>JBBCBC010000014.1:16355827-16816718 GCA_037126765.1 Stenogyne calaminthoides
ATGTGATTTGAGGGCCTTTTTTGCTCAACATAGTGGTGATTAGTTACTTATATCCTGTTATATGTCTTGAACATCCTTTGTCGTGATACCATACAAACAGATCCAATTCATTTCCACTCATCGGTGCTATGTTGTTTTCATTATTTCGGTGCCCTTTTCTTTCAATGAAAAAACAGTCCGGTTCTTAGGTACCCATTTGGTGTAGGGTCCTACCAAAGTTAGTTGTACCTTTTGGAACCCAAATCGCCTAAAAGCAAAGATTGAAGACCTTGTGAGGTTCCCCGGAATGTATCCCAATCCAAATTTTTACGATTCTTGAGGTCTTTGATAACTCTGAATTTCATCTATCACTTTAGATTTGAATTCAATAGAGCTAACTTTCTCTGCGCACTATCCTCACATTTCTTTAGAGTTTCATGCTTCTCAAAGAGGTCATTGAACTCAGTTCTGATAAGATGAATCTCTTTAGTGGATTTCTCTAATTTTCCATTCAGGATTTCTATCACCTTCTCTTTTTATGAGAGTTGTACTTCAGAACATTCAGTTCATCAGTAGTTCCCATCAATTGAGAATTGATCTCAGCATTTTTAGAGTCTTTCCACTTCAGATTCTCAGCAGTCAGTTCCTTGTTCTGCTCTTGAGTTTCAGTGAGTAGTTCTTGTAACACAGAATAGTCCTTCATAAGATTCTCAAATGAATCCATCAGTCAAAGTTCTCACATTTCTGATTGAACTTGGGAACTCATGTGCTTGTGTAGGAGCAACAACAAAGATAGAAGAATTTACCTCCTCCACAGCCATAAGACAGATATCATCACTGTCACTATCTGAGAAAATCTCATCTGAGGAACTGGAACCTTCTTCAGAATGTTCTTCTTCCTCAGCAATCATAGCTTTCTTGTTGGAGATCTTCTTGTCTCTCTTGGCTTGTCTTTCCTTTCTTTCTTTGCTTTTCGGCTTTTCAGGGGCGATCATATTGAAAGTGACCTTTCTTCGGCAGTTGTAACATCTGTTGGTATCATCATCCTGATCACTTTCCTCCTTGGTTTTGGAGTTCTTCTTCTTGGAAGAGGATCCTTGACTTTACGGTCCTTTCTTTTCTCGGTGTATCGTCCTCGACCACGAGTCTCTCTTGTACACTGTGATTCTGTAATATTTCTTATATTTCCCATATCCGCTATTGAGTCTTTCAAACCTCCTTGCCATCGATGCTAGCTTATCCTCCCCTTTCATCTTGATTTTTGGCAAGTGAGTTCTCGAACTCTCTAGACTTCTGAGATTTCTCTTTGGCTTTGAAAACCACATTCTTGCTAGATGAAGAATCATCTTTCTTTGTCCGATTTCTTAGTTTTTTCTTGTCAATCACAAACTCATAAGCTTTCGATTCGGAGAAAACTTGTTGATATGGCATGGAATCAATATTTTTGGTGTTTTCAATCACCACAGCATGTATATCCCATTTCTTAGATAATCCTCTAAGAATTTTCAGTGTCACTTCTCTCTGTGGGTATCTTTTCCCAAGAGCACTCAGATCATTCATGATGCTATTGAATCTGACCTCAAGTTTGTCAATGGATTCACTATCTTCAATTTCAAAGCTATCAAACTTTCCAATGAACCCTCAGTAGAGTTAGTTCAGTTTGGTAACTATCTATTCTAGCTACTCAAGTGTGCGGAATGGCTGGCCCTATGTTTATACTCGTTTTAGCTTTGCTGAAAATCTTTCCTTCAATAAAACAGTGATTAAGGTTGTGATCAATTTGATGCAAGTTCAGTGGATTGGTTCCAACTGAATATCAGTGAATTATGCTTTCAGTGAAAACATGCAACAGATAATAATGCAGTACAGAAAGCAAAACAACACAGCAATTATAGTGGTTCAGAGACTCAAGCTCCTACGTCCACTCTCTCTGATCTTCAGAGAAATTCCTTAACCACATCCTATAGCTTTCTGGCTAACTCACTGTAGCTTACTCACTTTTCTACCTTGAGTTTTCGAAATGACTCCACGCTGACTTACTAACTCAAACACACACAAGTGTTCAGACTACCACAAGTAGCTTACTAACTTCTTCTCTAGAGTTTTCTGGCTAACTCACTGTAGCTTACTAACTCTTTACAACTCCAACTCACCAACAAAACACACACAAACTACCTTAACAAAGGGTTTGGGTTTTGGGTTGGTTTCCAACTAGGGTGAGATATCCTTTACAATAAGAACGAATGCAAAGGCTAGGATATCTCTTCTAAGCTTTGGATATATCTATCACTCTAGGCTTAGAATAGTGAGCTCTCTCCAATGTAAAACACTTGGGAAATTCTAGGGTTTTCGAGTGCTTCAATTTGTAATGATACGAATGAGCTCTTGAGTTGCTTTGAAATTTCCCGTGACCTCTCAATGTAAAGGGTCACTAGTATTTATAGGCAACTTCACCAAGGTCACTCTTGAAAAACTATTTGTTGGAGGAGATAGCTTCATGAGTTTCCTCATATGGTGTTTGATGAACGGCTATATTTAAGGTTTGAATACTCCCTTGCTTGTTTTAGAAAATATGCAGTCATGTAGCTAATCACCAATTTTTGCAGTCTGGAACATAGTACTACTGACATTATTCAAGGTGACACATGTCGTTTTTTTGTTGTTAGAAAAGTATGCAGTGTTGTCTTCCTCTGATTGGTTTTTATCTTCCGTAAATGTAGACAAACAAAACGGCTCTTTTTGGTCAATATCTTTGAATGAGATAACCTTAAAAAACACTTAGACTTAGTTCCTTTTGTCTGCATATGAATATTTTGGGCAATATCTACTTTTCTGAATCTTTGTGTTTTTCACAGTTTTGTAGTCTTCAGATAGATATTATTCAGTGCCTCTGAAAATTTAGGTTATCTTTGAGTATTGATTATCTTCTTCGAGTCTTGAACTTCACGGGTCTTGATATCTTCCGAGTCTTGATGTCTTTAGTGACATCGAGTCTTGATGTCTTGACAACTTCTCGAGTCTTCAATGTCTTGAAGAACTTCTTCGAGTCTTTGGTGTCCTCGCGTTTAATTGAGTCTTGATGACATCTTCGAGTCTTGATGTCTTGACAAAGAACTTCTTGAGTCTTGATTGTCTTGACGACTTCTTCGAGTCTTGGTGTCTTGACGACTTCATCGAGTCTTGATGTCTTGGCCGCTTTTCTTGAGTCTTGATGTCTTTCAAAATCTAACCTGATATATATCTCACGACTATACATGGTGCGTGATAACTTCTGAATAATCTATCTTTGAATCGACTCGATCTATCAAGATTATCCGGAACATGTCATACTCAGGATTTTTGGGATCTAATCAAAACTTCTTTATTAAATTCATCTCCCAACATGGAATAACAGTCAGAAAAATTATTCTGCCACTGCTAAAGAAATTCTTGCTATTGTTAAATGTGTCCTTAAATTTCAGGATGATTTATATAATCAAAAATTTACTATTAAAAGCGATTCGTGGTCGCTACTTTTATGCTCTTCAAAGATTTTGAACATAATGTTTCTAAGCAGAGATGTTTGCCGATGGCAATCTCATCTTGCTTATTTTGATTTCGATATTGTTTATAAGCAAGGGAAAGATAATCATCTTCCAATTTTTTTAACTCGTGAATTTATTTCTTCATGACAGAAATGAGTCATGCTGGAAGGAGTCCATATTCCTCTTATAGAGGAAGAGGAGGCAGAGGCCATCCTCCTATTATCCAACATGGGAAGAAATCCCTTTTTAACCAGAATATTTCTGGAAGTCGCTCTTCTTCAAAAGGAGACAATGTACATAAGGAATTTCAAGAATTCCTGAGACAAAGAGGAAAAAATTTACCAATTGAGGACAATTCCTCAAAACCAGATGATGAAGAATCATATTCCTCAATTGCACAAAAAGAATACAAATTCTTTGATTCTTCTAAGAAAGAATTGATTCTTATTCTTGAAAATGATGATGAGAAATTCAAAGAGTCCTCATGGATTCTTATGGAAAAATATTTTTCAAATTCAAATTGGAATGTGGAGACTTATAAATCCAGAGGATTTTATGAGAATATTCTCATTAGTCTCGAAAGTGTTGAAATTCAGCATTTTCCTCCTAAGAGTAAAGTGATTAATTACTCTAAATTTATTATCAAGAAGATTATCTCCATCCAAGAATGGGGAACTTCACCTTTTGCAGAGAAGAGTATGACTAATGAAGTCACGCGTACCACTTACCAGTATAATTACTGGGACTACTTACAAATTTTTTATAAAACGTTATTGTATCAGAATGCAAAGCATTCTCATACTTGGTTGATAAAGATCTGTGAAAATATTGGCAGGAATCAAATTTCTAACTGGTTTTTCTCATGGTGGGGAAATTTTGGGGCTTTGGCAGATATTTTGCCAGAAGAGGTTAAAAATCTCTTAGAAGAATATACTATTATATCTTCAGACTTAAAGTCTCATAATACAAGTTGTAAAACTACTTGTATGTTTTTTTTGGATTCTGGAATCCCATGGGTTCTAAAATGGAGACCATAGTTTGGTTATACTGAACATGGTACACCTTGTTTATGGAGAATCCATACAACAAGATTTTGGAATAACTTAAATGTTATTACCCCTGGCTCCAATGAGTCACCATTACAAGAAAATATTGCAAGGATTAAATTCAAAATTGAAGAATACAGAAACCTGATTTTAAATCAAATTTAGAGAAAATAAGAGCATTGACTAATCTGTCAAGAAGATCTTCTTTATTAGGAATAAAACTGGCTTTAATATTCCATTTGGTCATTATGAATGGACTGTTATGCCTTTTGGTCTTAAAAATGCTCCTTCAGAATTTCAACAAATTATGAATGATATTTTTAATCCTTATAGTGATTTTATTATTGTCTATATTGATGACATCCTTGTATTTTCTAAAGATATTGAAATACATTTTAAACATCTTGATATGTTTAAAAACTTAGTCATTAAAAATGGGTTAGTTATCTCAAAACCTAAAATGGTCTTATTCCAGACTAATGTTAAATTTCTTGGTCATATAATTGATAAAGGTAATATTATTCCAATTCAAAGAAGTATTGAATTTGGAAATAAATTCCCGATGTTATAACTGATAAAACTCAGTTACTGAGAGATTCTTAGGAAGCCTTAATTATGTGTCTTCTTATATTAAGATCATCTTGTGAAGATTTTGCTATCTTATATGATAGACTTAAGAAGAATCATTCTCCTTGGAATGATGATCATACTAAGGCTGTTATTAGAATAAAAGAAAAGGTTAAAAATATTCCTTGTCTTATGTTGGCTAATCCCTCTTGGGAAAAAATTGTTGAAACTGATGCCTCAAATTTGGGGTATGGAGATATTTTAAAACAAATAAATCCATGATAATAAAAATGATTATATTATTAGATTTTATTAGGTAAATGGAATAACTTGATCGAGAAAAAGTTATTCGCCAACGCTAAAGAAATTCTTGCTATTGTTAAATGTGTCCTTAAATTTCAGGATGATTTATATAATCAAAAATTTATTATTAAAAACTGATTCCAGGGCGCTACTTTTATGCTCTTCAAAGATTTTGAACATAATGTTTCTAAACAGATGTTTGCCCGATGGCAATCTCATCTTGCTTAGTTTGATTTCGATATTGTTTATAAGCAAGGAAAAGATAATCATCTTCCGATTTTTTAACTCGTGAATTTATTTCTTCATGATAGAAATGAGTCATCTTTGGAAGGAGTCCATATTCCTCTTATAGAGGAAGAGGAGGCAGAGGCCATCCTCCTATTATCCAACATGGGAAGAAATCCCTTTTTAACCAGAATATTTCTGGAAGTGGCTCTTCTTCAAAAGGAGAAAATGTACAGAAGGAATTTCAAGAATTCCTGAGACAAAGAGGAAAAAATTTACCAATTGAGGACAATTCCTCAAAACCAGATGATGAAGAATCATATTCCTCAATTGCACAAAAAGAATACAAATTCTTTGATTCTTCTAAGAAAGAATTGATTCTTATTCTTGAAAATGATGATGAGAAATTCAAAGAGTCCTCATGGATTCTTATGGAAAAATATTTTTCAAATTCAAATTGGAATGTGGAGACTTATAAATCCAGAGGATTTTATGAGAATATTCTCATTAGTCTCGAAAGTGTTGAAATTCAGCATTTTCCTCCTAAGAGTAAAGTGATTAATTACTCTAAATTTATTATCAAGAAGATTATCTCCATCCAAGAATGGGGAACTTCACCTTTTGCAGAGAAGAGTATGACTAATGAAGTCACGCGTACCACTTACCAGTATAATTACTGGGACTACTTACAATTTTTTTATAAAACGTTATTGTATCAGAATGCAAAGCATTCTCATACTTGGTTGATAAAGATCTGTGAAAATATTGGCAGGAATCAAATTTCTAACTGGTTTTTCTCATGGTGGGGAAATTTTGGGGCTTTGGCAGATATTTTGCCAGAAGAGGTTAAAAATCTCTTAGAAGAATATACTATTATATCTTCAGACTTAAAGTCTCATAATACAAGTTGTAAAACTACTTGTATGTTTTTTTTGGATTCTGGAATCCCATGGGTTCTAAAATGGAGACCATAGTTTGGTTATACTGAACATGGTACACCTTGTTTATGGAGAATCCATACAACAAGATTTTGGAATAACTTAAATGTTATTACCCCTGGCTCCAATGAGTCACCATTACAAGAAAATATTGCAAGGATTAAATCCAAAATGGAAGAATACAGAAAAAATTATGTTGATAAGACTTCTGGTTCTCTTCCATCATTCTCTGAATACTCTAAGAAGTATTTTGGTATTTTCTCAAAAGAAAAAATTATGGATCTTTATATGGATCATATTAAGAATGATTTATTCAAAGATATTAATTTTTTCGATTCAAAATCGATGCTTCAATGATTTACGGATCGATCTTCAAGATCTTGTGAGGATCAAAATGAAGATGATCAGGAATTTTCTATTCAAGAAAGTTTTGATCTTTTGAAGAATTCTCTCAAAGAGAAATTAAAAGAAAGCAAGTTTTAATGGAAGGCTCTTATCCCAATGGTTTCTTTACATCCTTTACAACGGAAGGATGGGATATTCAGCATGGAATAATCGTTCCAGGTTATACTATCTCCTGACTGATACAGGAGTCTTACACTACAATATTTGGAGAACTCCTGATCATATTCTTATTGATAATAATAATAACATTATTGAAGATAAGAATTATCTTAAAGTTCTTAAAAAAAGATAAGAGTTTTGGAAGAATGGATTCCATGGATGGAAACTACACTTAGAAGAAATGAAAGATTATATCTTAATGAAAGATGGTATCCCAATCGTCAAGATTTGGCAAGATTCAACGAAACTCTAAGACTCCTAAAAAAGCAAGCTTCATTATTTGTGATTTAGTGAAGATTTGGACTTAGCACATTCTAGCAAGATGTGTCTACAGAACAAGATAAAATCAAATTTCGTCATTGCTTACGATAGCAGACAAAGAGTTGTTTCTGAATAGATATTACTATTCACACTTTTTACTTTTTGACTTTTGCGGTTTTGTTTTTTCCGCACTTTTTATTTTTATTTTTGAAATCCGGGGTTTCATGTAAATTTTCTTTCATTTGTAAATAGGTTTATTTTTCCATTTGGGAGGCACGCTGGAGTTTAGACTCGCCCTCTTTTTTCTCTCTCTACCCCTCTTGTGTGTAACCCTTGAAGCCTTGTAATAAATCTGTTTATAAGTTTGTTTATGGTAAAGGCTCATTAAGGTATAATTGTTGTTTATTTAAATTTTGTTTTTAAATTTCTATTTCTGATGATCACCGCCTCTATGGACGGCTAGAATACTTGTATTGAATCATGGCCTGACTTAAATATACTCTCATGTAGGGTCGACGGGTTTTGTGAGGGCAGAAGTCTAGAGGGGAGGGGTGAATAGACTTCTGAAAACTTTTTGTGCAGATTAGGTGTGATGGCAGTTAGCCTGATCAGAGTGCGATGGAATCAGTTTGGGCTGATAACCAACTTACTAATCGCCTGAAGGCAGATCCGTTCGGTAACTATCGGTTTTAAGCGATGTGTGTGCGGAATCTTAAGTTTTACCGTGAAAAACCCGGTTTTTATAAATCGATTCCAAAGTTAGTGTTTTAACCAATTGGTGAAGTGTCAAGCTTGATCGATCGAGATGCTTGGTGCTAGGTGATCTCAACTTAGAATATGTATGCGCTTTAAAGGTTGTGTGTAATTGTGTAGGCAGTTAATCAAAGCGGTAAAAGGCACACAAGATTTATAGTGGTTCGGACAAACCGGATCCCACGCCCACTCTTCCCTATCACAAGGGCACCAACTTAACCAACTGGACTTAGTTTTATGTGTTAGTCCAACACAAAGACAATCGACAGATATTTAAGGAGTTCTCACTCAACCGATCCCGTAAATCTAACTAGAAACCCTAGTCCGAAATCTTGCTAAACAACTTAACCTAACTTGGGTTTGGATAAGATTGTTTTGGTTCCAACTATGAAATCTTTTCTAGTGTTTAAGGTAGCCTATCAATTTAGATGAAAAGATTTCTATGCTAAGAACTTATGGGATGAACACTTAATATAATAATCTTCTTGATCGTGTTCTTCGTATGAAATCGATAATTGCTTGAGCTTCTTGATTGTTCGGTGTTTCCGTGTCTTCACTGAAGTGTGATCCCATATTTATAGACCTTGAAATCAAAGAGCCGTTGGAGAGCAATTTGAATTTCGGCTATATTAGGTAGGTTTGCGAGATTGATGTGGCGTCTTGAGGCGGCATGGCGAAAAGCGTGAACTTGTATTTTATAGCCGTTAGAGAGCGCATCAAATCCCTTAATTATCGGCTCCGATCATATGTGTCTTGTTCTTATTGGTTATGAGCGCGACTTTTCAAAGTGTTGTTCTTCCAACTAAGGTTGACATTCTTCTTGTTTAGATCATAGGCGTATGATTAGGTGAAACATCGATTTTTTCACACGGTGGTGACTTTGTCGGTCGAATCGATCGATCTACCGATGGAGTCTTCGGTGCTGTTGACTTAGCTTCAACTAGCGGACTCTACCGATGTAGGTCTTCCGTCCGATCTTCCGGAAGTCATCGATCTTCAAGTATTCTTAGTTTGAGCTTTATGACTTGGTGAGATATCGACTAGATCGATCGATCGATCGATCTTCTGTTCTTCTCTAAAGCATTCGGCCATTGGGATATCGGCTATTCTTTGGATCTTCAGGATCTGACTTATACATATTGAGGTTCCCCCTCAATATGTGACCTATCTATTACATAAGTTGTTCTATACAGTAATTATCAACTGGTATTCTATAAACGGTAATATAAACATCAGTCAGCTAACAGGTGTGACTGGTCCTATTACATGTGTTTCTGGAACTTTTATCAAAACTATAAATTTCCCAACATCCACAATCATGTGCATTTGGAATTATATTCCTATAATGATCTGTAAATTGATATATCAAAGGTAGAGTTGGTTTAACTAGTAGGTTTGAGCTTTCCAGTGATATTCATGAGTTAACTATGTGGGCTAGCCCTTTTTGCCATTATGCCAATGAATAGGCGCAGGCGTTTTCTGGGTGTAAAATCTTTTTTCAGGTTAACTCATGGACTATGGAATTTCTCAGTAATCTCCTATTTGTGTTTGTAAAAGATCCACAGGATACTATTGATATAGATCTTTGCACGATCCTTGTAATAATATGGTATCAGAGCCATGAGAAGTAGGGTATATATAAGTTATATGGTTTCATGATTCAATACATCTTTGATTCTAATGAATCTGTTCCGATTAAAGGATATTGTTAAGAACAGTATGACTCAGGAATATGATATTCCTGATAATCTTGATTTATTGAATAAATGGACTATTCCTAAAATTGAGCCTAAAATGGTTTATTAATTAGGAGCTTTTGAAAAGATAGGTTTTAAACAAATTGTTAAAACCACTGAGTCTTCCATACCTCTTCATGAAGAAGAGATGGTTATTAAATTACTTAGTAAAAATGATATTTTACCTTACAAGAGAACTCATAAGTTCTTACATATTGGATGTGTTCAGGTCGCTTTTAGACCGCTTACCTTAAATGGTTTACCAGAAAGATTTCTAGTATATATTTGGTCATATCCTTGTATGTTAATTTTTCCATCGGTCTTAATTATTTTATTCTAATTGTTAATTTCCTAAGTAAACAATTATATATTTATATAATATACATATCAACTCTGTATCATATCAAATCAAATTAATAATATATCAAATCAAATTAATAATAAAGTACCATATATGATATATCTCGTTGTTAGTTTAATAATGTGTATTAAGATGTTCCAAGAACTTATAAATTATATTATCCAAGCGCTATATGAATTTATAATTTGTTAATATTTATTCTACAGATTCGTTTTCCAATTTAATAATAATTTTATTTAGGATATATAAATTTAATCATAATTTTATTTGATGTATAACATTAAAATATTTTTTATAGATTTTTTTAATCTATTATTATTTATTAATATTTTTTCTAAATATTCATTTCCCAATTTAGCAATTATTTTTTACGGGAAAATCCAATGATTTCCAAATTTGGGGCAGTTTCTGTATATATATATATATATGCTTATATGTATATCCATTCTTCACATATATGGGTGTGTATATATATAAATATTGTTGATGTTGCCACCGATGTTACAACATTGGTTACAACATCAGTATTCGTCCTTTCTTCTTAACCACTAACACTTCTATGTTCAATGTTGTCTTTGATGTTGTTGACTGTAGGTTGACGATCTAGGTTATTCTGCAAGATTCCAGAAGGTTCCACAAGCTTCAAGAATCGAGTAGAAGGGACTAAATCAGGCTGCTGTTTTCAGAAGATTGGAGAAGACCCACTACCTGGGCAGATACAAAGATCATGGGAGAGTGGATTGAAGAGTTTCTAGATCCTTCAAGGAGGCTCTAGTAAAGCTACACGAAGTCTATAAATAGAAGACCTTGATGTTCACATCAAGTGCCGAACATTGCCATTAATCGTGTGTTGTTTAGTCGAAGCATCAACTGTAGAGTGCGTGAGTGCATCCAGAGTGATAGGGTCGTTGTTGTGGAGTTATTTTACCATAGAGAGTAATTGTAGGGTTTACAATACCTCGAGTTGGTGCTAGATTTATTTTATGTGGAGTGTTAGTCTCGGTGTTAGATAGTTTCACACTCATAGAACAGGTCACCTTTGGTAGTGTAGAGATACACCTAGCCTTTAGATCATATGCTTGATCTTGTTTCAAGGGGATTCGATTTGTGAACCTTTTTGTATTCATTATTTTGATATAGTGATTTCGGCCATAAGGCTGCACAATCTATATTGATATAGATTGTGCAAAGTCTTTTTAATTTCGTGTGTTGTGTTTCTGAGTCTTCCGTTGTTTCTGTTGTTTAATTGTTACTTTGAGTGTTCCAACATTCAGTGTAACATTACTCTGATTTTACTAAACACAACCCCGTGTCTTTCATGCACACTTTCAGTTGGTATCAGAGCCAAAACTTGATTTTACTAAGTTAGATCCTATGTCAAGTGTGTTGTTTTTTGTTATGGCGGTGGAATATCCACTTACTCCACAAAGTTTGAGACCACCAATCCTTGATGGTACAAACTATGCGTATTGGAAACCAAAGATGAGGATGTACATCAAGTCAATTGATGAACGTACCTGGAGAAGTATACTTTCAGGATGGACACCTCCTAAGAATGCTGCAGATGAAGAAGGAGAAGTCACAATCAAACGCGAACTGGATTAGACTAATGAAGAAAGTACAACTGCTAGCTACAATTCTAAAGCTTTGAATGCAATATTCACATCAGTTGATATGACTATGTTCAAGATCATATCAACATGTGTTTCTGCAAAAGAAGCTTGGGATAGATTGCAAGAGCACAATGAAGGTTCAGATAGTGTTCGAAGGTCCAGACTTCGAATGCTTGGGACAAAGTTTGAGAACTTGAAGATGAAAGAGGATGAAACAATTTCTTCCTACAATGAATGGATCACTGAAATTGCAAATGAAGCTCAATCTCTTGGAGATCCCATCTCCAATGTGAGGTTGGTTCATAAGATTTTGTGTACTGTACCTAAGAGCTTCGATGCAAAAATTTGTGCAATTGAAGAGGCAAGGGATACAGATACACTAAGTCAAAATGAACTGATCAGCATCCTACGTGCGTATGAGATGAATACAACTGAGAAGGATGACAAAGCTGATGCAAAGAAAGTGGTGGTGTTCAAAGGTGAAACGTCTTCGAATGCTGAGCAAATGCCTATTGTGACTGAAGCTGATTCAGAGGATGATGTTGCTGACATATGTTCCAACCCCAAGAAGTACATTGCTTTTATGATAAGACAATTCAAAGCTCTTATGAAAAAGAGGAATAGCAAATTCAAATGCAACATTCAACCAAAGATTCAGATTAACAACTCTCCACAATCCTTTGAAAAGAAAGGTAATGTGTTCCAACCAAGGCAAATTGGTACTGGAATCAAAGGCAGGTATGACAAAATTGACCCCGAGTATAGAAAGTCTGTTCAATGCAATGCATGTCATGGGTATGGTCATTATGCGAATGAATGTGCTAATACCTTGCTTAAATTGAAATTGAACTTCAATGTTACTTTAAGTGATGAATCTGATGAAGAGCATGAAGAACAAAATGAAGAGCGTGCATTCTATGCTAGAATAGACTATGATGATTCCTTAGATGATGATCTGGACTATTCTGATTCTGATGTTGAAACTGATGTTACCACATCAGGAGTAACATTAGATGAAGATTGTTCTGATAAAATTGTTAATTGTTTTAATGGTTTTGTAGGTCCCGAACGGGTTTTGTGAGGGCAGAAGTCTAGAGGGGAGGGTTGAATAGACTTCTGAAAACTTTTTGTGCAGATCATGTGTGAGGCGATTAGCTTTGATCGAGTCTGCGAGTGAATCGGTTTATTTAATAACCAACTTACTAATCGCTGAAAGGCGATCGATTAAAGAACTATCTCATTTAAGCGATAAAAGCGGAAGCTTAAGTTTTACCCGTGAAAAACCGGTTTTTATAAATCGATTCCAAAGTTAGTGTTTTAACCGGTTTGATGAAGTGTCAAGCTTGATCGGATCGAAGCTTGGTGCTAATGATCTCAACTTAGAATATGTATGCTTTTAAAGGTTGTGTGTAATTGTGTAGAGAGATAATCAAAGCGGTAAAGGAACACAAGATTTATAGTGGTTCGGACAAACCAGCCCCACGTCCACTCTTCCCTATCACAAGGGCACCAACTTAACCAATCGAACTTAGTTTTATGTGTTAGTTCAACCAAGACAATCGCAGATATTTAAGGAGTTCTCACTCAACCGATCCCTAAAATCGTAACTAGAAACCCTAGATGCGAATCTTGCTAAACAACTTAACCTAACTTGGGTTTGGATAAGATTGTTTTGGTTCCAACTATGAAATCTTTTCTAGTGTTTAAGGTAGCCTATCAATTTAGATGAAAAGATTTCTATGCTAAGAACTTATGGGATGAACACTTAATAAAATAATCTTCTTGATCGTGTTCTTCGATGCGGAAATCGATAATTGCTTGAGCTTCTTGATTGTTCGGTGTTTCCGTGTCTTCACTCAAGTGTGATCCCATATTTATAGACCTTGAAATCAAAGAGCCATTGGAGAGCAATTTGAATTTCAAAGGCTATATATTAGGTAGGTTTTGAGGATTGATGTGGCGTCTTGAGGCGGCATGGCGAAAAGCATGAACTTGTATTTTATAGCCGTTTGAGAGAGCAAAGATCAAATCCCTTAATTGTGGGCTCCGATCATACGTGTCTTGTTCTTATTGGTTAGCGAGACGACTTTTAGGTGTTTGTTCTTCAAACTAAGGTTGACATTCTTCTTGTTCAGATCATCGACGTATGATTAGGTGAAACATCGGCCACTGGTGGTCGACTCGATCGGTCGGAATCGATCGATCTACGATGGAGTCTTCGGTGCGGTTGACTTAGCTTCAACTAGCGGACTTCGGTGATGTAGGTCTTCTTCGTCCGATCTTGGGAAGTCATCGATCTTCAAGTATTACGAGTTTGAGCTTTATGACTTGGTGAGATATCGACTAGATCGATCGTCGATCTTCGTTCTTCTCTAGCATTTCGCCCTGTCGATATCATTTGTTCTTTGGATCTTGGATCGACTTATACATATTGAGGTTCCCCCTCAATATGTGACATATCTATTACATCAGTTGTTATATACAGTAATTATCAACTGGTATTCTAAAAACGGTAATATAAACATCAGTCAGCTAACAGGTCTTACTGGTCCTATTACATGTGTTTCTGGAACTTTTATCAAAACTATAAATTTCCCAACAATTTCCCCCTTTTTGATAAAACCAATACACCTGAGAAACCAAACACATTTGATAAATATAGAACAGTAAAGAGCACATAATCAGAAGACAATGAGATTTTGTCTTAGGATAAGAAAATAAACTTTTCTCATTAGATATGTCGATTACATGTTACATCAGAAAAGTTTGAATTTAAAAACAGCTGATCCTGAGAAGTCTTCTGATTCTTCACTCTTTAGGCTTGTATCCTTCTGGCATCTCTCTTTGATCTTGAGGTACGTTGAAGATCTGATATAGTTTCCATTTGACATCATTGGTCTGCTGAGGATCAGTTATATGCGTTTTGCTTTCGGGATGTCAAAGTAGAATCTACGAAATGCCCGGTCTGTCAAAATGAGTCATCCGCCTTCTTCGAGTAATCCAACAAATCATACTCTTGGCGAGATATTTTTACATTGATAAGTTTGGCCTCATTTTCCGGATACTTGAAAAAACGGATATTTATTTTCTAACGGTTGAGGAATTCATCATCGGAGATTCTTCTCGTGGAACAAGATTAAGGACAAAAAGCATCCGAAGCCATTCACTTACGATCTTGTTCCATTCCTCAAACCTCTTAGCATGTGCGGCGATTTTTGGAATGATCTCATCAACTCTTCTTTGGCATTTGAGGGTTACGTACGATTTTCCAAATTTTCCTTTCTTCGCTCTCAATCTAAATTTTTTCTTGATTTTACGCCTCTGTCAATTTTTTACGCCCTTCTTTCTTCTTTCTTTTTTCGGGCCTCTTCAAAGAACTTTGCTCTTTGGGCGATTTCTCGGCCCGATTCCTTATCGGCTCAGATCTGCTAGTTGTGCTTCTTGTGACTATTTTAGTCCGTAGGGCATTTGTGTCAGGTTGTGTCCGAGTGGGCTGGTACAGTTGTGATTTCAAAGCACCCTTGCAGCAGCCTACCTTTTGTGATGTCCCAAAGACCAAGCAGCAGCCTACCTTTCTTGCCTTTGGCTTTTCCATCTTTTCAGAGACTTCGTTAGCAAAGAGATCCAGATGGTCTAGTCTTTGTTCATAGGCTTCAATTTATGCAATTAGGTCTTGTTGTTACGATCATGTCGGTTGGTTTCTCCTCCGTCCTTCCCCTTTTTGGTTTGATCAAAAAGAGCGTGAGGTGGGAAGTTAGGGATCAAAATCGATCGATATTGCCCTGTTGAGATCTCGTAACAGATAAACACGGAACTTGAGTTGTTAGATGTTCAACCTTCGAGATCATTTCGGTCTTGACAGATTCCATGGCGAAGAGAGAGTGTAAAAATCGGTTTGTCAAGTTTCTCTTACGTCAATTCGAGCTTTTCAAATGAGCATCGGAAAAAAACTTGTTGTTGATCCACAGAATCGACTTGTCATCAACGGATTTTATAAGTTTGGTAGACACGGTGGTGGTCGCGGTTTGGGAACCGATCTTTGATAGTTGCGTTTCGGGAAATAGCCAATTCCCTTTGATCTGTTATTTCTTTGAGGCCAATCTGCCTCTGATCAACTATCACTCCCTCAACTTCTTCTTTCAGGAGATCTTTGAGACAAGATCTGATTTCCTGAAATTGATCAGCGGTGATATGAGATGTTAGAATGTTTTCGTCCACTTGATCGATTTCATTTTTTGTGCCTCTAGTGGTTTGTCATGAAGCTATGACACCGGTTCACTATCATCGGCGACTCTCAGATCCTTCATTGTAGCATCCGCTTCAAGAGCTTCTTAATGATCTCGGGTTCGCCTTGTTAAACCAACCTTAGCTTCACGTGGATTAGAGCTTTGATAGATTGATGAGTTATCGGCTCGGTGGTGATCCTACTTTAGCGATTTTCCTCATATCGAAATCAAAATCTGCAAACTCATCAGCACCGCCCATTTGCTCAATAATCATTATAAAATCTGAGAAGCTTTTTAATCTGAGATCTCTCCAGGTGAGGATATCCATAACTTGTTCTCTAATAGCAGGATGGGCGACCAGTTCTGGATACATCTCATCAATTTCTCGTTCGATTTGCATTCTGACTATTTTCCCTGTGATGGTCTTTGATGATCTAGACTTCGAGAATTATGCATCGATTCGGTTGATGAGATGTGGAGGGTTACGGTGGTGCTTAAGTGGAAGTGGAAGTTGACGATAGGCTCGACTGCAGAGGTTAGGGCTGTGGAGGCAGTCGCTGGTTCCAACAGTAAGGTTACGGTTGTGACATTTGCGGTTTGAGTTCGCGAACGATGTAGTTTGAGTTCTTGGTGATGTAGTTTCGTGGTTGGGGCGGTGGAAGAGTAGGAGAGACATGCTTTCGTGACCATTAGTCTGCGAGTGGTGAATCGGCTCAAGTTTGGAGGAGAAGGAGATCGTTCCGTCTCGTGCTTCTTCCTCGAGAATGAACTGGCGAGCTCTCAGCTTGAGAAGCCTTTGCTGTCGATTTTTCCTGATTTTTGTGGTGCAACAGACTGATCTGGCGCTCTTTCTTCATCTGACTCATCTTCTAGCATCGAGAGTGGGAGGCTTGCTTCGCCTTCTTCGCCTCTTTTCCCGGACCTTCACCAATTTTTTTTCTTCTTACGGGGGGCTTCGTGTAGACAAAGTTGCTTCCTTGCTTTTTTCCCTTCTTCGTCTTTTGGGGAGTTGGCGCATATCATCGTGCGGTGGCCCAAATATGGCTAAAGTGGTGGAGAGGAATGCCTTGTAGGGCTTCGGTCCATTCTGTTCCCATCCGGCATTTGGCATTCGTCTTGTAGGATAAGCGCAACCTTGTTGAGATTGCCGATCCTCTTCTTCGGATAGACACGCCTCCACTCATCAACTCCAAATTTATCATGTTCACGAGTAGAATGGCTTTTAGGAACCCATGTCAATTGATGTTCTTGGCTTCATCAATTATTGCGACCATCTTTGTCTGATTTGGTGATGTAAGAACATCGGGCTAAATGAAATACCCATAATTGTTTTTGACAAAATATCAAACAACAATCGGTATTTCCTCTTGAGCATTGGGCGACAAAGCCCGGACGTATGATGTTTGTCGGCCTCTCGATGAGCTCGTTTACGATCGGCTCATCTTGATTCTCCCCAGTGAGTGAAAGCGAGATTCGTCCTTTTGGTAAGGTGAACAAACGAGTTATATCCTCATTCGTCAGTCTGAACTCTTCTCCGGTGACTGTCGAAAGTAGTTCTTCTCCTGGAGCATCTGTATCTACCCTTAAATTCCTTACGAATTCGAGGGCTTCATCTTTGCATCCTTTGGATTGCGTTGAGCAACACAATATTTCTCAAGTCTGCTTTCTTGAATTTCCTCTACTTCCATTGATTCGGGATCCTTTGTAACCCCAAATTATGCGAACTTGTCCTCGACAATCCTTAATGTCGATTCAAGATAATTGCACATTATTTTACCCATACCGTGAGTGATCATCTGAGATAAGATAGATTTGGTTAAAATTGTGCATAAATACTAAGAATATCACATATGCGGAAACCAAGAAACAATAAAACATAATACAGGATATCAGCGATTGACAAAATCTTTAAGATCAATGGTTTTAAAAGAATGATTCATCAAATAATCAGAAATTACCAGATTCTGGTTTTCGGATTTGAGACTTAAGAAAAACACTTTGAATCTCAGAGAAGTAATCTGGAGAGTTTTCAAAAAATAAAACGCAAGTTTGTGATTTGGAAAACTCTGGTAGGGTTTTTGATGAACCTTATAAAGATGAGGAGGGAAAAAGACAAGATTTGGAAGATCAACCGTTTGAAAAGATTAGACGATCCAGATTAAGCAGTTTTGATCGAATGGTTGGGAAAAGCACGTATGAAAACCTTTTGGATTTAAAAGCTCATTTTGTAGCAATTAATACATGTAATTTATGTCGCATTAAATGATTTGCGGGGATCGTCGCCACGGTAATCGTCTGAGAAGGCAAATAAAAACAGATAAGATCCGATAAATAAGCAAATAACAAGGGAAAAGAAAGGCGTATCTGGTTGACTGATATAGTAATCAGTCAATACCACTTGAAGTTGATTCCACTTGTTGATCTTAGTTTTCTGCCTAAACCTTATAATTTCCCAACTGTTCTTTTCAACTGATCTGTTTCATTTTGTGTCTGATTTTCCTTCTGATCCTCCTCTTAATCAATTGAAGTTCCCCCTTCAACTGATATTTATGTTTTCTCATAGACTGATATATCTGATTTGTTGAGGTTTCAAGTTCAACTGATCTTCCTTATCTGATCAGTTTCGTATGTAATCAGATTTTGGTTGACCTAATCGATTCTTCTCGAGATCAAGCCAATTCTTGGGATAAGTGTTACCGCCAAAACTTAGTCTAGAATAGTAGTCTCTATTCCTAAGTTGGCGCGATTTGACATATCGTGATTATCATCTCGTATATCTTGATATGTCAATCCGTAGTAAATTTATCCAATTATCGATCGCGTGATTTCTACATTTGTCCTTGTGATGCAAATTTCTCTAAAAGGCTTTTTGAAATCAAATTTGCATTTGCACCCTTCTTGGCCTCTATAAATTGGACCAATGTTTTTACACAACATAACCCATTCACCATACTTATCTTCTTTGTAAAATCATGCATTCGGTGAACCCTTATTTTAAATTGAAACTTCCTAAAAACACCTTTACCCCTTTTTCAATGATTTGACTTCTCAAATCAACCCCTGTGTGTCCCTTTATCTTTGTTTTCGCTCGTCATCAAAGATTTCACATACAATTGTTGCCAAGCTTCTCTACCACCATGGCGGCGGATTCATTGTCAGAATCGAGAAGACACTTCTCCTAACCGTATGCACCTTTGTGTGTCTATCGTTATGGCGTAACCAAAGATCAACAGACTCGACCGATATAAAACATGAGTTTGATATACGGTCTTGATCGACAACAACGGTGATCTTCAGATATCAACTTTTTTTTCATGCAACACATGTGCCCATAAGGTCTTTGAACCAATTTCTTGGCACATGTGCTCCATTTAAAATTTGGAGAGTCCATTAACTTCGGTCTAAGGGCTCTGGCTTAGAAATCCTATCAACGCCGCTCTCGCTCCCTTTGGTTTTAGCTTGACTAAGCGGCTTTAGGATTTCTTTAAAGCCTCTCTCACCCTTGTTAAGTGGGGGAAAATGAGAGCATCAGATTTAAAATCTCTCTCTCCCCTGCTCTTCTTGGGTTAGGATGAGGGTTTAGGGTTATAAGTTTAGGGTTTTCGGTTATGACTTATGTACTGACCTCCGGGTCCTTTGTACTTGTAACTTGTAATGTAGTCTGACCTCCGGGTCCTTTGTACTTGTAACTTGTAATGTAATCTGACCTTCGGGTCTTTATCAATGAAAAGTTCTATTATTCCATTGTTGTGTAAATTCTCTGTTTTTCTTATGCGATTGTAGGCTTTAATCTGTGAATCTTGTTTGTTGAATATCGCCTAAATCGACTTACAAAGATGTAAAATAACCCTTGTTGATTTAATCAGATATTCCTTTTAAATTGAGCGTTTCCTTTAATCTGATAAACCTTAAATCTGATCAGTTCCTTTAATCTGATAACTCATAAATCTGATCGATTTCTCACATCGGTTCGATCGATCTTCCGATCGATTGAGATACCAAACTCAATCGATTCCTTTCAACCTGGTTAGTCTCTTAACCGGTGGTTCGAGAACAATCCATCAAGCATTTTAGGTGCTTTTTTCTCCAAGATCCGAAGCCCTAGCTCATTACACAATTCTCCTCGAATCGATCTCGGCTAGTGGCTTGGTTAAAATATCGACTTTTCGTAAATCAGTGTGAATCTTTCCATTCTGATATTCTTCTTTTCAACATGATCTCTTATAAAATGTTGTCTGACATCCACATGCTTGAATCTTGTATGTAGAACAGGATTCTGAGTGATTGCAATAGCACTATTACTTTCACAGAATATAGGTACATTCTTAGCTACGATGTTATAATCCCTCGATTCTTTCGACTAAGTCGAGCGGTTAGAACAACAACTTCTACTGACCATATATTCTCGCTTCGATAGTAGATGTCGAACCGATGTCCGCTTCTTTGAAAACCACGAGATGGTTTACTTCCTAAAAATCGACATGTTCCCGAGGTTGACTTCTGTCAATCTTGCAACCTCCATAATCGTAATCGAGAATACCCACTAAGCTCTAGATTATCATCGATGGGTAAAATAAACCAAGGTTTTTTGTCCCCTTCAGATACTTAAGAATCGCTTAGTCGCTTCTAGGTGGCTTTTGCATTGGATTTGCACGAAATCGCACATACACCTACCGCAAAAGGTGATATCCGGTCCGCTTTAAATGTCGGGTATATAGTAGAGATCCAATGAGAGCCCTATATTCTTTTCGATTTTTTCGACCACCATCCTCATACGGATCCATCTTGAATCTAGTCATCATAGGAATTTTAGCTTCCTTGCAATTTTGAACTCCAAACTTAGCCAATAAATTCCTAGTGTACTTTTGCTTGGCGAGATGAATATCCATACGACTTTGCTTCACACGGAGACCGAGAAAGTAATTCATCGTCCCATCATGGACATCTCGAACTTCCCTTGCATCGACTTCTTGAATCTTTCACATAGACTCTTGTTAGGAGATCAAGAAGATGATGTCGATCACGAGATCTGAACCATCGAATATCTTCTCCATCTTCTATTCGAATAAGGTTACGTCCCTTTGTTCCTTTAGTGAACCCTTTGTCGATCAAGAAGCGAGAGAGTGTATCATACCACGCCGAGGAGCTTGTTTTCAAGCCATAAAGAGCTTTTCTTAAGCGGTACACTTGGTTGTTCTTTTCGAAGCACGGAGGTTGTTCGACATAAACTTCCTCTGCTAGTACCCCGTTTAAAAATGCACTCTTACGTCCATCGATACATGATGAACCCTCTGTGGGAAGCATATGCCAGAAATAGCCGAATGGCTTCTAGGCGAGCGACTGGTGCAAAGGTCTCGTCATAATCAATTCCTTTTGATTGTGAATACCCCTTACCAACAAGTCTTGCCTTATTTCTGGTGATGACATTTTTCTCATCTCTCTTGTTCTTGAAAACCCACTTTGTGCCAATTATGTCTTGATGATTTGGTGCATCTACCGGTTCCCAAACTTGATTTACGTCGAATTATTCCGGCTTCTTCTCGCATGGCTAGAATCCACAAGCGTCTTGTAGAGCTTCCTCTATTGTTGTTGGTTACTTCATAGATAAATAATGTGACAATACATGGCACTTTCACCAATCGATGTCTAGTTTTAACTTTATCAAATGGGTCTCCGATGATCAGATCAGTTGGATGATGACCGGGTTATCCAGTCCTTCATTTCGATTTCGTCGGTTTGGAGAACATCATCCATTTCTAATAAAGGTTCATTACTAGCGATTCGGGAGTGGTGCTTGAAATTATGATCCACTTGATAAGAACATGTCTCGGTGATGTTGGACTCATCATGTGCCGATGTCCCGTTCATGGGAACTTCAGTGTTCCCCCGAACCTGGATGGTTCGTTGATCTTTCTCTTTATGTCGGCTTCTTCATCGATAGTTTTTTCGTACCTTAGGATCTGAATGATCCGGTGAATCGACTAGATCTGGAATGTATCTTTATTACGGTTTACGATTCTTTTTCCTTGATCATTAGTGATCCATTTTTCGAGCATCGGTACTAGTTGATCGGTACATCTTGTTCTCGAGGCGATTTCTCTTGTTCGTAAGATGCTTCATCAAAGACTACATGGGGTGTTTCTTCCACAAGTAGGGTTAAATCATTGTAAACCCCGAAAGCCTTGCTAGATGAAGAATATCCTAAGAATATACCCTCATCGACTTGGCCTCAAAAGTCTTCAACCCGACTCTTCCCATTGTTGTGTATGAAACACTTACACCTAAAAAAACATGGAAGTAAGAGACACGAGGTTTTTTGTCCTTCCACAGTTCATAGGGTGTTTTGTAGTGAGCCTTAGTCGAAGACATCATTCGAGTATGGCATGCAAATGTTGATTATACGCTTGAAAACGACTTGGTATTGCATGTTCATCTAACATTGTGGCGTCCTTGCAGCTGATGTTTCATGTTGTATACCAAACTTAGAGCAAAAATCAGTAATAAAAGAGTTCGTAAATTGCATGCCTTTATTTGATCGATTTTTACTACTAATCGACACCCTTCTCATTTTGTAATCTTTTTAGAAATTTCGGGTATCTTCGTTGTCGTCTCATTCTTCTTATGTAAGAATATAACCCATGTAAACTTGGAATAGTCACCCACGATTACCAGAGTATATTTACGTCCGTTGAGACTGACTGGTGTAACTGGTCCAAATAGATCCATATGAAGAACAAGAAGATCTTTGGATGTCGGTCCAGGAATTCCCTTGAATGAAGCTTTGACCTGTTTTCCCTTCTGACATGCAGTACATGTCTGATCCTTTGAAAATACTTCATTCGGAAGTCCTTCCACTAGAGACATCCTTGCTATCTTATTAAGAGTTTTAAAGTTCAGATGGCTCATTCTTTTGTGCGAGCCAATCGCTACTTTTGGGAACTCTTGACAATCAAAGCATGCATTTCTTGGGCAACTGTTCCAATCATTTGTGTAGATCGTCCCTTTCCTTGAACCAGGTTAGCAAAATCATTTGGTGGCTCGATTCTTGATAGTACATTGGTCGGTCGAGAACTCAACTCTTGAATTCATTGTCGCAGAAATGTGGAAACCGATAATAGGTTGTGCTTCGGACCTTCGACACATACGAGACTTGATTATTTGTACATCATCATTCTCTAAGGTTCGAATCCTTTGGTATAACCAAAGTTATCATCACCGAAAGAGTACACGCTGCCCTTTCGTTTCTATGTAAGAGCCGAGGAGATGTTTGCTTCAATCATGTGCCTTGAGCATCCACTATCGATGTACCGGATAGTTGCTTGCACACCTCCTTTGTTGGCGGACCCACGCGATCCTGACCAAATCGGGCTTTAAGTACCCCTTTTGGATTGGGTCCCGAGGGGTTAGGATTAGTTTTGGGGATCCATACAAAAGCGAGCACTTCTATTGTGATCGGTTAGATCGAAGGCCTGATTTGTCTCCCCATACCTATCAACATAATCATCGTCTCTTTAAATGCTTTTCGATTAGTATGATTATTAGTGTGAACCTTGGGTGACTTAGAAGACTTGGGATTTATCTATTATGTTTGTCTTCTTTTCATCAAAGGCGGTCTCGTGCGTTGACCCTAGATTCGACATTATAGGGGTAGGTACGATTCGCTACCATCAAAAGATTCATATCTTTTCTAAGGCATAGGTGGTTTTTGCGTTTTACGAAGCATGCTTATTAGGCGGTGACCTTGATTGGGTCTCGATTGGACTTCCCTTTTACGAGGTTGTCTTTTTTCGATTCTCGATCTGTTGATCGAGTTGAGGTCTCTTCGGAAGAACCGGGTTCTTCGTTGATTCCTCGGTGATGCTTTACCGATTGGGGTCCATTTACATTTCATACGGTTGGCACCGCCTTTTACTGCTCATGTTTGGATTTTGGTGTATCTTTATGCAAACTAAATCGATTACACCTTTTTTAGATGAATCGGTAGGGGCTTTTGAGGATGTGGAAGGGTTCTCATACCCAAGTCCCTTCTTGTTAATCGTTGTTCAAAAATAGGTGTTCATGTCTTGAGCGGTTTTAGATGATTTTGTAAAACCTCTATTTTCTTACGCAGATTATCCTCGATGATTTTAGACTTTCATGCTTTCGGAATAGCTCATCGAATTTTGCTTGCAGGATTTTGAAGTCATCGACTTCTTTGTTTGTTAATGCCAGATGATATTTGATCTGCTTCTCCGATCGAAGCTTTAACTTTCGAATTTTAAATTCCTCGGTTGCATACGGCGGTTCACCCGATTTAAGTTGAGAGCTTTTCTTGAGATCATTCTCTTTAGCAGTCGATTATTTATGGTCCTCGGCTTGTCATTTTCAAACTTCCACTATAAGATAAGTGTCTCTTTGCATGGAGAGATCCTCAAGCAATTGCTCCGGAGTAGAGCTGCGAGGTCAATCTCCCGGCAAAGGGTGTGCTAATGATAACAGTGTAAAGCGAACAAATGAGTTGGGAGGTTACCTCAGATTGGTCCTCCTTGGCCATCGAGGCGAGATCTCATCATCATCCAAGAGAATATCGATCTTCATTTCCATAGAAGTCAACAAAGATGCTGGCGATCGGGCGTAAATCTTCTGAGAGGAGTATCCAGAGTCCTCGAGGGCGGATCAAATCGTCAATTCTGACGCGGTCAGCAACCATGGCTTTTACGTCCTGCACCGTTGCTCTCTTTTGTTCCTCTTTTCTTCCCTTTCTCTTGGAGTCGGTCTTGGCGATCTGTATTTGAAGTGACTGGCTTCTCCACAATGAAGCATGCTCCTTGATCCACGGAACCTTTTCTTCGGTGAATCCTCCAAATCGTATGATCTATCGGGTGATTTTCCTTTTCGATAGTAGTCCGAGCTTCTTCATCGATTGGTTATCTCTTCTCTCATCATTTAGATTATCTCTTTTCCTTTCATCTCTGTGATCTCTCCGATCATCGGATCTGGTTCTTTCTCGGAGATCATTTATGCGATCTCCTATATCTCTTCCTGCTTATGTTGATAATCTTTATAGAATCTTCGATACTTACCCGGTTGAGTATTTGATTTCTCTAGTTTCTGGTAAGCAGAAGCGTCATTACGCGACTTATGATGTTTCCAATGGGCTCATTGGTCTTCAATCTATTTCTTTGGTTGCCTTAAAAGCAATCGATTTGGAAGTTGAGGCTTGGCGGGCACCTCATCTTCATCTGCTTGTCCTCTCTCAATTAAATCGAACTCGTGAGCTTTAAGGCTCAAGAACAAGCTACTTGGCTTCATTTTTGAAATGTCTTGGCAATCCTTGATTACCGTGACCTTCATGTCCCATTTCTTGGTGAGAGACCTTAAAATTTTGTAGTTGATATCTTTATCGACATCTCTACCAAGTTCTCGAAGCTTGTTTATTGACATAGTAATCCTTCCATCGAGTTCGTTGATGGTTTTTTGGGCAAACATCTTCAATTTTTGAACTTTACCGATTCGACTGCAGGGGCGGTACATGTCTTTTATCTGGTCATTTCCCTCGCATATTTCAACTAGAGTATCCCACATTGCTTTCGCAGATTTGAGATACTTAATCTTTTCCTTGGTGACCTTATCCATTGTTTTCATGATAATATGCCTTGCGATAGTATCTAGAGTATGCAGTTTCCTTTCCTCTGCATCCATCGTATTGGGCTTTTTTCGCACAAGACTTCGGGGGCAAAGTCCGGATCTCCTCCAACGCAGGTTATCGTAATATATGATGATGGGTCCTCTTTCGATGACTTCCATCATTCTGCCACTGATCGAACCTAGATGGTTGGACATATATATGGCCCAATCTGCATACTCATCGATTGAGAACTTCGGCAGATCATGATACATACATGAGGTGTTATCCATGCTGAGTGATTTTGGAAAATGAATGAGTTTTAAAAAAAATGGTTTTTCAAGATCAGTTCAGTTGACCACAAAGATTCTTCCTCAAGAATCGATGATACACAGAGTCAGTGGTCTGTAGAACCAACCGCTCTGATACCACTTGTAGGTCCCGAATGGGTTTTGTGAGGGCAGAAGTCTAGAGGGGAGGGGTGAATAGACTTCTGAAAACTTTTGTGCAAATCATGTGTGAGGGCAGTTAACCTGATCAGAGTGTGAGTGAATCAGTTTGGGCTGATAACCAACTTACTGATCGCCTGAAGGCAAATCATTTTGGTAACTATCCGTTTAACTGATGTGTGCGGAAGCTTAAGTTTTACCCGTGTGAAAAACTAGTTTTGATAAATAAGATTCCAAAGTTAATCTTTTAATCAGTTGACTGAAGTGTCAAGTTTGATCAGATCAGAAGCTTGGTGCTAACTGGTCTCAACTTGGAATATGTATGCGCTTTAAAGGTTGTGTGCGATTGTGTAATCAGTTAATCAAAGCGGTAAAGGCACACAAGATTTATAGTGGTTCGGACAAACCGGGTCCCTACGTCCACTCTTCCCTATCACAAAGGGCACCAACTTAACCAATCGAACTTAGTTTTATGTGTTAGTTCAACACAAGATAATCGACAGATATTTAAGGAGTTCTCACTCAACCGATCCCGTAAATCGTAACTAGAAACCCTAGATGCGAAATTTGCTAAACAACTTAACCTAACTTGGGTTTGGATAAGATTGTTTTGGTTCCAACTATGAAATCTTTTCTAGTGTTTAAGGCCTTCAATTTAGATGAAAAGATTTCTATGCTAAGAACTTATGGGATGAACACTTAATAAAATAATCTTCTTGATCGTGTTCTTCGTGCGGAAATCTGATAATTGCTTGAGCTTCTTGATTGTTCAGTGTTTCCGTGTCTTCACTCTGAAGTGTGATCCCATATTTATAGACCTTGAAATCAAAGAGCCGTTGGAGAAAGCAATTTGAATTTCGTGCTATATTAGGTGAGTTTGCAAGATTGATGTGGCGTCTTCAGAAGCGGCATAAAAAGCGTGAACTTGTATTTTATAGCCGTTAGAGAGAGCAAAGATCAAATCCCTTTAATTGTCAGCTCCGATCATACGTGTCTTGTTCTTATTGGTTAGCAGATGCATTTTTCAGTGTTTGGTCTTCCAACTAAGGTTGACATTCTTCTTGTTCAGATCATCGACGTATGATTAGGTGAAACATAAGTTTTTCACTGGTGAGGTGACCGATCGATCGAATCGATCGATCTACGATGGAGTCTTCGGTGCGGTTGACTTAGCTTCAACTAGCGGACTTTACCGATGTAGGTCTTCCGGTCCGATCTTGGAAGTCATCGATCTTCAAGTATTTCGAGTTTGAGCTTTATGACTTCAAATTTGAGATATCGACTAGATCGGATCGATCGATCTTCGTTCTCTTCTAGCATTCCGCCCGCTCGGATATCACATTTTTTCGATTTGGAGATTCGATTTATACATATTGAGGTTCCCCTTCAATATGTGACCTATCTATTACATCAGTTGTTCTATACAGTAATTATCAACTGGTATTCTAAAAACGGTAATATAAACATCGATACCAAATGTGTCGACCGGGTCCTATTACATGTGTTTCTGGAACTTTTATCAAAACTATAAATTTCCCAACAGGTTTAATTAATGATAAAGGAACATCTGTTGTGAATAGTGAACCATGTGGATCGGGCTGTAAAGATTTGTTTGATAAATGGGAATCTCAAAATAATATTCTAAAGTCTATGACTAAGGAAAATGATGACTTGAGAGACTCACTAACCAAACTTGAAGTTGTCTTAACAAGAAAGGATTCGGAAATTTCTAAACTAAAGGAAGAATTGAAAAGTTCAACTTTGTGTTTTAAGAAATATGCCAAAGGAACATAAATGTTGAAAGATGCTTTGTTGGTTGGTAAATATGATACTACTGGTCTTGGCTTTGAAACTACTTCTAAAAGCTTTAAACCTGTGAAATTTGTTAAAGCTGGAGAAAAGACAAATGTTGAAACTCCAGTGAAAATAAAATTTCACATTAAGAAGAAGAAAAATAAGTATGTGTGTCACTATTGTTCTGGTCATTGTCATATTCGTCCTTATTGTATAAATTGAAAAAGGATGTGAAGGTGTTACAAGATGAAGTTTCTGAGTCACAATGTGCTAAAACTGAATGTGTCAGTAAACAAGATGTGACTTGTAATTTGTGTATACATCTCTGAAAGCATGTGTGCCTGGTTTATGGTATTTTGATAGTGGTTGTTCTAGGCACATGACTGGTCAAGTGAATTTCCTGTCTGATTATGAGAAATTTGATGGAGGAAATGTCACTTATGGTGGTGGTTCAAAAGGAAAGATTGTTGGGAAAGGTACTCTCAATGTTGAAGGATTTCCTAAGTTGATTAATGTCTTACATGTTGAAGGTTTGCTTGCTAATTTGATTAGTATAAGTCAACTATGTGATGACAATTTGCATGTCAAGTTTGATAAGAATTCTTGTTACGTTCTGAATAATGAAAATGAGTGCCTTATGACTGGTAATAGGTCAATTGATAATTGTTATCTTATTGGAACTAACAATGTTTGCAATCTTGCCAAAAATGCTGAAGAAGTTTTATGGCATCAAAAACTTGGACATGTTAACTACAGGAATATCCAGAAACTTGTGAAGATAGGTGTTGTAAGAGGTTTGCCAAAGCTGAATATAGGAGAAACCATAATTTGTGGTTCCTGCCAGAAAGGTAAACAGGTCCGAAAGTCACACAAGATGTTGTCACATTGTTCGACAACACGTTGTTTTGAGCTGCTACATATGGATCTTATGGGTCCTATGGAAACATAAAGTCTTGGAGGTAAAATGTATTCATTGGTTGTGGTAGTTGATTTCTCTAGATATACCTGGATTGAGTTTTTGAAAGAAAAATCTGAAACTTTTGTTGCTTTTAAGGTTTTGTATAAAAGGTTTAAAACTGTATACAACTTGAAAGTAAGTAAGATTAGGTCAGATCATGGTAGGGAATTTGAAAATATCATGTTTTCTGATTTCTGTGAAAAGAAGGGTATAATGCAGGAATTTTCATCTCCTAAAACTCCACAACAAAATGGAATAGCTGAAAGGAAGAATAGAACTCTTCAAGAAGTGGCTAGGGTTATGTTGCAAGCTAAACATCTTTCTAAAAGGTTTTGGGCTGAAGCATTAAACACTGCATGCCATATTATTAACAGAGTTTTTATGAGGCCACAGAGTTCAAAAACTGCTTATGAGATTCTGAACAACAAGAAACCAAATCTGAAATAATTTCATGTGTTTGGTTGTGTGTGTTACATTCTGAATGATAGAGATAAACTTCGAAAGTTTGACTCTAAAAGTGACAAAGGTTTTTTCTTAGGCTATTCTAGAAATAGTAAAGCCTATAGAATTTTCAACATTTGGTTAAACACTGTTCAAGAATCTGTGAATGTTGTTTTTGATGATACAGCTAACATAGCAGGAAAAAGTACTGAAGAAGATGTGTCTGAGCATATTGAAATTTCTGCTGGAACTGGAAATTCTGGAAATTCAAAGGATGTTACACCTAATGCCACGGCATCTGGGACAACATTCTCTGAAAATCCAAAAATAGAAAGTTCAGAAGGCAATCCTCAATAAACTCATGACAAGGTACCTGCTTCCAGAATCATGAAAAGCCATCCTTCAAACCAAATCATTGGTGAATCTTCTGTTGGAGTACAAACCAGAAGAATGGTAAGCTCAAAAGATGTGGTAAGATCTGTTTGTATGTCTTCTATATGCAACATGGTTAATTCTGAATGTTATCATTCTGTAATTGATCCTAAGAATATCAAAGAAGTCTTAAGTGATGAAAATTGGATAAATGTTATGCATGAAGAACTTAATCAGTTTGAAAGGAATGATGTTTGGACACTAGTTTCAAGACCTGGTAACATTAATGTTATTGGAACCAAGTGGATTTTTAAAAACAAAACTAATGAGTCTGGAAACATAGTAAGGAACAAGGCTAGATTGGTTGCCCAAGGATACACTCAAGTTGAGGGTATTGATTTTGATGAAACATTTGCACCTGTAGCTAGGATTGAATCTATTAGATTGTTATTGGCTATTGCATGTTTTATCAATATCAAATTGCATCAAATGGATGTAAAGGCTGCTTTTTTGAATGGTATCTTGAATGAAGAAGCTTATGTTGAACAGCCCTTAGGATTTGAAGATCCTCACTATCCTGATCATGTTTATAAGCTTAAGAAAGCATTGTATGGCTTGAAACAAGCTTGGTATGGCAGATTGACTGACTTTCTTTTGCAGTTTGGTTTTGTTAGAGGAGAAGCAGACAAGACTTTATTTATTAAACAGGTTGATGGAGGATTGATGATTGCACAGATATATGTTGATGACATAGTATTTGGAGCAACATCAGACAAGATGCTGAATGAATTTGTTGAGGCAATGTCATCTACATTTGAGATGAGCATGGTTGGAGACTTAAATTACTTTTTAGGTCTGCAGATCAAGCAAAAAGATGATGGAATCTTCATTTGCCAAAGCAAATATGCAAAGAACCTGGTTAAGAGATTTGGTATTGAGAACTCGAAGCATATGAAAACACCTACGGGATCAACTCAGAAGTTGAACAAAGACAGTGCTGGTCAAGATGTTGATCACACACTGTACAGATCCATGATAGGTAGTCTTCTTTATCGTACCTCTAGTAGACCTGACATTATGTATAATGTTTGTGTTTGTGCTAGGTACCAAGCTAATCCAAATGAATCCCACATGAATGTTGTGAAGAGGTCTTGGAATTTAGAGGCACGTAAACACGTAATACATGCGCAGCGGAAATTAAAGTTCACCAACAACGAACAATTAATTGCATATAGATTACAATAATCATAACGAGAAATCTTACAGTAACTCGAGAGCAGATTTCTCAACTATGGTATCTACGTAATCCCCGTTCACGGACTTGCACAGATTTGCCAGAGTTGAATCTCAGATGGAATTTGCTAGGAAAATTCCTATTCTAGATTTTATGGAGAGAATTTTAACAACCGTATTATGGATTCCCAAGAGCTCATATATATAGGAGAGGCTTAGCTTAAATCTTAGACTAACCTGATTGGGAAATAAAATTCCTAATCTTTATTTAAATAAATCTCTAAGATTTATTTCCCACATATAAAATCTCTACGGATTTAAATGCCTTATATGAAAATATTTACGATTTATTTCCATATACATTAAATCCTATAATTATATTCTAAATATAATTATTGGGAATTCTTATTTTAATTAAATCCAATTTAATTAAATATTAATAATAATTAATTCCAAATTAATTTATTATTAATTAATTCTCCATAAATTAAATATTAAATCCAATTTAACATTTAATCAACCAACTATAATCCGTAAAAGGGAACTACTTGTTGTTTGACCCATAGGCCCTCATATATCGAGCGATTAGTCAAACTAACGGTCTTAATTGAACCCTAGACAATAAATCAGACATTCTCAATATATGAGGTACGTTGTGAGAAACGTGCAACTACCTGTAACTGAAACATGGGCTATTACGATTTCCCCCTTTCATTCGCGCGCGAATACTCGATTAAGTCTTGAACATGATGAAGTGTCTATTCAAATAACTTAATCATGTTATATTCAATCACTAATTGATCATGTATGTCACACTTAGCCACAAAGTCTAAGTTGACGTGTGATTAGAGGTGAAATTGAGTGAGTTACGAGCGGGTTTTAGCCATGTTTTGAGTGTTTTTAATGATATTCATGTGGTGATTGAGCATAATCTGTATAAAATCACTAATTTACTTCTTTGGTTTGTATAAGAGGAAATAGGACTGAAAATGGAGCTCGTGAGACTTTGCGGTGCATGAATCGGACTCCCGGTTGAAAAGATATGAAAGAAATACTGAAAAGTATTAGTTGGAGTGAAGAAAGGTGATAGAAGGATGAGGTCGAGCACCTAGAGCTCGACGAATGCGGTCGAGCGGGCACAAGTGCAGGGAGCAATCGGCGCTCGACCAGGTGTGATCAAGCGAAACCTCTCGACCAAGGAATGTGCGCGAGAGCAAAGGAATCCAGAGATGTAGAAGTGCTCGACAAAACTAAGTGGTCGAGCGATACTGCTAGACCAAGTGCTATGATCGAGCGGCCTGAGAGCGAGATATATAAGGCAGACGGGAAAAATAAGAGGAGGGCGTTTTTTTCAGGGGAAGAGGACGAAAATTAGATAGAGGAAAGGAGAAAAAAAATACCTAGGGTTCAGGGAAAAAGGAGAGGAATTCATCCACGAGTAACACAATTCGATTCACAAATTTACTGGTTTAACATTCTAGTTTTCCTGATTTTGTTTTGTTTAATTTCTCAGTTTTTACTTTTGAAGAACAATTTAGGGTTTATTTGAATTTCCTATCCAATACTCTTTGTGCTACTTGAATTCAATTGATTATACATTGTTGATTTGGATTATGCATTCTTTCTTAATGAATTCTATGATTTCGTTGGTTATTTGTGATTTGATGATCAAGATGTTATGCTAAATTTTGATTGCTTTGGATAGGATGATCGTGTAGAAATAGTGAATTGGTTAGGCGATTAGGATGATTCGAGGTGTAAATTGAATAATCTTCTTAAATTGCTAAGTGGAATAACCAATCCAATAAAAACCGTTGAATTGAGTACCAAAGTTATTAAAGAGAGGACGACCGAATCAATTTTTTCCAACGAATAGGCTTGAGGAGAGGGTTTGTGACGGGGTCGGTAATATACCGGTTCATTTAGGGAGGATGACCGAATCGCCCAACTTGAATAAGGGCTTTAGCAGTTAAGCACAATCTTAATAACTAGGTTATTTGGTGAGTGAGGTAAAGAGGGTATTAGTTGAGTAGTCGGGGATAAAAAACCAAGCTTTTGTTGTACCTTATTTAGTACGGGATTAGTGAAGTTGATTGCCTAGTTTCAGTACACTTAGGGTTATTTTTTTGTACACCACGATAATCCTCGTCGCCAAACCAATTCTGATAGTATACGTAGGGATTCCTGTCCAAAGCAATACTCTCCAATATTTGCACTTCATCTGAAGTTAGTATAATCATTGTCATTTACTTATTTCTTGTTGAAGCAATAGTAGTGAAATAGAACTATCAAATTGCATCCATATTAGTTACGAAGCAAATGATTTCCAGGGATTTACACGTATACTAAACTTCATTTGGGTTCGATACTACTTGGTCCAAATACTTACCCTTGCTACAGTGATCCCATACTCTTGTGGGGTAACTACTAGTCAAGAATACAGCATTTTACGGACAAAGTCAATGGCGCTGTTGTCGGGGATGTGACGTATGCGCTTTGTGTAAAACTTGGAAATAGATTAGTAGCTAGTAGTGGGTGTTTTCTTTTCTATTTTTACTATATTTTTGTGTTAGTTGCATTTGATTTCTTTGCTTGAGTTTTCAAGTTTATGAGAACACGCTCAAAAGGAGAAACGAGCGTTGATCGAACTAAAATAGACCCTGAAGCTATAGCAAGAAGGAATTGAGCTTTTCAGAGGAGAATGGCTGTGGTAGGGAATGACGGGTTGAATGTGGATGGAAATGGAGGGAACGGAGAGAATCAGTTGCAACTAGAAGGGATTAATAACCCGAACCCGCAGCAAAACCAACCATACCCCCAAAACCAACCGCAGTATCCCAACCAACCAAACCAGAAAAACCAATTCCCTAACCAAAATCAAAACTTCCAAAACCTTAATCATCCATACAACAACCAACCTTACCAAAATCCACCTTACCAAAACCAGCAGAACCAAAACCACCAACCAAACCCAAACTATAACCCACACTACAACCCTCTCTACCAAAACCAACAAAACCACCCAAGGGGGGGGAATCCTGATATGGCTATCCGAGGGATGTTTGAGGCTCAACCTCAAAGACACTATGATGGAGTGGCTTTGCCAAGGGTGGAAACTAACAACTTCTCTATTTCACCGGGGATCCTTAAGATGCTCCTTGATTCTCAGTTCGGAGGAGAGGTCGGGAGAGACAATCCAAACACTCATCTCCGGAACTTTTTGATGATTGCTTCGACATTTGATTACAATGGGATGTCGAAGGATGCAAAGAAGCTCAGGTTGTTTCCGTTCTCACTGACCAGGATAGCTAAGGATTGGTTTGATAACACAATTCCCCGAGGAAGTATCACCACTTGGGCTCAAATGGAGTGAGCATTTTTGGAGCGTTTTTATCCTCCATCCAGAACAATGAAGGCAAGAACTGAGATATCTACATTCCGTCAAAAACCTAATGAGGGTCTCAGTCAAGCACGGGAGCGATACTGTAACTTGTGGATTGAGTGTCTGCAGCATGGGTTTAGTGAGCAAGATACAGTGGCCTACTTTTACTGTGGAATCCATTACAATGAGCAAAAGCACCTCGATGCTTGTGCAGGTGGTGGTTTTCTGAATAAGAGTGCCCGGGAGTGCAGAGAAATTGTGGAAGGAGTTAAAAATGTTGGGGAATGGAATACTGATCAATCACGTCATAGTGTGAATCAGATGGAAGAAGCTGTTGATGGTTATGATGGAGAAAATCAGTAATATTCAGGTTAGCCAACAGTTTGGGGGAGGAAGCAACGAGGCAAATGAGTTTATGGACCAGTCGTTATTTCAGCAGGAAGAGGCCAACTATATGGGGAGGCCGAATTACAACCAGCAGGGGTACCAACAGGGAAATTATCAGCAAGGGCGACCTACCTCTGGTCAACCTTTTATGCCTCAGGGTCCATCACCTTCACAGAACCAATGGCAAAACAATTCAAACTATCAAGGGGGTTCTACATCCTATCTGAATCAGTGGAGAAAGAACGAGAATTTTTCCTATGGAAATCCAAAGGCTGGAATCATTGTTCCACCAGGTGTTGATCTGGGTTCAAAGCCTCTTGGTGGAGAAGGCGGAACATCAGTTGCTGAGATGTTGCAACTTCTTGTGCAACAAGGTGAGGAGGTGAAAAAGAGATTATCTTCTCTTGAATTTGATCAGAAAGAGGTGAATAAGAAGAACGAGAGGAGAGAGAAAGATTTCCAGAGGATGCAGCAAGAAAATAGCAGGCGATTTAATGCGTTTGAATATCAGATGGGACAGATAGCGAAGTCAATAGGTAGAGAGATGGGCAAATTCCCATCTATGCCCGAGGTGAATCTGAAGGAACATTGTAAAGCTATTGAGCTTAGAAGTGGGAGGAAGTATGATGGACCTCCATTACCGGCTGAGGTAGAGGAAAATCATAGGCAAGTTGAGGAAGATAGTGAGGGAAAAGAGGTGGAAGATGATGAACCAGTGGAAGAGGTAGACAGTGGAAAGCTAGAAAAAGGGAAAGAAAAAGGGGAAGAAGGGTGTGTTGATGAAGAAAGGGTACCAAAGTGGAAGACTTCGAGAGAAAAAAGGCTCAAGGTGAAAGAAACCGAAGCAGGATGAATGGGGGTGCCTAAATCGTGGTTCCCTGTTCCTTATCCTCAAAAGTTTATGAAGAAGAAGTTAGGCGAGAAGTTTGCTAAGTTTTTGGAGGTATTCAAGAAAATGCACATAAACATACCTTTTATGATGCATTGGAGCAGATCTTTAATTATGCAAAGTTCTTGAAAGATCTAATTGCTAAAAGGAGGAGAGTTGATGAACCTGAGCTCGTTCAGTTGAACCACTAAGTGAGTGCAATGGTGCACAAGGCACTTCCTCCAAAGTTGAAAGATCCGGGCAGCTTCACTATTCTTTGTGACATTGGGAATGGAATCAAGAAGGGAGCTTTGTGTGATTTGGGGGCTAGTATCAACCTTATGCCCTTATCACTATTCAAGAAGCTGAATTGTGGAGAACTGGAACCGACTATGATGACTCTTCAACTAGCCGATAGGTCTATCACTTTCGACCTCAAGGCGTAGAAGGGAAGATGTTCTCTCGAAAGTGGATGGTCATGTCTTTCCGGTGACTTTGTAGTCCTTGAAATGGAAGAGGGTGAGCATGTGCCCTTAATCTTGGGAAGACCTTTCTTGGCTACTACTGGGATGGTCTTAGATGTGGCAAATGGAAAAATCACGGTGAAGGTGGATGATCAAGAGATAAAAATTGCTCTTTATGAGAGAATGAAATATCTGATGGGGGATGAGAGTTGTCATTTTGTTGATATGATCGATCTTTTTTAACGCTTAATGACACACTCAATAGTGAAGAATTGAAGCAGAGGGAGGTGACGCAAGTGGGGGAAGAAAAAGAATTGCACTTGGAGGAGAAGCCTTTTGAGGGCGATGTTTGACAAAGCCCCACCATTGGAAGCTAAAAAGGAATTGAAGCCATTACCGGACCACCTTATGTACGCATACTTGGAAGATAATGAAAGGTACCCTGTTATTGTTTCTTCTTCTTTATCTCATGATCAATTAGATAGACTCCTCAAAGTGCTACGTAAGCACAAATCGGGTATCGGTTGGTCCTATGAGGACAAAGAAGGTAACATGGTTTTCACTTCATGAAAGTAAGTAAGTTCGGTCCGGCAATAGGACCTTAAAAATAGCGTTGAATGGGAGGCAACCCATTTGTTTTTGGTGTAATTTCAGTTGTTTTGTGTTTTATCGTGGTGTTTTGATCTCGGGTATTTGAGGATGTTGAGTGCAGGTACATTTTTAAACCCCAGGTGGTAAGAGGAGAGGATCACCCAATGTATCGCCCTCCACCACCTCCAGAGCAATGACAGTAGATGGGGAATTCCCCAATTTCTAACTCTTACCTTTTCCTTTTCTCTTTCATTTATTCTATTTGGGCATATACTTAAACTGGCTATCTCTTGGCACTTATGAAAGCGGGGTGTGAATTTGCTTGATTTCATTGTTGATTGATGTCCTCCTTGCTTATATGTTATTTTACTTTGAGTGTGAATGCTGAGTTGAGTAATTGTTGAATGGTTGAGTGCTTGAGAATGTGTGTAGTTGTGAGTAAGGTGGATTTGAAAGGGAAGTCGTGCACTTGCGATTTTTCTTTTTGAATATTTGTGTGGCATGAGGCATAAGTTGCTAGGTCTAGGAATGGATGTGAATAACCGTGAAATTTGAGCCTTTAAAGAGATTGAAATTCATCATATTTGTCTCATTCATTGTGTGTGAATCATCACCTTTGAGGTGCTAGAACTTGTGGATATTCTCTCTTCTTGATTGTGTGTTGTATTGCATGCCAGAAGTGATCATAGGTCATGTTTCGATTTGTAAGTCACTTTAGCCCAAATTTCCCAATCAATGACATTTTTCCCTTGCTACCCCATTTGAGCCTGAGGCCTAATTCGTTTGTTAGCAGATTTAAGCCATGTCCGTTTTAAAACTCTTTTGTCCAAAACTGAGTGGAGAATAGGAAAAGTTTTAAATAAGGGGGTGAAATTGGTTATGTAAAGAATTGATGGGTTGAGTGTATTCATGAACAGCTGAATGGGAAGCTTGTGGACGGATGGGAAAGAAATAAGAGTAAGTTGAGCAACAGAAAAGATACATTCTTGCTCGGAAAAAAAGGGAAAGAAAAGAAAGGAAATGTTGAAATGTTTTAGTTTGGGGGAGGGAGAATTGAAAAGAAAAAAAAGATGCAAATAACATTGCATTTGATAACAGCACTTTCATCCCTTAGATTAAAATAATTTGACTACGATTTTCTTATTCTATGCTCATTGAGTCAGTTTCCCATATACTTATCCCACCTGTCCAAAGAGCCTTCTGTTACAACCTAGTGAAAGTCCTTGTTGATCCGGTATGAATACATTGAATGTGATCGATGTTGAGAGTATTTACAAGCATATGGTCACTGATTTGTGTGATTGATTGTTTGAGTGTCCCTACCTATTGAAAAAAAAAACTTGTGAGGGAGTGAAACACACCGTCGAGAGCACATCCATGTTTGATTTGGTGAGTTATGTTGATTGCCCATGAGTAGGAGAAAAGAAGATGAGTTTGTGTCGGGTGACCGATCATTGAAAGTTGAAAGCAATTGCATGCATGATTTGGTATCTCGATTTGTTTTGTCAATTTCACTCAATTTATAATTTCATTGCTTGGGGACAAGCAATATTGTAAGTTTGGGGGAGTTGATTAGAGGTGAAATTGAGTGAGTTACGAGCGAGTTTTAGCCATGTTTTGAGTGTTTTTAGTGATATTCTTGTGGTGATTGAGCATAATCTGTATAAAATCACTAATTTGCTTCTTTGATTTGTATAAGAGGAAAGAGGACTGAAAATGGAGCTCGTGAGACTTCGCGGTGCATGAATCGGACTCCCGGTTGAAAAGATATGAAAGAAATACTGAAAAGTATTAGTTGGAGTGAAGAAAGGTGATAGAAGGATGAGGTCGAGCACCTAGAGCTCGACCAATGCGGTTGAGCGGGCACAAGTGCAGGGAGCAATCGGCGCTCGACCAAGAAAGGTGCTCGAGCACAAGTGAATCCAGCGATGTAGAAGCGCTCGACCAAACTAAGTGGTCGAGCGATACTACTAGATCAAGTGCTATGATCGAGCGGTCTGAGAGCGGGATATATAAGGCATATGGGAAAAATAAGAGGAGGACATTTTTTTCAGGGGAAGAGGACGAAAATTAGATAGAGGAAAGGAGAAAAAAAATACCTAGGGTTCAGGGAAGAAGGAGAGGAATTCATCCACGAGAAACACAATTCGATTCACAAATTTACTGGTTTAACATTCTAGTTTTCCTGATTTTGTTTTGTTTAATTTCTCAATTTTTACTTTTGAAGAACAATTTAGGGTTTATTTGAATTTCCTATCCAATACTCTTTGTGCTACTTGAATTCAATTGATTATCCATTGTTGAATTGGATTATGCATTCTTTCATAATGAGTTATATGATTTCGTTGGTTATTTGTGATTTGATGATCAAGATGTTAGGCTAAACTTTTGATTGCTTTGGATAGGATGATCGCATATAAATAGTGAATTGGTTAGGAGATTAGGATGACTCGAGGTGTAAATTGAATAATCTTCTTAAATTGCTAAGTGGAATAACCAATCCAATAGGACGACCGAATCACTTTTTTCCAACGAATAGGCTTGAGGAGAGGGTTTGTGACGGGGTTGGTAATATACCGGTTCATTTAGGGAGGATGGCCGAATCGCCCAACTTGAATAAGGGCTTTAGCAGTTAAGCACAATCTTAATAACTTGGTTATTTGGTGAGTGAGGTAAAGAGGGTATTAGTTGAGTAGTCGAGGATAAAAAACTGAGCTTTTGTTGTACCTTATTTAGTACGGGATTAGTGAAGTTGATTGCCTAGTTTCAGTACACTTAGGGTTATTCTTTTGTACACCACGATAGTCCTCGTCGCCAAACAAATTCCGATAGTATACGTAGGGATTTCTATCCAAAGCAATACTCTCCAATTATTGCACTTCATCTGAAGTTAGTATAATCATTGTCATTTACTTATTTCTTGTTGAAGCAATAGTAGTGAAATAGAACTATCAAATTGCATCCATATTAGTTACGAAGCAAAGATTTCCAGAGATTTACACGTATACTAAACTTCCTTTGGGTTCGATACTACTTGGTCCAAATACTTACCCTTGCTACAGTGATCCCATACTCTTTTGGGGTAACTGCTAGTTAAGAATATAGCATTTTACGGCCAAGTCAACGTGCATCGGTCGATGACTTTGATCCAATTATGATGAGAAGATGAGTATTCTCTCTAAATCCACTTTGAGGAATGAATCCTATTCTTGGCTCAACTACCACGCACATGCACTTCGTGATGAACCTAATACAAGCCGTATCTACCCATGGTTAGGGCGCAAGCATTGGTCATGGTCAAAGTTCATAATCCAACACATGTGTGCGTATTGACCTCAAGTCAAAGGAGTATTTGAGAATCATGCTTAAGTCATCTGAGTTCTCACAACCTCAATGACAGCAATGACTCAAGGGAACATTTGTATGAATAAATGCAAACAATCAAACATAATATTCAAACAAGTGTATTGCCATACATTAATATCAAGTGAACTATAATATTAAATCAAACTGAATATAATCGAGTATTATGTTCTTACAACAGATTGTCTCTAGGACACTAACACTAACAATCTCCTACTTGGACTAGAGTCAATCACCTACATGTCTAACCCCTAGACCATCAAATGTCTTGTGTGTACATGAACACTCAGTGTTATGGTGAAAGGATCTACCAAATTAAATATGTGGGAATACATTTTAATTTTATTTCTCCTATCGTTATGATCTATCAGATCAAATGATAAGCCTGGTACTGCTTGTCGATCTCGGTTCCTTTGCAAGCGCAATCGCACCAACGTTGTCTCAATACAAGTTTATTAGACAACTGGCACTCGGAACTACCCCTAGTTCTCTTAAGAACTATAAAATCCAGACAACCTCCTTGAGGCTTCTGATACAGCAATGTACTCAACTTCGGTTGTGAATCTGCGGTCCTTTTGCTTGGAACTATTCCAACTGACCGTCCCATCATTGAGAGTGAAACGTAACCTGACTGTGATTTGTAATCATCACAGTCGGATTGGAAACTTGTGTCAGCTTAACCAGTCACTACTAGTTCTGACTGTCCACTTTAGACAAGTAAACATTCTTTAGTTCATCTAAGATACTTCAGAATGATCTTGACAGCAATCCAGAGAGACTCACCTGGATTCTGTTGATATCTATTAGTGATGTCGATGGCGTACATGATTGACTCAATTGCTTATGCATATGGGACATCCTTCATGTGCTTGATATCAGCTTCAACAGAAGGACAATCCTTCTTTAACAGCTTTATCCCATGATTTGCCGGTAGAGACCCTCTCTTAGAGTTCTCCATCGCAAAACGCTTCAACACCTTGACTACATAGGTGGACTGTGACAACCCCAACATCCTCTTGGATCTATCCCTGTGGATCATGATCCCAAGGATGTAGCAGGCTTCACCAAGACCCTTCATCATGAAGGTCTTTAACAACAAATCTTTAACGGATTGCATTAACGGGATATTGTTTTTCAAAATCAATATGTCATTGACATACACGATTATGAAAATAATATTTTTCCCACTGCGTTTACAATAAACGCAAGGATCTTTCGAATTTCTGATGAAGTCGAAAGACTTGATAGCTTCATCAAATCGGATATTCCAACTCCTAGAAGCTTGCTTCAATCCATAAATGGATATCTTTAGTTTGAATACTAGATTAGAATTTGACTTAGATATAAAACCTTCTGGTTGAGTCATAAACACTTCCTTATCAATTTCTCCACAGAGGAAAGCTGTTTTAACGTCCATCTGTCAAATCTCATAATCATAGTGTGCTGCTATCGCAAGTAAAATTCGAATGGACTTGATCTTTGCAACTGGTGAGAAGGTCTCATCATAGTCAATGCCTTCGCGTTGACTATAACCCTTCACTACCAACCTAGCTTTGTAGGTTTGTACTTTGCCATTTGCATTGGTCTTGCTCTTGAAGACCCAATCGCAACTTATGGGTCTAACCCTTCAAGCAACTCAACCAAGTCCCAGACTTGATTGGTGTACATCGAGTCCATCTCGAATTTCATGACATCATGCCACTTCCCTGAATCAATATCTGATATTGCTTCAGAATAAGTATTAGGACCGTCCTTATCCGATATGTCCACATTATCGAGTTCCTCCAAGAGGTAACCGTATATAATGGGCGGATTACGATTCCTTATTGACTTACGGAGCTGTGGTTGTGCAGGCTGTACATTCTGATCGTGAAAATTTTGTGGTGCATTGATTTCATCAATGTCCTGAGAGTCCTCAAGAGCTGCATTTTTAAATGCCTCTTGGGCGGGAGTTTGAACTATGTTGTTCTCATTCAGCCCACTTGGAGGTTCTTGCACTGGCAATCATACTCCAATTACGCTCCCACTGGCTGAAAGACGATCACCTAGTGAAAGACTCCTACCGTGAAAGTTACTGAATGCTCCCACTGATTCCTTGTCATGTTGCTTTGACAAGATATCAGTCTCTTTGTTAATTTGTGGTTCTTGAATTTCTTCAAGTTCTATCAGCTTACGACCTTGTTCCTTAAAGACATAGTCTTTTTCGAGGAACTTGGTCTGCCTAAAAACAATCACTGATTGTTTCTCAGGTAGATAGAAGTAATATCCTCTAGTTTCCTTAGGATATCCCACAAAATAACCGTTTTCACCTTTGGATTCCAACTTGCCGGTAAGCATTCTTTTCACAATCACGGAGCAACCCCATGTTTGATATGTGTAAAAGTTGGCTTCTTGCCACACCATGGTTCATATGGTGTATGCTCAACCGATTTAGATGGAATCCTATTCAGAATGTAAATTGAGGTTTGTAACGTGTATCCCCATGAGAATGTCGGAAGAGAGGAAAAGCTCATCATGGATCTTACCATGTATAACAAGGTTTGGTTTCTCCTCTCGGACACACCATTCATCTGAGATGTTCCGGGAGGAGTCCATTGTGACTGGATTCCATGTAACTTCAAATAATCAATGAATTCATGGCTAAGGTATTGACCTCTTCGATCTGATCGAGGGGTCTTGATACTCTTACCAAGTTACTTCTCTACTTCAACCTTAAACTCATTGAATTTTTCAAAAGATTCGAATTTGTGTTTCATAAGATACACGTATCCATATCTTGAGAAATCATCAGTAAAATTGATGAAGTATCCGAAGTGACCCCTAGCTAGAGTGGGTGATGGTCCACAAACATCGTTGTAGATCAACTCTAGAACATCTTTGGCATGCACCCCTTTCCCAGAAAATTGCCCATGAGATAAGATTCACAATATCCATAAGACTCACAGTCGAATGGGGTTAAGTAGTCTAACTTTCTTAACCTTGCAATTCTTTTCTCGTTTACATGATCAAGTCTACAATGCCACAAGTAAGTCGGGTTTTCATGATTACTAAGTTTGAGTCTTTTATTTTGTATATTAAGAACATTATATCCACAATGCAATAAGTATAAACCATTCACCATAGGGGCATTCCCATAAACCACACCATTCAACGTGAAATAACAATTATTATCACTAAAATGGAAGGAATAACCCTCAATGTCTAACATAGGAAGGGAAATAATGTTGCGAGTAATAGGAAGAACGAAATGATAATCATTAAGTTCTAATCCAAGACCAAAGGGTAAGTCTAACACATAAGTCTCCACACGTTCAGTAGCAATTATTGCTCCATTTCCACGTGTAAGACAACTTCACCCGCTCTAACTGCCCTATGACATATGAGCCCTTTCACATTAGTGCAAATGTGAGAGTCAAATTCAGTATCCAATACCAAGCAGTTAGCGTTATTAGTAGACATGTTAATCTTAATAACAAACATAGATGTTCTAGTGCCAGAAGCACCTAGTGCCTTCCTTTTAGCAACCAGAACCTTATAGTCCTTCTTCCAGTGTCCTCTTCTACTTATAGTAGAGGCACACATCCTTGTCTACCCGCTCCTTCTTTTGAACACCATCTTAGTGATAGTGAACCCAAAAGTTTTGAGCACGTTATGAAGTTCAGGTATGGTCGCATCCGTCTTATTCATATTGTAGTTCACAATGAAGCTGAAATATGAATCCGAGAGCGACTGAAGGATAGCATAAATGAAAACGTTGGTCTTTTAGCTCAAAGCCTAAATTACCAAGTTTTTCAATTAGGCCTATCATCTTAAGCATATGAGGTGAAATCTTCTCTCCTTTAGCTAACCGACATCTGAATAGATCTCTCATCACTTCATAAATCTCATAATGAGATTCAGAATCAAAGAGATCCTTCAGATGCTTGAGATTTAGAAGAGACCCATTTCCTCATGTTGCCTTAAGCATATCGGGAGTCATGCCGAGATACATCACACACAAAGTCTGGGAAGCATCCTTTTGATGCTTCTTCTAAGCTGCCACGTCAAACGTGGCTGTCTCAGAGTACCAGCTTTAAGGGTAACCGAGATTGGCGTGTCCAACACGTACTCAATCTTTTCTTGCCTTAGCACCAAACACATGTTTCGGTACCAGTCCAGAAAATTTGGCCTAGCCAATTTAGTTTGTTTCCAAAACACATCTCAATAACAGTTATACATTTCAACTAACCAAGAGAAATAAAATAAAATGGAAATTAAAACACATAATTCCTATGATCAATATTCAGCAATCAAAATAAACATGGCCTTTCTTTTGTGTTTATTTTGTCTCCATTATTTTCACATATTCAACGACCTCATCGGAAGAATACGAATTTATATCTAATATAAATTTTAATGGACTAGGATCCACATTACTACTATCATGATCCCTGCTTTGGCTGAATATCACAATAGCATAACTGGTAGGTCTCCAAACCAATTGCAAAATTTGCAATTCCTAGTTGATTAAACCCAGTTTAATCGGATGTCCCTTAACTTTCGTTTCCCTGCTTTGGCTGAATAAACAAAGTTAAGTTAGTTTACAACCATCAAGCGGCGACACTACGTGTCCCTATAAAAGTCCTGTTGAATGTAGATCCGAGCAAAAGACTTTGGTCTTAAATACCCATTGGAACGAAATCCCCGGTTTACTATTAATTTTGATGGAAGACATCTTATCAAATTAACGATAAAACCATATTTTAGTGAGGAACGTTTTAAAGGCGGGGTATTAATTGCTTAATCGAGATCCAACATGTCAATCTATATCACATTTGAGCAATTATTGGGCGCCGCCTACCCAAACAAAATTTTATACGGACTAACACTTATATGGTCGCCGTCTACCCAAACAATTAATACGGTCCGACAAATATTGGGTGTCGCCTACCCAAACAGTTATAATACGGACGTTAAAGCGTTAACGAATTTAAATAATAAACAAGTTAATAGTGGGATTTTAATAATCTTAAATTAAATATCAAAATCCAATTTCAAATTTTAATTTACAATTATTAAAACGATTAATCCAGTTAATCTTTTAAATAAAATCCAATTTTATTTCAAGTTTTAAATTAATCCAATTAATTTATAAAAAAAAATTAGTTTTATTTAATTCGTAAGGACTCAAGTGCAATTATCATAACTTTGCACAGAGGGGTCCGTTGGAAATCTAATTTCAACACGGCCCCTCCCTCATCACTGCCCAAAACCATCCATCAATCGGGACAACCCGATACCAACAATCTCAAGTGCAATTTCATCAAGGATAATCCAATTAATGTATTCAATTAGTCAATTTTGTCAGAATTTCATCACTCAATCCAATTGAAACGAAATCAGCGCAAGGATGTAACCTAAAACGAACTAAATCAGTAACACGCAAGTTTGGAATCAACGATTCCCAGAATCGTCAGATTCCAAAAGCAATCGATACCAAAATCGCACAAATGAGCTCAAGCATCATGTGAAACAAGCAATGAAAACCCAGAAAAGTCATCCGGTGTTCATCGAACGAGAACCAGAAAACAGAGGCGAAGCAACGGTGTCGTAGAGCCGAAGCCAGAGGCCGACGCGAGTCACCTCCGCCGCCTTAGCACGCGGGTGACTCGTCGTCGCGCTTGGGGTCGCGCATCGAAGACGATGAGTCACGTGCGGCGCCGCGGACCAGAGAGACGAAACCAGTTTCAAAAACCAGAGTCGCGAGGAAGATGAAGATGATCGAATCGGCGGTGCGCCACCTTCGATTCATCTCGATTCTGGTGGCCCACTGCCTCGACTCAATTCAAGGGCGCACTGCCGGGAAAAGAGACAGAACGAAGGCGATACAATGAAGATGACGGCGAGAAGTAGCGGGCCGATCGATCTGCGAGTCCCCGCACGCGTCGCGAGGCCACGACGCCTAGCGTCAGCCTCGAGCAATGTGGCGTGACATCGCGACGGGAGGTCCGATCGGTGGTGGCGGCGATTTCCTCCCAGAGGAAACCCTAAATCAATTTTGGGGTTTTCGTGCTTAATGAGGAAGACGATCGAAACAAAAAAGGGAAAAACTAAGGGGTGCGGTTTATACCGTGCCCCACTATGAATAAAAAAATCTTTAATTTATTCAAAAACCATTTTAATTATGCAATCAAACACGAAGAGCCTGAAGCTCTGATACCACTGTTGGAATTTAGAGGCACGTAAACACGTAATACATGCGCAGCGGAAATTAAAGTTCACCAACAACGAACAGTTAATTGCATATAGATTACAATAATCGTAACGAGAAATCTTACAGTAACTCGAGAGCAGATTTATCAACTATGGTATCCACGTAATCCCCGTTCACAGACTTGCACAGATTTGCCAGCGTTGAATCTGAGATGGAATTTGCTAGGAAAATTCCTATTCTAGATTTTATGGAGAGAATTTTAACAACCGTATTATGGATTCCCAAGAGGTCATATATATAGGAGAAGCTTAGCTTAAATCTTAAGCTAACCTGATTGGGAAATAAAATCTCTAATCTTTATTTAAATAAATCTCTCAGATTTATTTCCCACATATAAAATCTCTACGGATTTAAATGTCTTATATGGAAATCTCTACGATTTATTTCCATATACATTAAATCCTACAATTATATTCCAAATATAATTATTGGGAAATCTTATTTTAATTAAATACAATTTAATTAAATATTAATAATAATTAATTCCAAATTAATATATTATTAATTAATTCTCCATAAATTAAATATTAAATCCAATTTAACATTTAATCAACCAACTATAATCCGTAAAAGGGAACTACTTGTTGTGTGACCCATAGGCCCTCATATATCGAGCGATTAGTCAAACTAACGGTCTTAATTGAACCCTAGACAATAAATCAGACATTCTCAATATATGAGGTACGTGCGAGAAACGTGCAACTACTTGTAACTGAAACATGGGCTATTACGATTTCCTCCTTTCATTCGCGAATACTCGATTAAGTCTTAAACATGATGAAGTGTCTATTAAAATAACTTAATCATGTTATCTCCAATCACTAATTGATCATGTATGTCACACTTAGCCACAAAGTCTAAGTTATGACTTTGATCCAATTATGATTAGAAGATGAGTATTCTCTCTAAATCCACTTTGAGGAATGAATCCTATCCTTGGCTCAACTACCACGCACATGCACTTCGTGATGAACCCAATCCAAGCCGTATCTACCCATGGTTAGGGTGCAAGCATTGGTCATGGTCAAAGTTCATCATCCCACACATGTCGTGCGTATTGACCTCAAGTCAAAGGAGTATCTCATCGCTCCCACTAACCGAGACACCCGTAGACACATATAGTAGAAATACATCAAATGGTTTCTATGATGGGTATACCAATACCCTCTAAGGTATTTGTGCATCCATCATGAGATACCTAGTATCTCGTAGTAAGTGAGATCTTACTACACTCTCTAAAAGTATGATGCAGATTGCACACCAATCTCCATTGTATCATCAATATCTCATTCTCGATGATCCTTGATCGGGGCTATTTGAGAATAATGCTTAAGTCATCTGAGTTCTCACAACCTCAATGACAACAATGACTCAAGGGAACACTTGTATGAATAAATGCAAACAATCAAACATAATATTCAAACAAGTGTATTGCCATACATTAATATCAAGTGAACTATAATATTAAATCAAACCGAATATCATCGAGTATTATGTCCTTACAATAGATTGTCTCTAGGACACTAACACTAACAAGAGGATTATCAGATATGTTGCTGGAACAACAGATCTTGGTATATGGTATACAAAGGACACAAGCAGTGTATTGACTTGATATAGTGATGCTGATTGGGCTGGAGACATTGATGATAGGAAAAGCACAAGTGGTGGTTGCTTTTACATGGGTAACAATTTAATTTCCTGGCATAGTAAGAAACAAAATTGTGTTTCACAATCTACTGCAGAGTCTGAGTACATTGCTGCTGGTAGTTGTTGTACACAACTTTTGTGGTTGAAAAAGATGTTTGATGACTATGGACTTGAGAATGATATTCTGACTGTGTTTTGTGATAATACCAGTGCTATTAACATTTCTAAAAACCCAGTACAACATTCTCTTACCAAGCACATAAGTATAAGACATCATTTCATAAGAGACCTTGTAGAAAAGGAAATTGTGAAGTTAGAGTATGTTCCCACTGATAATCAACTTGCTGATATTTTTACTAAAGCCCTTGATTTTTCCTTTCTGAGGAAATCTCTTGGTTTGTGTACTATCTAAGTTCTATAGGGTGGATGTTGCAACAAATGTGTCAACATTTGAAGCAACATCAGGTTTGATTTTTGTAACACTTGGTTGATTGATCGATTCTCACTGATTAAATGATATTTTGGGTAAAATTCTTATTGAGTCAAGTCATTGTGATTTTCTGGACACACACTTCTTAAATGCAAAAAAGAAAAGAAAAAAATACACACTTTGGATGTAATCTCTCACTGAGTAACTATGGAGCACGGAGTTCCCTACTACAATGTCTTCTTTTCAAAAGGTGATTGATATAACATCAGTTTCCTCATAATCCACTGAGTAACTATGGGGCACGAAGTTCGCTACTACGATGTTCTCTTTTCAAAATGTGGATCAATATGAGTTAAGTGTATAAAATAAAAGAAAAGTGCAACATTAGCTGAGTAAATCAAGCAAAATGAATGTTGAAGTGTGTGTGTGTCGTTCTTGATTACAACATTGACTTGATTTAACTGATTTTTACTTGGACAATTATTTAATTGTGACTATTTGATTAAATTAACTATTTAATACAAAAATTAGCCACACTTTATTTAATTTCAGAATGTACATTGTGTTTGTTTTTTTTATTTTTGGGCATTTTTATTGGCAGAAATCGTGTGGTTTGGATATTGGAAGTAGTGGGAGTGATGGTTTCATCACAATGCACCCCATGATCTCCATTTCTAGAACATTCAATTTGTGGGATCATGGCTTGTAACTTGCAGATTTCGATTTCTATTAAAGATCGAATGGGTGTTTGTCTTGTATACTGAAAACTTATTTCGAGTTTAAACGTACGAAAGTTTGAAGAAATTGAGGTATTACTGGTTTTGTCATAAAGTATTAGTTGGAATTTATTTTTTAATTCAATTTTGTCACTAACACTTTTGATATATATAGCAAAATGGCTGTAAATCAAAACACTTCACTAAACACCCCTTCAAACCCTTCCTCTGAAAATCCTGAAATAGCGAACCCGCTACACCTTTTTGCATCAATGGCGACTTCGATCAACTCACCAAATGCCACACCTACTGCTGAATCATCCAACCCAACACTCCAGAATCCGCTGAATCCTGAACCAATTTCGGTTGCATTCTCTGAAACTGAACATCCACTGAATGTGAGCGAGGCGATCATTTCGCTTCAACACTCTGAAACTCCTGCAACGATCATGTTTGGAGAATTCGAGGTGAACATCCTACCATTCTCGAATGTCTCATCATCGAACCCTCCTAGTGGTGTTTTCCCAGATGATTTCACTGTTGGGGCCAAAAATTCAAAACCTGTTGCTGAGAATGTTGAGCCCGCGCAACCCGATGCTCAAGCTGATGTTGAGATGGAAGATACTTCCATGGGGGAGCCCGTTGAGAAAGCTAAGGCTAACACTATTGCTGCTGGTCCTTCCTCCAAGAAGCCGAAGAGGAAGAGAGGCCCTGTGAAACCTAGAAGAAGTTCGAACCGCTACAAGCCCAGAGTTGACTACTCTGAGACAAAGTGGGGTAAGATTTCTGATTTGGGTCAAGCCTCAAGACCAATTGATGTGTCTGATTCATCTGAATCAGAAAAGAGTTTGAAAGAGGCTGAGGAAAGTGAAAAATCTGCTGAGGAAGTTGAGCACTCTATTGAGAAGAGTGTTGATGGGGAGAGTGAGAAATCAATTGCTGAAGAAACTGAACCAAGTGAAGCATCTGAGCCTGCGGCTGATGCTGATGGAACTGCTAATGCCCATGCTGATTCAGAAAGTTCTGATGAAATCATTCCTCTTGCTGAATTGTTGGCTAGGAATGAGAGAAGAACAAAATCCAGAAATGATCCTGAAGCTGCTACAAATGCTAGAACTGAGTTGAGAACAAAGAGAAGGCATGAACCTGTTGTTGACTCTGATGTTGATGAAGATGTTGAGCAAGGTGCTGCAACACCATCAGGAGAACCAAATGACTCTGATGACCCTGATGAATCAGACTCAAGCAGTTCAGGTAACACATCTTCTGAACCTGATGATGATGATAGTAATGATTAATATCATGGTTTTGCTAGTTCTAAGTTTGCTATTATGAGAAGGAGACTTTTATTGTCTGAAAGAAGGATAAGAGTTTATGAATTTGATAGGCAAAATCTGATTCAATTCTTTGAGGAAATGGATCTTTTGCATGCTGTACAGTTTGCTTCACCTTTCTTTGAAACTTGGGTATATGAATTTTACTGCAATTTAAGGAAAGGAACCGGTAGAAGAAACTCTAGGAGATATGGGAATGTGAGGTTTAGAGGTCATAATGTAGGCTTCAATTCTGGTGTGATAAATGCTTTCTTGAGAACACTTGATGTAGATGAAGAAGTTGTCCCTCCTTTGAATGAAATTGTGACTGCTACTACTGGTGGAATGGTTAGGAGATGGACAACAAAGGTGTTGTCATCCAAGTTGACAAGTCTGTTTTCAGTTGTTCACAAATTTGTTGTGTACAACTAGTTGCCAACTACCAACACTACTAAGATCACTGAAGCTCAAGTTATCTTGATGGATAGGATAGTGGTCATGAATAATTTCAATCTGGGAAGAACAATTTTTGATCATGCTATGAAGTGTGCAGGTGGTAAGAAAAGTGCTTTACCATATCCATGTATGATCTTTGCTCTGCTGGACAATTTGGATATTACAAGGGAACTTGTTGAAAGTCTTGGTGGGATAATACCTGATTTAGGAATCTCCAAAGTTCTGTTGAGAGGAAACAGGATTAGGGACTTACCATACCGGAGGCCTAATGCAGAGGGGGATGAAGCTGAGCCTGAGGTTGTTCAACCTGCTGTTCAAAATCTGGATGCTGCACCAAATGCTGGCAACAATGATGGTGACACTGACTTGAGAAATTCTCCAGTTCAGTCTGTTACTATTCACAGGAATTTCATACTTCAGCAAATTGAGAATTTGCAGGATCAGATAGCTGAGCTGAATGTCATGAAAAGCTTCTGGGAGAAGTTGCTTTCTGCTCCACCAGGGGGAGTAGCACATGCACCTGAAGTTGCTGCTGAAGTTGTTCCTGATGTTGCTGAGGCTGCTGTGCATGAAGAAGATGAGCCAGATCCTTCGGTTGAACAAGCTGTTGACCAAGGTGATGATGATGATGAGGCTGACATTGATGATATCATAGAGGAAATCTATGGTGATCTCCCATGATGGTTGAATGGGGGAGTTTGATTTGAGATCATGAAGACAGGGGGAGTTAAGAACAAGTTGAGGGGGAGCATGTGCAGGACTTGATGATGTTGCAGCTGATATTTTCAGTTTGTTCACCTCCAACTCTCTTTGTTTGTCCTTCCTTATTCATATGATCTTATTTTATTTTTGCAATTTATTTACTAAACTATGTTCATTTGATTATGTAATTATTGAACAATAGTTGGTAGGTTTTGCTTGTTTTTGAATATTAGTACTGATGCCCTGATATTTTATTTATTTGTGAGTATTATGACTTGCTCTGATATTCTGTTTATGTTTGAGTATTGATGATTAGTTTACTCTGATTGTCATATTCTGTTTTAGGTTAAGATTGTGTATCTTTGCTCTGATATCCTTGTTTTCATTACTTTGATAATCTTACCTTGTGTTTTGGAAAAGAGGAGTTTGTGTAGATTGTTCAGAATGGTCTGCTAACTTTCTGTCTTACAGCTCTACTTTATTTCCTTGATGATTGGTGGAAATATGTTCAAGAAATATATGTTCTACTTTGTCTGCAGGCTTAAGGATTGATACATATTGTACTTGTATCATTTTTTCCTTACTCTGAGATATTCTTACATCTTGCTCTGATGAGTGTCAATGTACTATACATATACCCTGATATGTCACATGCTCTGATATGTTATACATCATGCTCTGACAAATTTTTCTGCAAATTGAAGTTTCTCAAATAAATAAAATTGTTTGACGATGGTTTTCGATTCTTGATAGCTACAGAATGGTTTGACACTTAGTAGTGCAGCTGATATGATTATGAGCTCTATCATGCACAATACCTGATATATTTGGTATTTCAGGTGTGTTGTAGCAGAAAGATCGAATGGGGAGATTGTTGATGTTGCCAGCGATGTTACAACATTGTTTACAACATCGGTATTCGTCCTTTCTTCTTAACCACTAACACTTCTATGTTTAATGTTGTCTTTGATGTTGTTGACTGCAGGTTAACGATCTAGGTTATTCTGCAAGATTCCAGAAGGTTCCACAAGCTTCAAGAATCGAGTAGAAGGTACTAGATCAGGTGGCTGTTTTCAGAAGATTGGAGAAGACCCACTACCTGGGCAGTTACAAAGATCATGGGAGAGTGGATTGAAGAGTTTCTAGATCCTTCAAAGAGGCTCTAGTAAAGCTACACGATGTCTATAAATAGAAGACATTGATGTTCACATCAATTGCCGAACATTGCCATTAATCGTGTGTTGTTTAGTCGAAGCAACAACCAAGCATCAACTGTAGAGTGTGTGAGTGCATCCAGAGTGATAGGGTCGTTGTTGTGGAGTTATTTTACCATAGAGAGTAATTGTAGGGTTTACAATACCTCGAGTTGGTGCTAGATTTATTTTATGTGGAGTGTTAGTCTCGGTGTTAGATAGTTTCACACTCATAGAACAGGTCACCTTTGGTAGTGTAGAGATACACCTAGCCTTTAGATCATATGCTTGATCTTGTTTCAAGGGGATTCGATTTGTGAACCTTTTTGTATTCATTATTTTGATATAGTGATTTCGGCCATAAGGCTGCACAATCTATATTGATATAGATTGTGCAAAGTCTTTTTAATTTCGTGTGTTGTGTTTCTGAGTCTTCCGTTGTTTCTGTTGTTTAATTGTTACTTTGAGTGTTCCAACATTCAATGTAACATTACTCTGATTTTACTAAACACAACCCCGTGTCTTTCACACACACTTTCAAATATGGTAGAATTGATGTTAACGTGTACATATATATACCATAAGATTAGTGAGCTTCCTACACTTTTAAGATATATATTACATAATAATATTGTTATAATTAATATCTCCTAATATTAGAAGCGTACATCCAGTTTATAAGTTGTAGTTTGTTACATATAACTCAACTAATGCATCTATACTAGTTTAATCCATTATTTCCTCTATCTCCAAATACTAGTAACTAATGCATGACCCGCGTATTACGCGGGAATTAAATAGATTTTTTATATATACTTTTAATTTTATTTTTAATTATTTGTTATTATTAATTTTTTTAAATTTAAATCTTAAAAAAGGTTTTACATTAAATTTTATTAATTATTAATTAAATAATTTCTAATTTATATTTTAAATTTTAATCTCAAAAAATTGGCTTAACATTTATAATTTTTGTAATTTAAATGATATTTAAATATCCAATTGACAAATATAATTTATTACGAAATGCAAAACTTTCAATGGACAAATTTACCAACAAATTTTGAATCTAATAAAAAAAATATTACAATTTAATAAAAATTATAGCTTCCTAAATACTTCTTTAATCATCAATCAAGAATTATTAATTAATAAGACATTGTTTAGCAATTAGATTAAATTTCGTTATTTCCAATTTAATTTCCTCCCAGAGCTCAAATAATTAGATACGAATTAACTGTTTAAAAAACAATAATATCGGAATTCCAGAAAAAAATATTCACCCATAAATTATTTAAAATCTCAACATCCTTCCTAAACCAAAAAAAAAAAGACATAAACAAAAACACATCAAAACATCAATATAAAATTATTTCCAAAAAACACACAACTGAATCAAATCTTCAAGCTTCTCCTACTCAGTCTTAATCTTCAACATTCTCTTAGTAGTTGATATCTGACATTCAATATAAATATCTTCATCCAATATTGTCACTTCATCCCCAATATTCTTTCTCTTTTTGTCGAGCGTTACCTCAACCAATCAGAATCTTGATTATCGCAAGCAGATGATGAAATTGCCTACGTACATATATTTAATACAAATAATTAAAAAAAATCATTTTAAATTTTTTATATTTATATTATTTAGGACTCATTATTCAAAAGGAAATATACCTTATCTTGATAAGAACAGTCATGGTGAGTATCACTCATGGCTTCAGAACCCATGGAGCACTAAACAAACATATATTAAAATAAAAAATTATTATCTTTTCTTTATCATAAAATGTTATATAAAAATAATACAACTATAAGTCGTTATGATTAATTAAAGATAAGGTGTTACCAAAATGAATATTTGGATGAACAATCCTTATGTTCAATTTTTTCTATCAAAAATGGATCAGATGACAACTTTACAACTATATAAGTATTCCACTCTTGTGATAAATTGAATTTGCTGACATGGAAGCGGACAATTAACCTTCTTATGACACTTAGAACATGCTTCATAATACCAATTGTACTTCAATTCTATCTTTTGCCATGTAGCAATTACCACACAGTTGCATTCCTTAAAAAAATTAATTATAAACAATTTAAAATAAGATGTAAGTGCGTAATAAAGCATTCAAAAATAAATAGTATCGTGGACTGTTGATGAACATCAGTTAAACACATAACATCAACTTCTTCAGTGAAATCATCATATGTAGAAGAGCGGAAAAGTTGACTTTGACTTGAAAACGTTGGTGCAGGAATTTTTATAAGATCAGCTTCAATCCTTAAATGAGAACATAATGTAATTCATATATCATTGTGCAATTTATAATAAAACTACTATGATTTGTTAAGTATTGTATAAAATGTTACCTCTGCCTAAATTCGTGAACCTCTGGAATATCTCCATTGATAATTAGTCTACTGGCATACATCGAGTTTGATAAATTTTTCTCTAGTATAAAAAGGAAAATTGATTAATAAATTAACAAATAACTACATATATATAACAAATATTTTACATGGTAATAGTATATTTTATACCTCTGCCAAGCCTCTGAATTTTTGCAAATTCAAGGATGATAATCATGGATTTAGTCGATTGATCTTTCCTGTAAGCAAGAAGTTGCTCAAAAAATCTCTTCCATAATGTGCATTTCATTCTTGTACTCCTATTATAAATTGAATCATAAAACTGGTCAAAAAATAAATAAATTGAACGATAAAATATTTAATAAATTAATAACATAATAAGTAATATTACAAAAATAATAAAAATGTTACCACCTATCCTCAATTTGAATATCCAACTTTTTTGCCTCCCTCTCATTGACTTTGACAGTCTCAACTTCATCAATGTGCACGACAAATCAAATAAGTAAATGTATAAACAAAAAAGGTTATAATATGTGTAATAATGAAAATTAAATTGATGAAATTATCTTCAAATAATATATCAAACCTCGAAGGATCTTATCTTCCTCATCAGTCTGTGCCACTATTTAATCAAAAGAAATAAAATGAAATTGAAATTTAGTCAACTTCATTGGTGAATACCGTTGAACGTTGGTATGAAAAATGATTGTCAACTTGTAGAGGTGATCAATTCCATGCATCTTTCCCACATTTTAACCTATCCCAAAGTTGGATATTATATAAGTACTCCCCTCCTTAATCAAATTCTCAAATTTCTTTATAAGATGTTTCTGAACTGTTGCTTGTATTTTGGTTCCCTGCAAATAATATACAGGAGAAATATAAATTAGCATAGTCAATATAAAGCGTCAAAAAAATTCTAGCTTTATTTTTTGTTAAATATAATAATAAAAATTATTCTTTTAGAATAATATAATATAATTACTTACATTCTCATCAATTAAAATTAACTCGTAGTTAAATTTTTCCTTAGATTCTCGAGACACCATCATCCATGAACGCATGACCTTAACCTTTAAGGTCCACGTCTCTTTTTCAAGATTAATAGTACTGATGGGGCAAATTTTGAATCAATTACCTAAATATATATATATATATACAACAAAAAAATTATGTAATAAACTATAAATATTCAAGAAAATATAGACATTTTGTGGAATAAACAATTTTCTCAAATCGAAAAAAACTTGTAAAAAAATCATTACGTAGAGAATATGTAAAAGAGAATAGCTAGTTAATCGAAATGGTGAGTGAATGTAAAAATATTTTGAGGCCTATATTTATAGGTAGATTAGTTTGTAATAATTAAATATTAGACGTATAATTAGCACCAACCATTGATGAAAATCATTAATGCAAAATAATTAGTATTTATTTTTTTAACAAGATATATAGTAGTATTTAGAGTAGTTTCACATGTACCATCGATGTCATGTAGGTATTAATACCGCAATGTAATAATTATACATTTTAAAAATTCAGAATAAAGTAAAATTGTACTTCATGCTTAATTTCCTCTCTAAAAATAAGTACCACATGCATTTGATCGTGTATTTGGCTTAATTAATCCCACAAGAAAATAAAGACATTTTATGGAATATATAATTTTCTCAAAACGAAAAATACTTGTAAAAAAAATCATTACGTAGATAATATGTAAAAGAGAATAGCTAGTTAATCGGAATGATGAGTGAATGTAAAAATAATGTGAGGCCTATATTTATAGGTGGATTAGTTTGTAATAATTAAAGATTAGATGTATAATTAGCACCAACTATTAATGAAAATTATTAATGCAAAATAATTAGTATTTAGTTTTTTTTAACGGAATAGTAGTATTTAGAGTAGTTGCACATGTAATATCGATGTCATGTAGATATTAATACCACAATGTAATAATTATTCATTTTAAAAATTCAGAATAAAGTAAAATTGTACTTCATGGTTAATTTCCTCCCTAAAAATAAGTATTCCCTCCGTCTCGGAACACTTTGCACCAACTTTTGGGCACAAAGATTAAGAAAAATGTATAATGAGTGGAGTGTTGGAGGGTAATTTTATAATTATTTATGTATAAAGTAAATAAAGTAGTTTGATTGAGCGTATGAGTGGGTCCCAAAGCAATGATATTTTGTGTAAATAGGTGTATTGTGAGGATAAAATTTAGTAAGAAGTTTCCTTTTTTTGGTGTGCAAAGTGTTGTGTGACGTCCCAATAAGGAAAGTGTGCAAAGTGTTCTGGGACGGAGGGAGTATCACATACATTTGACCGTCTATTCGGCCCAAAATAACTTTTCAAAATAACTTTGGCTTAACCAATGCTTAATTTCCTCCTTTAATTTCCACATGCTTAATTTCAGAAGTTTTAAATATACAACAAAAGATATTATGTAATAAACTATAAAAATAAGTTACTATAAATAACTTCTCACAGGATTGCAAGAATTTGAAATTGAGACATCACATGTATTTGGAGAGATTCAGAAATAATATATAGAAGATACCCTGTATTTAAATTTAAAAAAATTACTCTAAAGTTCAAAATACTCCACTTAATTACTAGTAGCTTCAACCAAAATCCTTTATTACTCATAGGTTCAAAATCATGGAATCCCCTTACTACCCTTAGCTTCCATAAAGCAAACAATTAGTTGAATTAATAAAAATAAACCCCCCCCACACCCCACCCCACCCCACCACCCAAGCCGTCTGATTTGAATCCCAACCCACCTTCTCAGTTCTCTCCCACTCTACCCAAACCAACACCTTCCCCCTCTCTCTCTCTCTCTAAAAATCCTCTTCCCCTCTCTCTCTCTCTCTAAAAATCCCTCCTCCACGCCATCTGCAACTGTTCGCGACGCCGATGGTCGCAGGATTCGTTCGCGATGGTGGTGCTTCCGCGCGCGCGTGCGAGGCCGTCATCTGTCGTCACTCTCTAATTTTTTAACACCGTCTGCCGTCACTCTCAAAGGAACCCCGGCGCTGCGCGGTGTCCGGTTGTTTGGGGAGGGGGTTTGTGGTGGCGGATCTGTACAGATCCGCTGCCGGATGCGCGAAGATGGGGGTTGACTTCAGCGGTGATTTTTGTTGGTTGGTCTTTCATTTTTCTTTGAATTTAATGTGCTTTTTACTTGTGAAATCGTGTATATTTGGTGGCTGCAACTACGGCGAAATATGTATTTGGGGGACTGATATTTTTCGGTGGTTTGTCTGTTTGTGGGCGGTGGTTTGTTTAAATCTGTATTTGGGGTGATGTTTGGTGGTGAGGGTGGTCGCGACGACGGCAAAATTGCAAATATGTGACACAGATTGACGGTCTCGTTTCCTTGACAAGTAAAAGGGCAAGATTTGATGTAGGCGTGGGAAGATATAGATATTTTTGCACAGATATAGATATTTTTGGATTTTGTGCAAAAAAAATTTTGCACTTATGCAAAAAAATTTTGTTGATGATGAATAATGTAGAAGGCATGGCATTTTTTTTGTTGATGATATTTTTGAATAATTTTTTTTGCATAGATATAGATGTAGGCGTGGAATTTTTGCACAGATATAGATATTTTTGGATTTTGTGTCATTTTTTTCTGCGCTTGCGCAAATTTTTTTTGTTGATGATGATGAATGTAGAAGTAATAAGAAATGATAGCAGATTAGATGAAGGAAGAAAGTTTTATAATTTTTTTTTTACTTGTAATTATTTTTTTTTATTTTTTTTTTGTATATGAATAAAGAAATAAGATATGAAAGAATCTGCATTTTTTCTCAGTAAAGATGAAAGTAAAATTTGCAATTCTTTTGAAGAATGCTATTTTTTACTGATTTTTGTGTTCATTGTTTTTGTTTTGGGAAATTGGGGTTGAAAAAATGAAAAATGGAAAATGGAAAACAAGAAAGGAAGGGAATCTTGTGTATGAAGTTGGAAATTAAAATGGAGTAATTTTAAACATTGTGAAAAAAAAATTGTACTAGTGCAAAATCGAACAATGCACGAAAATTGATGAATGTCAATCATGAATAATGATCTTGTAGAATTATTTATTGTGGGTTTTTGAGTTAAAAGGTTTAGTAAAGATAATATTGGGTTTTTACTAGTAATTTTGTATCTTAGAGTAAAAGTTTTAAGGGGTTGCACCTACTAGTAATTATGTGCCCCAATTTGCAACTAATAGTGAGTCCCCCTTTAAATTTTAAAGATGGCTCAATCCCCTTCTTATTCTAATGAAGTCTCCATAATTATTTTAATTAGGATTTTCTCATTATTAATCACATGAGTATAAAAGATAATTCAACCTTTAAAACAATTTTAACGTAAGATAAATAATTCAAAGTCAAGAATATCACATAAATAATATTAGCACGTAAATAATATAAAATGCACACAAATCATGAAATATATTGGCCAACGAGTAGTGAGAAACTCAGGTATCACAAAAATTACATTAAAACATTTTATAAGATGTTGTAAGAGCTTACAAAATGTTTAAAATAAGCTTAGCCAAACAGGCCTAGGGCATAGTTTTATTCCACAATCCATCAATAGTAAGCTTATTTATTTAATTCTACATCAAAAAATGCAGTTGAAACTTGAGAGGACACAAATCTGAACAGGGCAAACATAGTAGACTGAAAACACACAGAATGTTGGAACACTGCTAAAACATAACAAAGAGAAGAATAGAACACAACTACAACAGAACAGAAGGGGCCATTCAATGTGCCCCTTTAAAGAAGCCCTTCTCCATGAAGCTGTCAATGGTTTCCTTGATGGATTGTTTGAAAGGAGTGAAGACGACACCAAGTTGTTTCGCTCTTTCATTACTCGCCTTGAACACAGGCGTCAATAGCCCGTTATCGGCACACCTATACAAGATTAAGAAATCATTAATAGTTCAGATTTAAGAATGAAAATAACGGGTGTTTGGTTCAATTTATCAATGAAGTGGGAATGAGAAAACATTGAATAGTGACTTACAATAAAATGATGGTTACGTAACTCTAATTGAGGAATAAATGGAGATAAATATGTTCATTGGTTGAGAAATAGTAGAATGATTGAGGAGAAATGATTATAGGTGGAGAGGTATGTTGGTCCCGGTGTAAACGAGTCTTACACTTGTATGGGGGGGGAATACACGTGTTGTTTTTGTTTTTAAAACTTTTTTTCTTGAGATCGGCTTGGGTCGGGGCTTTCGATGATTTGGTCCGAGAAGCACAAATCGAACCCTCGTAAGTCAAAGTCTCTCGAGACAGTGATGAAAACCTTCCCGAATGGAATAGTGATTAGGTTGTGATTTTTATGCAAAAACCTCGGATAATCCCGGTTAAACCGGATAAAAAAGCAATCACGAGTTTCAGAGATCTGAGTTGTTTGGATCGGAGGATAACTAACTACCTCGTTGAACCCTCGGAAGAGTAAGTTCGTGGTTTGGTAACTATCGTAGTTTACTTCTAGCTACCTCGGATGTGCGTAATGGTTGGCCCTTAGTTTATACTCGTTTTAAGCTTTCTTTCACCAACAATCACACTCAAAACCTTCTAAAGGGTTTGGGGTTTCGAATGGAATAGTGATTAGGTTGTGATTCGGCTTTATAAAACTTTTCAAGGTGGATTGATTCTTGAAATAAAGCACTTTGGGAAATATCAACTTTGAAAAGTATGCTCTTTTCAAATTCAAAGTCAATGCATACAGGTTAAAACTATCCGTTGGAGATAAAGAAAGCAATAAACAACAAAGAATTTATAGTGGTTCGAGACTCAAGGGGCTACGTCCGATCTTGTCTTGGATATTTTTTACTTTTGTCTCGATTAAGGTAGACACCTTCTCGATCCTCGAGAAATTCTTTGTTTTAATCACTTCGATTTGAATTCTTGGCGATATCTACCGTTTTCGCGTTGTTTATGGATATTTTACTCAACTCGAGCATTGAGACATTCTTCGAGTCCAAATTTTATTCTTGATCGATTCTTTCTCGATTACGTCTCCGTCTTGAAGTTTAGTCTTGATTTACTTCAACCCGACCTCAATTGAGCATTTTCGACTACCTCCGTAGTCTTAGTTTACTTGAAACTTGATTTCAACCACAAATAAGTCGATCTATATTTGGGACTATACATTTTGCGAGATATCATCGAATAGCTTACTAACTTCAAGATTACCGAACATGTCTAGGGCTTTTTGGGATCTAATCAAAATCATATCTTTAGTTTCATCTACAAGGTAGTTAATCAAAATATACTTAACTGTTTCTCACCAACAAAATCACAGCTCAAGAGTGGAAACTACCTTCTAAAGGGGTTTGGGGTTTCTTGGTTTTTGGTTTCCAACTAGGATGAGATATCATTTACAATGAAGTACAATGGACAAAAAGGATAGGATATCTCTTATATTTTTATAAGACCAAAATTAGATTATTCATGTTCTCATTCTTTTGGATAAATCTTTTTATCAAGCATAGGCTTAGTATATTGAGCTCTCTTGAAATAAAGCACTTGGGAAATTTCTGGGATAACATTTTTAATACCTTCCTTTAGGTCAGGCTCTCAACTTGCAATAATAAGTTTGAGCTCTTGAGTTGCTTACAAATTTTTTTAATCTTACAATGTCCAAAGAGGGTCACAAGTATTTATAGGCATACACCAAGGTCACTCTTGAAAAACTATCCAGTTCAAAGTATCTGAAGAGATATAAACACATATAGAAAACGAACTAGAGAGTGAGGGCCTCTTAAGTTACCGTTGTGTTGATATAAAAACAGCTTGAATTCATTTTTATATTTGGAGACAGGGGTTTGACAAAACTCTGCCAGTGTTTTTTGAAAGCAAACACCATGTCTACATTTTGAAGAAGCAGTGTATATTAAATCGAGACATGATACTGATAACTACTTAGAATAATTACAACAAGTAATTTATCCAGGATGTATGAGTCTTACAAGTCTAGAAGAAGTGAACAGAGAAATCATTAGCTAACACTTTACTTAAGTGTGGCTAATTCACAGACAAGGAGTGATGGTCCCGCTTTTGAAAACCCATTTGCACGCGGAAGCGAACGCGTTTTCAGTTCGGTGCATATGACATCCGACATTTTTTTTTTGCTTTTAAGAACAATGTGTGTTGTGCTTATCTCAATGTCAAGTAAGATAAAAGCGAAAGAAGAACACACAATTTTATAGTGGTTCGGACAATCTTACATCCACTCTTCCTCAACTTTTTTACTCGCGGGATTTTGTCTTCGGGATTGTTAAATGTTTAGACACCTTCAACGACCCTCCCTTCGGGATTCTTAGATGTTTTGGTTACACGGGACTTATCACCCTCTCGGGATTGAGTTGATATAACCTTAACAACACTTTGTTTTAGTTCCTTTTTTGGGTGAGATTTTCCATTGAATTTGTAGCCTCAATGCTAAGGATGGGGAAAATCTCTCTAAAGGATATCATTTATGCTTTTCTAGGTAGAACACTTTGAATATATCGTGTTTTTCTTGATGTTTTTGAAATCCTTGAATATTTGGCTTTTAATTTATTTCCTCCATTGTCTTCTTTTTTGAAGATCGGCAATGTATTTATAGTGTGGATTTGAATATTACCGTTTGAGAGTAATATTCAAATCCATACTAATAATCTTCAGCTTTTCTTTGTCCTTTTTGCCTTTGTTGTTTGACTTTTTATGTCATGACCATATATGTTGTTATCTTCTTATTGCCTTTTGTGTGTCTAACGGATCGATTCTTGATCGATTCTTCGATTCTTGATCTTCCAATAAATCTTATTCGTTAGATTTACGGTGTGTCTTCACCTTTGTTCATCGATCTTTGAAATCATCGCTCATCTATCTTGAAATCTTTGTTCATCGAGTCTTGCCAAGATTTTTCTTGTTCATCGGTGCGATTTCACGAACCGTCTTCATTTTCGAAGATTTTCTTTGTTCATCGGTCGATTTTGCCGATATACTCTTGGTGATATCTTGGATCTTCAAATCGCATTACTTCTCCGATGTCGGTTCATAAAGAATTCTTGATTTCATCTTGACGTCTTGATCGGAACTCATCCTTCTCATTTCTCTTTGACCTCGTCGATCTTGATCATCTTAAATACGATTTCATGAGTTCCCCCTCAACTTGTTCTTGATTCTCAACTTGTTTCCGTAAATTAGTCTTCAAAAAACACAAGTTGATAATGTTTTTCATAATTAATCAAAACTAAAATATCCAACAATTTTTTTGACGCCAAAACATTAAAATATTCTCGGGTTTTTGTTTTAAAAGAATCTTGAAAAGATCCTAATCGATCTATAATTGCCGACTATACATTTTTGTGAGATATCATCCCCAATATGGTCTTTTAAACCCGAATCCTCGACTTCAACTATCAAGATTATTCGAACATGATTCAATATTTTTTTTTTGCTTTTAAGAACAATGTGGGGTTTTGGGATCTAATCAAAATCATATCTTTATTAAATTCATCTCTCAACAAGGTAGTTAATCAAAATGGGGTGATTACCTTATTTTGAGTCGCATTATGTTAGGTAGTCAAACCGGAAGCCCAAACACTCCACCCAAAAGTTAGCTCAAGAGTGGAGAATTGACTCCCTACTTAAGGGTGTATTTGCAAACTCTACCAACAACTTCCAAAATCATTTTTTTTTTAATATGCTCGTTTTTGGAAAAAAATAATTCTGCCCAATTATATAGAGTTTCCAAACCCCACCTAAGTTCCCATCTGCAGTTGTCTGTGGATTCAATGAGGGATCGTAATACATTACCTCAGACAAAATATGATGAAGGTAAATTGATCATCTTATATTTTTTATAAGCACCAAAATTAGATTATTCATGTTCTCATTCTTGTTTCCGTCGAAGAATTTTGAATCAAACATTGGAGATTGAATGTAGATTGAGGACTTACTTCTCAGGAAGTTTGAGATTAGGGTAAAGCTCCCGGATTGTATTCACAATATCCAACTGGTGATAACATTTCTCCACCACATAATACCTTCCTTTAGCCTCGGGCTTCTCAAATGCCAAAATATGTGCTTCAGTAATATCTTTTACATCCACCCATCCAAATGCCATATTCGGGTATGTCTCTGCACCTGCAACCAGACAATTACAATCTCAGTTCAAAGTATCTGAAGATATATAAACACATATAGAAAACGAACTAGAGAGTGAGGGCCACTAGAAGTTACCGTTGATCAAGTTCAATATAAAATTACAGCTTGAATTCATTTTTGGTGGGAGTGTTGTACCACTTACAACAGGTGGGTTAATGGAGACAGGTCAAAGCCTTTCTCTTTGACAAAATCCCACGCAGCTTTCTCTGCCAGTGTTTTTTGAAAGCAAATACCATGTCTACATTGGTTGAAGAAGCAGTGTATATTAAATCGAGACATGATACTGATAACTACTTAGAATAATTACAACAAGTAATATATCCAGGATGTATGAGTCTAGATACAAGTCTAGAAGAAGTCAAACAGAGAAATCATTAGCTAACACTTTACTTAAGTGTGGCTAATACTGCAGATTAAGGAGTCAACTAGTTTCTTAAATATAGTACCAGCGGTTGACGTCTCTGTTTAATTTCTTCTATACTTCCTTGATATAATGTTGACCTGTTTTTCTCTGAAATAATCAGGGTCGCTCCACCACGTCTCATCAACTACCGTCTCAGCTGTTTTAGGAATCGTGTTACTAGCAATTGCAGCTTCAGAAGATGATAAGACGACCCTTTTGACAGATGGTGTTTTGGTGACGGATTCAAGCACGTTTATTGTGCCCTCTACAGCAGGATCAATCAAATCTTTCTGAAGAATAGTGAAACCAAGCTCAATTGAGTCAAAAAATCTTTGCAAACACATAAGAGAGAGAAAGGATGAAGAATCAACCTGGGGATCTGAGGCTTTGAAGAAAAAGGGGGATGCAGTATGAAAAACGCCCTCACAACCAGCAACTGCAGCATCAAAAGCCCCCTTTTCCGATAGATTTGCTCCGAACAATTTAAGTCTCTCCTTTGCTCCATCAAGCGAGAGCAAATGTTGCGTTTTCCTATCATCATCTGTCGATTACGTGTATTCCACATTAATTTCATCCGCTCATTATATCTATCATTTCAAGCTCTTTAAAAAAACATTAACTATATGTTCAATCAACTAACTAAGCAAACAACAACCTCAAAATTTTATTTATATGTTCAATCAAATACCTTAACCTCAAAAATTTAATATCAAGTTTAAGATCCCCTTTGTTTCTCTCTCTCTCTACACCAAACAAAAAAGAAAATCTAGAGGATCAAAATATACAAAACAAATAAAAATTCCCCCACAAAATGAAGTGAAACTACAATTTACATCCCACACCATATGAAACATTAAATGCTCAACCTCCTTGCTTATTTATATGTTCAATCAACTAAATCAGCAAACAGAAACATCAAAATTTCAACATCAAGTCTAAAATCCCCTTTCTCTATCCCTCTCTACACCAAACCAAAATTAAAAACCTAGGCGATAAGAATTTAGGACCCGCTTGGTATGACTAGGGAATGGTAGTGATAATGGATATCATTGAGGGGTCAATCACTAATGGTTATTGATTGCATTATTATTGTTTGGTTATAATATCAACAATGGGTATTATGTGAGGTGAAATGAGTATGTTAGGACAATCAATTATTTACTTCTATTCTCATTACCAATGTATCAAACATGTCAAGCAACATCAATAGAAGTAATTCTCACCTACTTCCATTACCCCAACCAAGCAGGCCTTAGTAATCAAATCAAAATTCCCCCAAGAAATGTAGTGAAATTACGATTTAGATCCCACACCATAGAATGATACATCAATAACTACAAAAAACAAGCTTATAACGCATACATAACTTTAAAAAAAAAAAAAAAAAACACTATATAGAGAAAGAAGAAGAAGCACCGACTTGGATCTCGAACGGTGGCATTGACAGTGTATCCACGCTGAAGCAAGAACTTGACAAGCCATGAGGCGATGAAGCCTGATGCTCCTGTTACGCACACCGTCTTCATTGCCATAGCTATGCTTTGAGTGTTTGTGAATGAGAAAGTGATGGTTCTAGGCTCGTACAGGTTTTCTAAATATGCGTGATACTATGCTCTATGATTATTCTCCATCTGGTGTATTTATATATTAATTGAGTTGAAAAGAGGTCACAATTTGAGAAAGCAAAGAGAATCTTGGCCACGTTGGCCACTTTCGAACTCGTTTTGATCGAACCCATAAGACTTTATAACATGATCAAAATATTGGTTCCAAGCTCTGGATGCCTATTTGAGTCCGTAAATGGACTTCATGAGCTTACAAACTAGGTGTTCTTGGCCTTTTTCAATGAAGTTTTGGGGTTGTTGCATATAGATCTCTTCATCAAGACTTCAGTTAAGGAAAGCTGTCTTGACATCCATTTGCCAGATTTCAAAGTCGAGATGCGCAGCAATCGATAAGAGAATTCGGATGGACTTAAGCATGGCTACGGGCAAAAAAGTTTCCTCATAATCGATCCCTTCTTTCTGAGTATAACCTTTCGCCACGAGTCTTGCCTTGAAGGTTTCCACCTTCCCGTCCGGTCCTCTTTTTCTCTTATACACCCACTTGCAACCAATGGGTTTGACCCCATTAAGTGGTTCGACTAGCTCCCACACTCTGTTATGAAACATAGAACCCATTTCGGCTTTCATTGCTGTTTGCCAAGAATCTGCATCCTTGTCTTGGATTGCCTCGTCATATGTCCATGGGTCTAATTCATCTTGTCCGGGAATCAAGTCCGAGGACTCTCCTATTCCCATGAATCTCTAGGGCTGTTTCACAACCCTCTCACTACGACGAGGCTCCGGTTGTGTAAGTGTGTCGTTTGGTATGTCATCTTGTACAGTTGGCATTGAGGTTAGCCCTCTTAGCTCATTTAAGGTAATCTCACTTCTGTGTCTTCTTTCGTTCATATAGTCTTCTTCCAAAAATCTAAAGTGGGTTCTTATGACCACCTTTTGATCTTCGGGACCATAAAACATACACCCTTTTGTTCCCTCGGGGTATCCTATAAACAGCCTTAATTCTGATCGAGGATCCAATTTTCCGGCTTCCTTGTCCAACACGTAGGCCGGACACCCCCAAATTCTCATGTGTCTCATACTAGGCTTGCGCCCGGTCCACAATTCTTTGGGAGTTTTGGGAACCTATTTGGATGGCACCAAGTTCAGAATGTAAGCTGTTGTTTCCAAGGCATGACCCCAGAACGACTTGGGTAGATCCGCATAACTCATCATAGATCTAACCATTTCCAAATGAGTTATGTTTCTTCGCTCTGCAACCCCGTTTTGTTGAGGGGTTCCGGGTGCAGTGAGCTGGGATACAATCCCTTCATCAGATAAGTAGTTCAAAAACTCATCGCTGAGGTATTCGTCTCCAAGATCAGATCGTAGAGACTTGATACGTTTTTCCCTATGATTCTCTGTTTGAGCCTTAAATTCTTTGAATTTCTCAAAGGTCTCAGATTTATGCTTCATAAGGAAAATATAACCGTACCTTGAGTAATCATCAATAAAAGTGAAAAAATACTCATAACCTCCTCTCGCTTTGGTTGACATTAGACCACATACATCTGTGTGAATGATCTCTAACACTTCTTTGGCTCTATTTCCCTTGGCTCCAAATGCCCTCTTGGTCATTTTACCCTCCAAACATGATTCGCAGGTTGGAATTTGTTCAACTTGGAGAAACTCCAGTGAACCGTCTTTCACCAACCTTTGGATCCTCTTTGGATTTATATGACCTAATCTTAGATGCCATAGAAGTGTCTCGTTCACTTTTTTCTTTTATCGAAAACAGTTGATGTGTTATAGGATGCATTTCGTGAGTGGTGTGCACAGTTAATTGTATAGAGATTTTCCATCAATGTCCCATAACAGATACACTCATCATTTCAAGAAATGATTTCATTTTTATTAGAAGAAACTAAGTGTCTATTAACAGAATTTTAGAAACTGGAAGTGAATTCTTTCTAAAACTGGGAACATAAAGAACATCTCTTAAAATTAGAACTCTGTCTTCAAAAGACAAGTGCACTTCTCCCACTGCTTCAGCTGCCACTCTCGTAGCATCGCCCAGTGTGATGAGGATCTCACTGCCACTAAGTTGTCGGATCAGTTTGAACCCGTGAAGCAAACATGATTAGTGGATCCCGTATCAACTACCCACGAATGAGAAGTATACGCCGCTAAACAAGTTTCAACAATTAGTGCGTGAGAATTACCTTTCTTTCCGGCTCTTTTGGGGTTAGAATAGGTAAACCTCCATTGTCCTCTTTCACCGCAGCTTAAGCACTTCCTCTTTGGATTTTTCTTGACACCACCAGCATTCGTCATCTTTATCATTGCCCTTGGCAACAGTTGAGTCTGATTGCTTATGGCCTTTGGTCACCTTCTTCTTCTTTCCATCCCTTGACCTAGAAGATGAAGACGGACCACTTGCCGTCAAAGATTGATTTTGGTGCCCTATCAACATCTCTGCCGAGACCAAAGCTTGCAGTAAATCTGCTTGCGAGGAAAAATTGCTCAGAAACTTTTGGGCAGAGAATGAAGTACCAAATTCATCTGAGTCTCCAGATTATAATCTGTACTCAGAACTTCAAGTTTGTTCAGATGGGCCATCAATTTTGAGGACGTAATCCCTCACGGGTTTGCCCTCCACCAATTACAGCGACGACATCTCTCGCAAGGTGATCTGACGAGTCTCATATTTTTAACTCGTCAGTTGGCTCATCTGATTTTGGTGTGTCAAGAATCCACTTGTGCTTTTGTGCAGTTAGGACAATTATAATTTTCCATTTCCAATCAATATAGTTTCCATACTTATTCTATTGACTTTAAGTATAATAGCAGTGGATTAAAAAGGTTACGACATGCTGAACTGAAATAAATAATAATATGCATAAGCATAAATATATCACAAGATTCTATCACATGTTTCATATTTAAAATCTCAAAAAAAAATATGAACATGCATCAGCCAACATCTCAAAACAGTTTAAATAAGTCACGTGGGGTGGGTCATTATTTAAACACATTCAAGCAGGTTACAAACAAGAACAATTACAAACCTTTAATATCCGAATTAATAGTTGGCTCCCACTTGACCAATATAAAATTGACAGGGACTTCGAGGAAGTATATGCATATCAATTTTATACCTAAGTAATAACCATGATTAAATACAGGATTATTATTTCATATTGAACGAGCCTCGTGGGGAGGGTCATCGTCGCCACTAGTAATAATCCACAATCATCCATTTGGAATTCATTCATGTGAAAGCTAACTTTTGACCGTCCCGTGGGGGGAATTTCTCCAAAAGAATTCACAAATAAATATATCATGGAGGTCAAAATTAATTCAATTTTATTATCCGGAATAAAATTGTCAATTAATTATTTAAACATACTTAGTAATTTTTGATTGTGAGATTTTTCATTGGGCAACTCTCATGCAAACACATTTAAACAAATTAAATAAAGCATAAGATAACACAATAATAAATCAAGCAAAACAGAAAAATAAACATATTGGGCACAAATTATTCAATTGTCATGGTTTGATTTTACTTGGCTTGATCTTGAAGAAACACCGTCTTGAATTTCTCCCCTTTCGTCGTCTCAAAAGAACTCCGTCTCGAAAGCATACGCCAAGTAGCTTTCGCGTTAGGATGCATACTGCATCCGGCGGCCACTGGAAACAACGCGTCCGTGCACCTTAACGCAGCATCGCCGCCCGCGCCGGTGTAGCCGTCGCGTATGCCCGCGCCCGCGTGTGCTTAAGCGGCATCGCCCGCCCGCGCCGCCCGCGTCGCCTGCAGCAGCGCCTAAGCGATTCACTTTGTCTGCAGCAACGCCCACGCGTCCGCCCGTTGGATCGCGTGCGCTTCGGCCCCTCACCACCGCCCTACGCCCGTGCGCACCCATAGCGTCCAGCGTCCGCAGCGTGTGCCTCCTTTAGCGCGTTTCGGCGGCAGCACTGCTTCTACGCCGGTTTGGATCCCGTCTTTTAATTCTTTATCTCCACCTCCGTTTTCGATCCGGTTACAATTTATTTACAAAATAAATAAACCTAGATCTAGACTAGTCTATTACATTGATCAAATCAAACAAATACTAATCTACTTGTGGATTTTTTCACGAGGCAAAAACGAATCCGAACGAATCGAATTAAAAACCACAATTTATATGCATGCATAAATAAACACATTAAATTCCATGACAATTGGATACCAGCAAAATAGATCTAGCAATTCTACTATCCAATTTCAAATTTAATGTCAGCGAATTAAATTACAATTTAAAATTCAGAGCCCGAAATCGTGGCTCTGATACCAGTTCTTGGGGAATAAGTTGCACAGATCTATTCGGGGTGAATATTTAAATACAAATTTAATTCTTATAATTATTACTAGCATGAATTAATCCTATATTAATTCAAATAATAATCAACAACATATCATGCATATAATTAATTCACGTAAATCCTACGCATGCGGAATTCTACGAGTTTACGTGAACGTACCTTTTGGGATGTCAGTGATCTGGCTGATTAGACTAACCAAAAGAACTTCCCAAGTATTCCCTTAATCCTTGTTCGACTATCCGGTGGTAGGACACTTGTGAACAATTAACAAAAAGAAAATAAATTATGTTGCACCACCTTTGTGGATTTAATAATTTTTCCAGCACATGAAATTGTACTTGGGAATGAAAGAATCATCCCCTATTTATAGATAGGTGTTGGGCCAAAATTTGGGAAGAAAAACAATGTGGGGAAATCTTTTCTTGATCTCCAAGAAATCTTGAATATATCTCCTATATTCTTTTTCCCATAATTATAATATTCCACAAAAAATCCCATCTTATCAACATTATGGTATTTTCGAAAATATAGGGTCCAAGATTCCAAGATTTGGATCTTCTTGAATTTATGAGATATTCTTGTATTTCAAGAAATACATATCTTCCATAATATCTTTTCAAGAAAATCAAGAAAATCTTTCTTGCCCTTTATTTTCAAAATTTCGAAATTTCTATTATGAATAACCAAGTGGGAGATTTCTTGAATTTAATGAGATAATCTTGTATTCCAAGAATACACATCTTCATTCCATAACAAAATTCAAAGAAAAACTTTCTCCCATTTTTATCCATAAAATTCAAAAATTACAAGGAAAAATAGGCAACAATATTTATTTTATTTTAAACACCTTTTTCAGTTATTGGACTATATGTTGGGCTACTTAGGGGGCCTTTAGGAGAATTGAGACTGGACCTTCTAATGGATCTTGAATTATCAATATTGAGCCACAATATTATTCAAGCCCATAAATATTAATTAATCCCACTACATAATTAATATTGCACTATCCATCTTAACCCATATTACAGTCAATATGGCTCCCGGTTATTATTTTCCGTGTTTAAGATTATCTAGCCCATTAATTAATTCAAGCCACTGAAATAGCTTTCCATTAATTAATATCTTTTGTCCTTGGTCAAGGAACGGTTCAACATTATTATCCATACCGGAAACTAATTCCACTTGCAAGATTTGGTATGATAAAGCTTATGAACCTCCCAAGGGGGCAAATCGAACAAGCGTACTTGCACACGATTCTCCGTAATAAATCTTAGCAATCACATGTGATCAATAATATTGCCCAAGATAAAAAGTATTGAATCTCGTTGATTCTCTACCCATGATAAGTCAAAGCAATAGTTACCAACCACACGTGATCCTATTTAAGGAACGAAGATTAAGAAATAACGAACCACTGAGGTCTAATTCTTCCTTGTTCAGTTCTGAAGAATTTATCCTCCTGTAGGTCCTATTCAGCGCATCAGTCATGCACTATTTAAATAAGATCCATTGGAAGGTCCAATCTTAATTCTCCTAAAGATTTCTTGGAGATCAAGAAAAAGATTTTCCCATATTATTTTATCCTAAAAATTCGACCACCACTCTTCTATAAATAGGGGATGAGTATTTCATTCCCAAGTACAATTTCATGTGCTGGAAAAATTAGTAAATCCACAAAGGTGGTGCGACAAAATTTATTTTCCTTTTGTTAATTGTTCGCAAGCATCCTACCACCGGATAGTCGAGCAAGGATTAAGGGAATACTTGGGAAGTTCTTTTGGTGTGTCTAATCAACAAGACCATTGCCGTTCCAAGAGGTATGTTCACGTAAACTCGTAGAAATTCCGCATGCGTATGATTTACGTGAATTGATTATATGCATGATTTGTTGTTGGATTATTATTTGAATTAATATAGAATTAATTCATGTTAGTAATAATTATAAGAATTAAATTTGTATTTAAATATTTATCCCGAATAGATCCGTGCAACTTATTCCCCAACACTTATTCACGCCGAAATTGCGACTGGGGAACATATCGGAAAGAACGTATTCATTACACTCATACCTTTGAGCCCTGCAGATGACGAGGGCTACCCTTTCAAGTTCATTCGAAAACAGTTCCCCGTCCGAATATGTTTTGCAATGACAATAAACAAAGCTCAGGGACAAACAATTCAAAAGGTTGGAGTTTACCTCCCAGAACATGTGTTCTCTCACGGGCAACTTTACGTGGCGCTCTCTAGAGGAATCTTCATACAAGATATAAAAAATTTGATCAAGGCAAAAGGGAAGCATTTGACAAAAAACATTGTGCATAAGGAGATTTTAATGTGAATTTGATAGATGAATTTAAATAATCACATAGTTAGAACTTGTTGCAGCTATCCAAACTACTTTTTATATTTCATAATACAAATCCATAAAAATAATTACAAAAATAATATTAAAATAAGATGACACATCCGACCTCATAGAAATTCTTCCTGGAAGTTCAATAATTCCCCATACATGGTGAAAATCAAACCTCTCTCACTATATTAATTAGACAGTTTGTCAGGGAGTTCTAAAAAATTAGTCAGACCTCATAGAAAATCTTTCTGCAAGTTCGTGAATTCCCCATACTTGGGGGAAATCAAACCTCTCTCAAACTATATTAGTTAGACAGATAGTCAAGGATTTCTAAATGATTAGGGATATGTAAGTTGTTAAAAAGATAATATGGAAAACAAAAAACAAAGACCTTAATGCTCCAATTTTACAATATTGTGCCCATCCAAGGAAACCACTAAAATAAAATTGCCTATGGAATATGACTATGTAGAAAATTAAGTGGAAAAAAAAAATAAAGCTCCCTCCAACCCATTTTAATTGTCTTTATAGAAAAAAAAATTCACCAAATTAAAGGAATAGTGGAACATTGTTTCTGACACCAGTTACAAAGACATTATTTTTGTCATTACGAATCTGTGACTACAGAAAGTGCAGTAACAAGCTATGATAATAAGAATAGAAAGGTCTTACATGATAATCATAAAAATCAATAGAATGATCCAATTGTTGGGAAGTACCATCACAATTTGATATCATTTTGATGATTAAATATGCATGTAGTACCGCAAAACAAAACTTAACGTCATTGGAAAATAAAATGAAGCATTAAAAAGGTTCGAGCAAACGTTTGGACCAAAGATGGTTGTGTCACGACACTATTAAGCTTAATAGTTTCACCACTGTATTCTAAATTAAAACACTAAGTATATTATAATTTTTTTAAAAACTCAAGATCAACTACTTTCATTGTAGAAATTTAAACTTTATTTGATAAACGGCTTGTACCACTAAACATGAAAAATTGTAACACGTTTGCACAGGCCACGTGCAACGCACGTGTCAGAAAACCTAGTATTATATAAGTATAGGTATTGATTTATGTTTTTGTTTTAAACTTTTATTTTCGTATATTTTTATTACTATTAGTTGGGGAAAAAAGTTTTTTGGTCTCATAACTTTCTTGTAATCCATTTTTCGTCCCAAAAAAATTTAACTCTAATTTTGGTCCCATAACTATCTCAACTGTCCAATTTTGGTACCATTTTCGCTGGAAACATAGAAAATTTTGTCATTTTTGATCATGCGCAAGTCAAGTATCAATTAAAATTGGGGGTTTCTAAACTCGTAGCTGACGTGGACGCTGATTGTTAAATAAAATTTTATTTTTTCCGCAACTTTTGAGGAAGTTTCTTGTTCTTTCTAATTTTTTAAAAAATGAGTTTTTGTGTAATATTTAACGTCTTTGTTAGCTACGAGCTCGGAAACCCTCAATTTTAACCGACTCGTGACTTGTGCATGATAAAAAACGATAAAAAATTTTATTTTTTTGTGAAAATGGGACCAAAAATTGGACAATATAGATAGTTATTAGCCCAAAGTTAAATATTTAATTTTTTGGGACGAAAAATAGATTACAGAAAAACTATATGACCAAAAACAAATTCTCCTATTAGTCGGGCCCCACTGGTCGAAAATCCTGACTCCGTCATTGATTAGCACGCCTACTTGCAAGAATATTCTTTATGTGCATTCTTGAAAGTTTAGCCTTGTCTCTTTCAATCATTGGATCTTATTCAGGAGAATACATTAAAAATAATGTAGTTAAAAATATACTTTATTTTTGAAATTTCATACGTATAAATAAATTATGCTGTAAAAAGGAATCAACTAACCATTTATTGTTGGAGAGGCACGTTTTTCCGCAAGAATTGATTTTCTTACCATTCTTGCATGCTTAGCATGGTTGATTATATATCCTGTACACAATAATAATAAATTAAGAAGTTCACAAATCATCACATGATCTATATTGGATATTGTAAATATATTGTAATTATTTATATTATGTCCAATTTAAAAAGTGTGTTTGAATAATCAAAGAAGAGCAAGTAAAGTTTTGGAAATCTTTGCAGATTATTGTTTGATAGATTTTGGAATATAGATCCTTTTACTATATTTGAAAAAAGAAAAAGAACAGGGGAAAATTTTGTAATTAAAATTTTGTTTATTGTTCCAGGTATTTAACTTTAGAAATATGCATCGGTTTTGTTAAAAAAATTAATTAAATTCAGTAACTATCAACGAAATTTAATGTATTAAAACAACTACTCCAGTTTTGAAAACATATATCAAACAAAATTAGGTGTACAGTTAAATACATCTTCATTGATCAAGATAAGTTGACAGTACAACTTGTCTTTCTTGAAGTTTTTACTGAGAACTATCCACATCCTTGCAATCTTAACTTTTAATGTCCATGTGTCTTAATTTATCGATGTTAATTTCACGAACGGAAGAGAATGTAGAGGCTATGTTCTAAATTATTTTGATGAGAACAATAATATTACATCAAAGTGTACATTACAATAGTAAAAAGACTAATAATTTCAAGAACACCAAATAATATGAATAAAAAAATTAGAATTATCGAAGTATAGAAAAGTGAACAATAATATAAAATCAAAGTGTACAATAAATCAATATGAAAAAACTATCTGCAATATACAAAATAATTGCACAATTGCGATGGGAATTTTGGAGGATTTTGGTGTTTATCTTTAGCACTTCGTTCTTCATACCACATATTAGCATTGCAGTATGTACACAAATATGTGTAATCACCAAAATCAATGTAGTCTGGAATGTAATATTTTTTAATATATTTATTTGTTTTGGACGGATTTGATCATATGACAGCAGGTGGACACAAATTTATATGTCCACCGCGCGCCACATATGCAAGGTCCCCACCATCATTTAATTAATTTCTTTAATTAATTCAATTTTCTCATTAATTATATAAACCTAAACCCTAAACTATGAACCCTAAACCATGAACCATTCGGGTCGGGTGAACCATGAACCACTCGGGCCGGGTTCGGGTTTGGGTTGGTTTGGGTCCGGGTCGGGTGAAAAAAATTTAATATAAATAATGAAATTGGGTAAAATATAAAATATATATAAATGAGAATATTGAATTAATTAAAGTAACTAATTAAATGATGGTGGTGACCTTGTATATGTTGCGCGCCACATAAGCAGTTGACATATAAGTTTGTGCCCACCTGCGGGCATATGATCAAATTCGTTATTTTGGAATAAAATAATGGTATCATTTTTTCAAAATATAAAAATAAATGAAAACTCACCATTTATTGAATTAGAGGGCGGATGTGTTGAATTTATTCCTGATGATTGTGTTTCTAAAAATAAAATAGAAAAGATTAGAATATAAAATTAAATAAACAATATGGAAAATATATATTTGAAAATAAGGCTCCATTTGGTAGGATGGGTTTGGAAATCCATGGATTTCACACACAAATAATATTTTTTAATGGATTTACAAATACTTCATTTGAGAGTTTAGGGAAAAGAGTGAAGGGGGAGAGGGGGAAGGGGTAGAGAATATGAGATTTTGTAGGTCCCGAACGGGTTTTGTGAGGGCAGAAGTCTAGAGGGGAGGGGTGAATAGACTTCTGAAAATTTTTCGTACGGATCAGGTGTGATTTGCAGATTGCCTGATCAGAGTGCTGGTGAGTCAGTTTGGACTGATGTTTAATCTTACTGAGTGCCTGAGGACAGATCAGTTTGATATCTGTCAGTTTAACTAAGAGTGCGGAAGCTTGTAAATACCCGTGTGAAAAACCAGTTTTATCAAATCAGATTCTTAAGTCAGTTTTCAACCGGCTGACTAAGGTGTCAACTTGATCGGATCGATTTACAGTGCGATCGAGCTTAACTTAGAATATGTATGCAGTTTTAAACTCAGTTGTGTGAATAGTGTAAAGCAATAAAGAAAGCAAGTAAATGCACACAAGATTTTATAGTGGTTCGATTTAAACCCCGTCTTCGTCCACTATTCCCTTAACACAGGGGGCACCAACTTAACCAACTTAACTAACTGGACTTAGTTTTATGTGTTAGTCCAACACCCAACAGATGTTTATTGAGTTCACACTCAACCGAACCAGAAATCAGAAACTAGAATCCCTAGTCTGAAATCTTGCGGTAACAAACTTAACCTAACTTTGAGTTTGGGTAAAGATTTGTTGTGGTTCCAACTGGAAATCTATCCTAGTGTTTATGTAGCCAAATGCTAGTGGATAGATTTCTTGCTAAGAACTATGGGATGAACACTCTAAGAATAATCTTCAAATATGGTGTTCTTCGAGCGGGGATTTTTGCTGTAGTTTTTGCTTCTTTTGTGGTGTCTCCGTGTTCGTTCTTAGTGTTGTCCGTGTTCTTCAATTTTGAAGATCGATCCCATTTTATAGACCTCGAAATCAAAGAGCCGTTGGAGAGCAATTTGAATTTTGAGCTATATTAGGTAGGCTGTATGATATGATTGTGACGTGCTCTGAAAATCTGCGTGGCCGTAGGCATGATTAGTGACGTTTATGTCCACAGCGTCGAATCCCGTATTGTCAGCTCTTTTTGTGCACGTGTCGCTTTCTCCTTGGCTTCGCGAGGCGGCACTTCAGTAATTTGTCCGTTAGACGATTGATATTCCTTTTGTAGAAGAATCGTCTTGTCTGGTGTACCATTTTGGTTGACGCCAGGTGTGAGCTGACTTGATCAGATAACTGATCAGTCTACCTTGTTGAGTCTTCTGATGCAGATTGTCTTAGCTCAATATGCAGACTCGGCTGATATAGGTCTTCTGGTAGTCTTCGATCTTGGTGACTCGAGCCTCAAAATGTATTGGTCATCTTGAGTCTTTAGGTTTGTTCTTGAAGTCTTCAGTTTATCCGAGTCTTGAGTTCATCCGAGTCTTGAGTTCATCCGAGTCTTGAGTTCATCCGAGTCTTGATGTCTTCGTCTTCACCGATCTTGACTTCTTTTCTTACGATTTGTTCTTAGCCTTCCGATCATCCGACCTTATCGGGTCATCCGATGCTTCGACGACCTATACATATTGAGTTCCCCCTCAATATGTGACCTATCTTTTACATCAGCTATCTATATATTTCAGCTGGTCATCTTAATCTGATTCTAAGTCATCAGTCAGCTAACAGGTCTGACTAGTCCTATTACAACCTGTTTTGGAACTTCCATCAAAACTTAAATACAAATTTCACAACAATTTCCCCCTTTTTGATGGAACCAAAACACTTAATTAGAAAAATAGATACCACGAATAGAAATGCAGATAATGAAATGCAGTACATATTTCAGAAGACAGTGAGATGTTGTCTTAGAATCAGAGAGATTGAATATTTCATTCAGATAGGTGTGTGCATTATAGAATACATGAAAAACCTACCTATCATCTGATTCCAAGTTGTCTTCCTCAGGTGTACTAGAACATTTGCAGCTCGTTGGGGACGCCAAACATCTTGTACATCCTTTGAATTAGCTTGTCCAGATCTTCTCTTCTATGGATCCCTCCTTTTTCAGCAAATCCATAGTAGACATTTTTTTAACTTTACAACATCTAGGTTTTTGTCTGGACGCAAAGGTGGAAGGAGTAGTTCAAAGGGTGGAGCTTCTGGTATTAGTGACATGATTTTCCCTTCTTTCATCACCGTCTGGTAGAAGTCTGGATACATCGTTTCTAACCAGTTCTGGAATTCATCATCATTTTCAGTCTGATCTTGATGAATCGGAATCTTCTCCAGGATGTATACGTCACATAACCATTCTCCTCTGATATGATCCCATTCTGGAAGCAGATATAGCCGTGCACAGAGGATGTCTTTAACATGTGCTGGAAGGGCATTCTTCTCCCAAGCAATTTCCTCTGCTGCAGCTTCGTTCTTCCTCTTCCTTCGGATGTAAGCGATGTTCAGTCCCTTAGCCTCTGCTAACTTCTGCTTCTTGATGGCGGCCTCTCTAATTCTCTGTCTTGTTTGCTCTTGAACTTGTTCAGGAGTCATCTGGCTTTTGGTAGAGAATAGTTGGCCTTATCTCTGATCTTCCGCAGTTTCTTTCATCATCTTGTCTTTGCCTTTCTTTCTCCTCAGAGTCTGCTCAGTTTCATCTTGTTCGTCTTCTTCAGCTAATTTCTTAGCGAGTTCAAGGCTCTTGGCCTGATCATCAGTTTCCATTCTTTTCTGTACGAACGAAGAAAAGTCTTCAATCTTGTCGACTCTGGCAATAACCTCTGAAAGAGCAATTTTCTGCTCAGTGATCTCTTTGCTATGTTGCTCCACAGTTTCTTTCACTTCAGCAACGAGATCAGTAGATGGAGTGGCTGGCAAGTCAGATACAGTGGTTTCTGGTAGAGATGTAATTGTTACCAACTGTGTCTGTTTTTCTTTCTTCTCTTTATTCTCTTGTCCTTCCCCCTTTTTGGTTTCATCAAAGAGGTTGGACATCCTGCGGTTCAGAGCATTGAATTACAATGTGATCTCCTCTCTGAGTTCCTCGACAACAAGAGGAGTGATCTGAACGGTGGCAGAGGGTGCAGGTTTCAGGAAGCGTCTGAGAGCAACTTCGATATCCTGTCTTGCTCGTTCTGCAGAAGCTACAAATTGTTTCCAACCCATATCATGTGGTTGTCAGTTTTCTCCAAAGATGCCCAGACATTTTCCAATAGTACCTGTGTCTGATCAAGCATATCTGTCTGAACTTTGAGTTTGTCAGACTAGAGATTGAGCTTCTCGGCAAGAGGATTAACTAGTTGCATACCTTCAGAGAGGATGGCATTGTGCATCCCAACTGTGTGACTTCTTTCTCTGTCAACTAGTTTTGCTTGCTCTTCTTCAAATCGCTTCATCAGATCTGCTGTGAGCGCTGCGAATTTGTCTTCAAAAGCAGTCTTGATCCCATCCTGAATCTTCTCAGTATAAAGATCTAGGGTATCAGAGCTCATCGTAGCAGTCTGGTCAGATGTTGAAGCCTTTCCAAGTCGGGTCTCATCTGCAGCACCCATTCTTGGTTCATCAGCAACTCCCTCATGATTTGTAGGAGGTTGTACAGTTTCCTCCCTGTTATCAGCAATTCTGAACCTTTCGTGAATCAACCATCTGATATCATCATCAGATGCCAATTCAACAACACTTTCAATCCCAGAATGGTTTAAGCATTTCAACTCCAAGTCTACAAAGAAATCTGATCCCAGAGTTGTCATGAGAATCAGAAATTCTTCAATGCTTTTCAGTCTGATATCCCTCCAGAACACAATCTCTTCTATTTGTTGCTGGATGCCAGGATGTTGATCCAATTCAGGGCATAGATCCAACAGATACTCCTTAATCTGTTGCTTCATTATCCTTATGTTGGGGCTTTCTGGAGCAGGTGAAGCAAGCATGGTTCTGGTGTTGAAGGGATTATGAGAGATGGACACTCGCTTGTCGGATCTCTCAGGTTCTTATGACTTGATTGGAGATTGGGATATTTGTGGTTTGTTTTCAGCGTTTTTAGGGTGTTCAGTTTCCTGAACAGGTTCATTGATTGGTGGTGTGGGAGATCTTGGTGATCTGATAGGTGAGGGTGAGGGTGAGAAGGTTTTGTGAGGAGAGGGTGATGGTGATTTGGAAGTGGGCGTTGGCAATCTTGCTCTCTGGAAGATCGTGGTGAGAGGCAGAGAATCAGATGGTGATTCTTCCTCAGATTGCTCCACTTCTGTCCTTCTGACAGATTTCTCTCCTTCTGCTGCGATCATCTGCTCTTCCCTTACTTCTCTGGCAGTGGGCTCAGGGCGGACTATTATCTCCTCTTCTGATTCCACTTGCATCAGATCCTTCGTTCTACTAACTTGTTGGGCAGAACTTGGAGCAGTCTTCATAGGAGAAGTGACTCTCTTCTGACGTTTCCGCTGAGCATCTGGTTTCTTGGCCAGATCCTTCCTCTTCATCCTCTTTTTCGGAATGGTCGTTCCCTGAGCTTCAGAAGATGCAGTTGCCTTATCTTTTCCCTTCTTTTCTCCCTTGGGTTTGGGCACATAAGGAGTTGGATCTTCATCAGATTGTCCAGGTAGGGACTCATCCTTGTCAAATATGGCCTTGTGCTTTGCTTGATATATCTTTGCTCCATTCTCATTCCATTCATAGTTCTGTGGCAGCTTATCTGGCAGAATGATTGAGATTTTGTGTATGAAGGAGCACTTGGAAGATAAGCACACTACATTGCTCTGGGTCAGTTCGAACTTCCCGGAGTCTTTCCTCAGTCGTGCCTTGACCATACCCAACCAATCTATATCTGAAGCCTTCTTTATTATTGCAGCCATGACACTGATCTTATACGAAGTGACAACATCAAGACTGTATGTTGAGCACATGATCACCTTTTGAACGATCTCAAGGAGAAGGCGATATTTCCTCTTCAGATAGGAGGCTTTGACGTTTGTTGTGTTCTCCTTGTTTCTTTGGTCTCAACAACGGCTTCAAGAAATTCTTTTTCTCCTACATCGATCGTGTAAGTCTCGGATTGATGCTTCCTCCGAGTTAGGCGAATATCCTCACGGAGATCGTCATTCGACACTTTCAGACTTCCAAATCGCCAACGGAAGAAATCAGGTCAGCATCAATGTCTTCATCCCTCTGTAGATTGTATAAAAAACTCCAGGGCTTCATGGGTGTGGACGATGTTCTGATGTGTAGAGCAATATCGTTCTAGCCCACACGCTCGCAAGCACTCCAGAATTTCCAGCGATTCAGGATTTGAGGTGATGGTGAATGCTACATACTTCTCATCAATGATGTCTTTCTTCATCGATGCAAAGTTGCAGAACTTTTTCCCTTGGCCCGGTCATGGAACAAGATATGTCATTTCTGTACGATATGCAAATTGATGTTTAGTTTGAGTAAGATATTTCAATAAATTCAGTCAAACCAGTAATCTAAGCATCAATTTAGCAAGTAAGCGTATAGATCTTATAAAAAAAATTACAGAAACATATCATCACGACTTGTAAACCTAGGTACCAAAGTGAATTGAAATAAAGCAATATTTAAATGAGAAATTACCAGAAATTGATTCGAGGATTTGAGAAATCGTAAGAAAAGAATCAATTGATTTCGAAAGTAATTCTCTGAAGATTATGAAAGTTTTGATCTTTTAAGAGCTTTGAGAAGACGAAGTAGTGGAAAGAAGTTTTCTGAGAAAGATTTGGATTTTATAGTAAACGGGGAAAACCTTTTTGCACAACTTTCCAAAGTACTCAAGTATCCGTGATTTGAAATCAGTGGCTGAGATTAGTCGGCCAAAAAGCATTTTAATCGCACGGTTGAGTAAAGAAGTCTTCTCGTATTTCGGACTCAAAAATTCGCAATAAAATGCATTAAAAACACATTCCCAAGTCCGCATTAAAAGTTTTGCAGAGCATGCGTCATAAAGTGAAAACAGAGTAAAAATTAATTTATTTAAATAACGCATATAAGAAGTTCAGAAAGGGATAAATAAGAGAACGTATCTGACTGATTGATATTGTAATCAACTAGTTACCACTGTGATCTGATCTGGTACTTGTTGACCTTACTGATGGTAGCCTTAAGCATTTCCCAACAATATTCCACTCAACTGATCAGATTCTTGCTTGAGACACTTCGTCACTTATCTGATCCACTTATCTGATACTCTTATCTGATACTCTTATCTTCAAACTTCTTCTAATCAGCCCGCATTTACTATGCACTTAAGTCTACTCCCGCCAAATCATTTACTTCGGGGAGTCAAAAAGTCGCCTCGATTCCCAAATTGGAGCAATTTAACATTCCATAATAATGACATAGATACGTTGTGATTACTCACACCGTCAACTCATCCAACCATTAGCTGCGTGTTCCTTACACGTTGTCGATGCAAATTTCTCTTAAGGTCTTCTGAGAAAATAGATTCGCATTTATACCCCTAATTTCCTTCTATAAATTAGCCTGGGGTGATTAGGCAAACAACACAACATAAAACATTCCTTCTTTAGCATATACTTCATGCCTTTCCGATGAGTTCCTTATTTCCGGTGAAACTTCCGGTGAAAATCTTTAACCCTTTTCCAATGAATTCAGCTTCTCAAATCAACCCTATGTGTTCCTTCACACTGCTTTCGTCGTCATCGAAGATTACACATTCGATCAATGCAAAGCTTCTTTACCACTGTGGAGGTGGATCTGCTAAGGCAAATGAGAAGGCACTTCTCCTAACCGTATGCACCTTGTGCGCCTATCGAGATGACGGAATTAGCATCAACAGACTCAGTCTGAAATAAAACATGAGTTTGGTATACGATCTCGTGTATCAAACTCAATATTTGCATGTGACACTAGTGTCTGTTTGGTCCTTATGACCAAACCTGTGGCACTGTGTCCCATTTAACAGCTGGAGAGCCCATTAATTTTAGGTCTAAGGGCTCCTAGCTTAAAGATCCTTCAAGGCCCGCTCTCGCTCCTCACTTCGAAGCTCTAAGAGTGGCTTTCAGGATTCTAGAAGCTTCTCTGCGCCCCCTGGGTCGGAGAAAATGAGAGCATCAGCTCTTAAAATCTCTCTCTCTCCTTCCCTGCCTTGGGTTGGCTTAGGATTTATGGTTTATGGTTTATGTAGCGACCTCCGGGTCTTCTTGTACTTGTAGCTTGTAATACCACTTGAAGATAGCTTGTAGGTAGCTTGTGATATCACTTGTAACTTGTAAATCTGACCTCCGGGTCTTTATCAATGAAAAAATATGTTATTTACTTGTTGTGTTGCCTCTTCTTCCGACTTATCGCGATCTCGTAGCTTTCAACATGCGACTTTCTTGTTTGTTTATCGCGGCTTTAATCGACTTATAAAGTAATCTTCCAATCTGATCAGTTCCCCCTTAATCTGATATATATCTTGAATTGATTTGCTTCTTGTCTGAACTTCAGATCGGCTACTTGTCTGACTTTCTGATCTGCTCCTTATCTGAACTTCAGATCGGCTACTTGTCGACTTTTCGACCGCTCCTTATCCGAACGGATCGGCTCCTCGTCGGTCGTTCGATCGGTTGAGATTCCTAAGCGAGGCGATTCCTCTTAACTTGGTTAGTCTTTTAACCAACTGGTTCTGGAGATCAGTCCACCAACCATTTCTGGTACACTTTCTCCGAGATCCAGAAGCCCTAGCTCGTTACATAATTCTCTGAATCTGATCTCAGATAGCGGCTTAGTTAAAATATCAGCTTTCTGCTTGTTAATATGGATCTTTTCCATTCTGATATTCTTCTTTTCAACTTGATCTCTGATAAAATGGTGTCTGACATCCACGTGCTTGCATCTTGTATGTAGAACAGGATTCTGAGTGATTGCAATAGCACTATTACTGTCACAAAATATAGGTACGTTCTTAGCTACGATGTTGTAATCCTCAACCGCCGACTTAGCAGAGCAGATTGGGAACAACAACTTCCTGCAACCATATATTCTGCTTCAGTAGTAGATGTCGCAACTGATGTCTGCTTCTTCGAAAACCAAGAGATCAGTTTATTTCCCAGAAACTGACATGAACCTGAGGTTGACTTCATGTCGATTCTGCACCCTCCGTAATCAGAATCAGAATACCCACTAAGCTCTAGATTATCATCTGATGGGTAGAATAAACCAAGGTTTCTTGTCCCTTCAGATACTTGAGAATCCGCTATCGCTTCTAGGTGGCTTTGCATTGGATTTGCTTGAAATCGCACATACACCTCTTCGCAAAAGTGATATCCGGTCCTGCCGGGCGGTCGGGTATAGTAGAGATCCAATGAGAGCCCTATATTCTTTCTGATTAGTTTTTTGACCGTCCTCATCTGGATCCATCTTGAACCCGGTCATCATGGGAATTCTGGCTTCCTTACAATGTTGAACTCCAAACTTGGCCAGTAGATTCCTTGTGTACTTCACTGGCGGATGATGAATATCCCTTCAGACTCTGCTTGACTTGTAAACCCGTAAAGTAATTCATCGACCCATCATGGACATCTCGAACTTCCTTGCATTAATTTGCTAAACTTCTCACACACGACTTCTTGTTGGGAGATCAGAAGATGATGTCGCCCACGTAAATCGAACCATCGAATATCTTCTCCATCTTCTATTACGAATAAGGTTACGGCCCACTACTCCTTTAGTGAATCCGTTTGTCTATCAAGAACCGAGAGAGTGTATCATACCAAGCTCGAGGAGCTTGTTTCAGGCCATAAAGAGATTTTCTTAAACCGTACACTTGGTTGCCTTTTTCAAAGCCTGGAGGTTGTTCAACATAAACTTCCTCTGCTAGTACCCCGTTTAAGAATGTACTATTTACATCCATCGATACACAATGAACCCTCTGGGTAAGATATGCCGTAAACAAACCGAATGGCTTTAGCGCGGCGAATGGTCGCGAAGGTCTCATCATAATCAATTCCTTTCGATTGTGAATACCCCTTAGCAACAAGTATTGCCTTATTCCTCGGTTATGACATTATTCTCATCTCTCTTGTTCTTGAATACCCACCGTGCCAATCACGTCTTGATGAGTTGGTCCGCCCACCGGTTCCAAACTTGATTCCTCTCAAACTGTTCCAGCCTCCTCTTGCATGGCTAGAATCCAAACTTAAGGTCTTGTAGAGCTTCCTCTCTGTAGTTGGTTCCTTCAAAGATAGATAACAACAGTACATGGCACTTTCACCAATCTGATGTCTAGTTTTGACTCTATCAGATGGGTCTCCGATAATCAGATCAGTTGGATGACTGGTAATCCAGGTCCTTCTACTCTGATTTGCGTCTATTTGGAGAACATCATCCATTTCTGATAGTAGTTCATTACTAGTGATTGGGAGTGGTGCAGAATTATGATCCACTTGATAAGAACATGTTTCAGCTGATGATGGAATCATCATGTGTCGATGTCTGTTAAGTAGGAACTTCAGAGTTCCCCCCGAACCAAATGGTTCGATTGATATCGTCTCAATTTGTATGCGAACTTCTTTCCGACAGCCAGCGTACCTTAGGGTTTGATTGACTTGTTGAATCAGCAAGATCAAGTCCTGGGATATACACTATTACGTGTTCACCTTCTTTCTCCTTGATACTTAGCTGATCCATTTTCTCGCGTGATCGTGGTGGTTGATCCGTGGTGACGGCTTGTTCGGAGGACTTTTCTCTTGTTCGGAAGATGTCTCATCAAAAGACCACATGGGGTTTTTCTTCCACAACTAGGGTTCGCTTTGTTGTAAACCCCGAAAAGCCTTTTTTGGATGAGGAATATCTTAAGAATATACCCTCATCTGACTTGGCCTCAAAAGTCTTCAACTGACTTTTCCCATTGTTGTGAATGAAACACTTGCACCCAAAAACATGGAAGTATGAAACACGAGGTTTTCTGCCCTTCCACAGTTCATAGGGTGTTTTGAAGTGAGTCTTTGTCAGAGAGCATATGTTCTGAGTGTGGCATGCAGTGTTGATTTATACGCCTTGAAACGGCTTGGTGTCGCATGTTCAGCTAACATAGTGCGGCGAACTTTCCTTGAGAGTTCTGTTTCTCCGTTCTGCTACTCCATTTTGTTGTGGTGTTCTTGCAACTGACGTTTCATGTTGTATACCAAACTCAGTGCAAAAATCAGTAATAAAGGAATTCAGAAATTTTGTACCTTTATCTGATCTGATTTTTCTATGCTGACACCCTTTTCGTTTTGTAGTTTCTTGAGCAGCTCGGGTATCTTTGTCGTTGTCTCGTTCTTCTTGTATAAGAATACAACCCAAGTAAACTTGGAATAATCATCCACGATTACGGAGTATATTTGCGCCCATCGAGACCGTTGGTGTAATCGGGTCCGAATAGATCCATATGGAGTAATTGCAAAGATTTCTTGGATCTTTGGTCCGTATTCCCTTGAATGAAGCTTTAACTTTTTTTCCTTCATATCTTGAATGGTTTTTGATGACTTCGTGAAAACCTCTATTTTCTTGCGCAAACTATCCTCAGTAGATTTTAGACTCTCATGTAGTCGGAATAGCTCATCAAACTTAGCTTGTAGGATTTTGAAATCATCAGCTTGTTGTTTGTTGATTGCTAGCTGATCTTTGATCTGCTTCTCCTGATCAGAAGATTTAACCTTCAGAACGTTAAGTTCCTCAGTTACCTTTCGAGTTTTAGTTGATTTCGATCAATTTTGCTTTCTTGTGGCGTTCTCTTTAACAAGCTGATTATTTCTGATCATTAGCTTGTCATTTTCAGCTTCCACTATTGTATAAGTGTCTACTGCATCATAGAGATCATCAAGCAATTGCTCAGAGTAGAGCTGCAAGTCAATCTCTCCAGCAGGTATGCTAATAATAGCTGGTGTGGAAATTGAAAAAGCAGAAGGTTTGGAGGTTACCTCAGATTGGTCTTCCTCCCTGGCCATCAGGCAGATTTCATCGTCATCTGAAGAGAATATCAGATCTTCATGTTCGAGGAAATCAATAAAGATCTAACTTATCGACGTAAGTCCTCTACAGATGAGTAGCCAGAATCCTCAGAAGGCAGATAGGAATCATCAATTCCTGTTGTATCAGCAACCATGGCTTTTATGTCTTTGAAGCGTAGCTCTCTTTTTGTTCCTTCTTTCTCTTTTTCTCGAGTCGTCAGGCGTCGGAATCGTAGTGACTGGTTTCAGCGAATTAAAGCATGATCCACGATCCACGGAACTCTTCCTCTCGCCGGGTGAGACACTTAAATGCGTAGGATCTATCAGGTGACTTTCCTTTCTGATTGTAGTCTGAACTCCTCCTGTCAGAATCTGTTAACTCTTCTCTCGTCTGACCGATCATCTCTTTTAACATCTCTGTGATCCCTTCGGTCATCAGATCTATTCCTTTCTAGTGATCTGTCAATTGGCCTCCTGTTTCTTCTGTTGTCTTGATAGTCCTTGTAGAATCTGCGATACTTACCAAGTTGAATGTTCGATCTTTCAAGTTTCCTGGTAAGCAGAGCGATCTGTTCTGCTTGGCTTATGATGTTTCCAACAGGTTCAGTGGCCTTTGATCTGCTGCTGGTTGCTTTGAATGCAACTGATTTAGATGTGGAGGTTGAGGCTTCAGCAGGCGTCTCATCTTCATCTGCTTGCCCTCTTTCGATTAAATCGAACTCATGGGCTTTCAGGCTTAGGAACAAGCTACTTGGCTTCATCTTGGAAATGTCTTGGCAATCCTTGATTACCTTGACTTTCATGTCCCATTTCTTAGTGAGAGATCTCAGTATCTTGTAATTGATGTCTTTGTCTGACATCTCTCTTCCAAGTTCTCGCAGCTTGTTTATTGACATGGTGATCCTCCCATCGAGTTCATTGATGGTCTCGTTGGGCAACATTTTGAGCTTTTCGAACTTCACCAGTTCAGCTTGTAGTTGGCTGTCTTTGATCTGATCATTTCCTTTGCATATCTCAGCAAGAGTATCCCACATTTGTTTCGCAGTCTTGAGATACTTTATCTTCTCTTTGGTGACTTTATCCATCGTCTTCATGATTATATGCCTGGCGATTGTATCTAGAGTATACAACTTTATTTCTTCTGCATCCATCAGGGCTGGACTTTTTCGAACAAGGCTTCCAGGTGCATGATCTGGATCTCCTCCAACCGCTGGGTTGTCGTGATATATGATGATGGGTCCTCGTTCAATGACTTCCATCATTCTGCCGCTTATCGATCCCAGATGATTGCACATGTATATAGTTCAATCTGCATACTCATCAATTGAAAACTTAGGCAAATCATGATACATACCAGAGGTATTATCCATGCTGAGTGATTTTGAAAACGAATGAGTTTTGAAAACGATTTTTCAAGATCTGTTCAAATGACCACAAAGATTCTTCCTCAAGAATCGATGATACTCAAAGCCAGTGGTCTGTAGAACCACTACTCTGATACCACTTGTAGGTCCCGAACCGGTTTTGTGAGGGCAGAAGTCTAGAGGGGATGGGTGAATAGACTTCTGAAAACTTTTCGTGCGGATCAGGTGTGATTTGCAGATTGCCTGATCAGAGTGCTGGTGAGTCAGTTTGGACTGATGTTCAATCTTACTGAGTGTCTGAGGGCAGATCAGTTTGATATCTGTCAGTTTAACTCAGAGTGCGGAAGCTTGTAAATACCCGTGTGAAAAACCAGTTTTATCAAATCAGATTCTTAAGTCAGTTTTCAACTGGCTAACTAAGGTGTCAACCTGATCAGATCAGTTGCTTGGTGCAGACTGAGCTTAACTTAGAATATGTATGCAGTTTTAAACTCAGTTGTGTGAATAGTGTAAAGCAATAAAGAAAGCAAGTAAATGCACACAAGATTTTATAGTGGTTCAGACGAAACCTGTCTTACGTCCACTATTCCCTTAACACAGGGGCACCAACTTAACCAACTGGACTTAGTTTTATGTGTTAGTCCAATACCCAATAGATGTTTATTGAGTTCACACTCAACCGAACCAGAAATCAGAAACTAGAATCCCTAGTCTGAAATCTTGTGGTAACAAACTTAACCTAACTTTGAGTTTGGGTAAAGATTTGTTGTGGTTCCAACTGGAAATCTATCCTAGTGTTTATGTAGCCAAATGCTAGTGGATAGATTTCTTGCTAAGAACTATGGAATGAACACTCTAAGAATAATCTTCAAATATGGTGTTCTTCGAGCGGAGATTTTTGTTGTAGTTTTTGCTTCTTTTGCGGTGTCTCCGTGTTCGTTCTTAGTGTTGTCCGTGTTCTTCAATTTTGTAGATCGATCCCATTTTATAGACCTCGAAATCAAAGAGCCGTTGGAGAACAATTTGAATTTCGGTCTATATTAGGTAGGCTGTAGGATATGATTGTGACGTGCTCCAAAAATCGGTGTGGTCGTAGGCATGATTAGCGACGTTTATGTCCGCAGCGTCGAATCCCGTATTGTCAGCTCTTTTTGTGCACGTGTCGCTTTCTCCTTGGTTTCGCGAGGCGGCACTTCAGTAATTTGTCCGTTAGACGATTGATATTCCTTTTGTAGAAGATTCGTCTTGTCTGGTGTACCATTTTGGTTGACGCCAGGTGTGAGCTGACTTGATCAGATAACTGATCAGTCTACCTTGTTGAGTCTTCTGATGCAGATTGTCTTAGCTCAATATGCAGACTCGGCTGATATAGGTCTTCAGGTCTTCTGGTAGTCTTCTGATCTTCAGGTGACTCTGAGCCTCAGTGTATTCAGTCATACTGATTTTTCAGGTTTGTTACTGAGTCTTCAGGTTTATCTGAGTCTTTAGGTTCATCTGAGTTTTCAGGTTCATCTGAGTCTTCAGGTTCATCTGAGTCTTCAGTGTCTTCTGTCTTCACCTGATCTTCTTACTTCTTTTCTTCTGATTTGTTCTTAGCCTTCTGATCATCTGACCTTATCTGGGTCATCTGATGCTTCAACCTGACCTATACATATTGAGTTCCCCCTCAATATGTGACCTATCTTTTACATCAGCTATCTATACATTTCAGCTGGTCATCTTAATCTGATTCTAAGTCATCAGTCAGCTAACAGGTCTGACTGGTCCTATTACAACCTGTTTTGGAACTTCCATCAAAACTTAAATACAAATTTCCCAACAGATTTCACAAATGACTAGGTTTTAATGAGGATTTGAAATCCCCCCATTTTAAAATAGACTCTCAAATCTAAGTACTTGTAAATCCATTGGAGAGTGATGATTTGTGTGTGAAATCCATGTATTTCAAATCCATCCATCCAAATGGAGTCAAAGGTTTTTTGAATTATTATCATAACCAAAAAATTATGGCATTAAACTAATCATATATGAATGTACATAAATAAGTTTACGCATATATACCTCCATCTCTCCGTATACGTATATTACGAAGATTTTCCATACGCTGTATTATGGCGGATTTGAATACATTTCTTTTCAATCCGTTTGCCAAATTTGGCAATGGTGTGATACAATTTTGCTCCATGGTTATCTACAAAATAACATCCAATAAGTGAGACTCAAATTAAAAAGCAATTTATTAAATCAATTTGATTTTAATGTAAATGATATAAATAGTATCAAGACATGTGTTAATGACATGCATACATTTTTGGAACTTTTATTTTTCCAAAGAATTGTGGTAACAATTATTATAATTAACAATTATAAATTTACTTACCCTGTCTATTAATATGTCTAACAGTTGGGGGGTGACTAATCGAATTCATATGAGTAGAATTGATATTGGCTGTAACAAATTGTATATTATGTTAGAAATGTTTAAGCATATAAATAAATTTACATCTTAAGCAAGCCATCTCTATATGAATTTTACGTGTTATCAAATCATGATATATATGTTTTATAAAAATGTAAATTGAATTACTTATCAGTTTAAGTTTTTTTTTTTTTTTTTTGATCGGACAAAGTTAGATGTTAGTTGTTAGTAGTTAGTACACCAAACACCCAAATACTCCATGAAATCACCAACACACCTTATAACTCCCATAACTTCAATTCGTTCCAAGATGGAATCGAACCTGGGTCTCTCACTCAAATGAGGAGCCCAGTGGTCAGGTGGGCTAAGTATTAGCACCAAAGACGGAGCGAGGAAGGGTAAAGGGGGGCACTGGGCCCCCTAAAATTTTGAAAATTTTTAAGGTATTTTTAGTAATATCACATTTATATAGTATAAAAAAATATTTAATCACATATATATGTGTTGTAACACAAATTATCACACGCGAATTATCACCCGTCAGCAGGGCCCACAAAGACATGAATCGACCCGACCCGACAGGAGGTCAAGAGTCACACAGAAGATGATTTGTCGTGCTTATGACTTATCGTGCTTACACATACAATTTGTCATGCTTATGACTTGTCGTGCTTACACATATGATTTGTCATGCTTATGATTAGTTGTACTTACACATATGTTTTGTCATGCTTTATGCACATGATTTGTCGTGTTTTATGTAACTGATTTGTCGTGCTAGTCCTCTATAAATAAAAGACCTCACCCTTTATTGTAAAAGACTCTGAAATGTTTCCCTCATTCCTCATATATACAAAAAACCATATTTCAGAGAAAAACTACGGTTCTTCCCGCAGTGTTCTTGTTCGATTTATTATTTGTTTGGTGGTCAAATTCAACAAGCCACGTCAGAATCGTAGAATATTTGACTATCAACAATTGACGCTAGAAGTAAGGTGAAATTGAAAAATTTGTCAACAACAACTTCGAATTTTCGAATCCCAAAATCCAAAAAAAAATCTCTCAAGAACACAGCCCAAAAATAATCTTTAAAGCCGATCCCTACACTCAGCAAAACCAAACCAAATAAACACATAACTTTCGTCAAAAATCAAAATCCCCAAAACCATCACAAATTAAAAAGAAAGAACAGGGGAATAGCGTAACAGATATGAGCTGAGTTGTTGAATTAGCCATGGGAAGGACATATATACATACAAAACAGGGCGATGAAAGCTGCTAAACCATTTTGCCAATTCCTCTACTGCACCAAACCCAAAAAATACAACACACATGTATACAAACACATATATATACAAAAAAAAGAGAGAGAGAGCCGGAGGAGATGAAGAAAGGGGCTATGAAGCCGCCTCACCTCCGCCACCTTCGGCGTCCAACACTGTTCCGCCGCTGGTGCTTCGATTCGGCCGCCCAACACCGCAGCACCAGCCCCACGTCCGATTCATGTATAACCGAACCAGAGCCTCCGCGCCTCAAATCGGCAAAAGTCGCCGAGCCGCCACCTCCTCTGCCCCAAAATCAACAATTCTCTGCACCGCCTCACTTCTGCCGCCTCTTGCATCAATTGAAGCAGAACAACCGCAACCCACCACAAAATCAACTCCCAAATTCTGTCAAGGGTCGTCACCACCGCCTACAACGTCGCTCACACTCACCACCGGAGCGAATCGCGACAGTGGTTTGGCAGTGGAAATCCAGATGAAGACGACGAGGGCGTGGACGCGAGTAGTGCTATATGCACACTTAAGGGAAGAGACTTGTGTGAAACCTAGGATTTTTCGAACCGAAAATTTCAGCCATCAACTCACGTACAAGAACGCATAGCCGACAGTACATTTCACCATCAAAATTGCGCGTCTTTTTTTTTTTTTTTTTTCCAAATTTTAATTTTAATTATTATAAGTGTATTAATATTATAAGTGTATTAATAATTATAAATTTATGTATACAAATTAATGATTTAAGATAGTTAATTAATTAAGTATAAATTTGTAAAAAGCATGTATGACATTGACACACATTCGTAAGGGCTAAAACCCGACTTAATTTTTTTTGTTTTCGAAATTCTAATTTTAATTATTATGTGTATTAATATTATAAGTGTATTAATAATTATAAATTTATGTATACTAATTAATGATTTAAGATAGTTAATTAATTAAGTATAAATTTGTAGTTATTTTAAATTTAATTAATGTTAAGCATCAATTTGATACAATTAATATTAAGCACTCAAAAAATGTGTGTTAAAAACCTCAAATAATATTAAGCACACTAATTTAATACAGTTTATATTATATTAGTTTTTATATATTTAGGTAAGTAAGTTCTATATTATGTTTGATTTTTATAAAAATCAGTTAAAACATTTAACAAGATATAAATAATTGCAATATTAATTCCTTATCCAGAGCAATTAAGTACAAATAAATAATCATCAAACATAAAAAAAGAAAATCAAAATAAATGGACTAATCATTGTTATGGTCATCGAAAGGGTTGTTTGGTGGGTTTGGGTAATGTTGTTGATAATATGGTGCTTGGTCCCACCAACCAGGAGGTATTTGTTGGACGAATTCTTCAGGGGCATATCCTTGTTGCGGTCCCCAATATCCGCGATTTAAAGTGCGATACTAAAGATGATGGGCAATCACGTTAAGTCCAGACATGATATAATTGGGACACTGTGGATCCTCACGAGCCTGATCTGTCAACGTCTGCGTGTCTTGCATCACTTGTCCCAACCTTTGTTGTGTCGAACCATACATGGCATTGACGGTAACATTGTTGTCACCGTGTGTAGGGTTGTGCACTCTCAGATGTGTTATGCTTGCGTACCATGCTGGATAATCGGGTGTGGTACTATCCGGCATTACAGCTTCGGGATCAAGGTGATGTAATGGGTAATTGTGATTTTGCATTTCGTTCCAATATGCGACCGCAGGCCCATAAACTTTCTTGTAACCCCCTTGCCTTGGCACCCAAATTTGAACGATGATGATAGAAGTCGATCGGTGCTGGGGGTACGCGCTGAACTCTCCCAGATTGCCTTGCAACCCTCTTTGGCATATACCCTTCGGCGTAGTCCATAAATGTAAGGCAACCGTGAAATAACGATACGACAGGGATTAACGATGGACGGCCGAATGGAGTCCAATTGACCTATAATGTACAAAAAATATTTTTATAAGTCATTTTGTTAAGTTACTTAAATATAAATGACGCATTTCTATAAATGAAATGATTTGAGAATGAGAAACATACATGACTCGATGGGTAATTATCCAAAAGTTTCCGATAATGCACAAGATCCCGTGTACTGGAAGTGAATGTTTGGGAGTTGTTCCATCGCAATGCTCTCGGGGTCCTATGGTCATAATAAGTAGCTTGACTGCGTGTGCGCAACTCAGTGAAGTACTCGTATATCCAGCACTGAAAATTTTAAATGAGATTAAGTTATTACAGGTAACACTATATATATTGAAAAACTTAAATCATTGGAAATATAAAAGAAATTGAATTTTGACCTCCAGCAATGTTAAGCACCCCGAAATTTGTGTCGTCTCACGTCTGGATGCCGCCCCAAGATGGTGATATAAATAAGCCAATGCAGCGGCTCCCCATGCATAGTTAGTGACAGAATCGAGATCGCCCAACACCTCCAGATAATCCTTGGGGACAGAATCACGTGTTTTATCAAGAAACAGTGTAGACCCCATCGTGTACCACAGGTAACCTCGAGCAATAGACACATCGCTGAGGGTCCCAGTCGTGCATTGCATTTTTATTGTGCTAAGGAGGGTGTTGTGTAAGTTATCTCCCCTACATCCACATGCAGTATACAATGCATTGTCAACACTTTGAACGTTGCTAATGACGGGGAGGCCATTTATGTTCAAGCCTACATTGAAAAAAATTATTTTAATTATTAGTGAACACTAATGATTAAAAAATAAAAAATTTGATTTATTAAAAATTAACTTTATGTAAACTTTACCAAGGATAACATGAACGTCATGTAGTGTGATCGTCATTTCCCCGAAAGGCATATGGAAAGTGTTTGTCTCAGCGTGCTACCTTTCGACGAATGCTGAAATGAGGGACATGTTGATGGAGTGAAACATCATTTGCCCGATACCCTCTAATCCGGAGTTTTGAATACGGTCAAAGAAATGATTGCCCTCAGGGAATGAATTCGATGACCAACTCTAAAGAGCTTTCGTTCGAGTCTGGCTACCGAGGACATTACGAAACCTCTACAATTTTTTAACAAAAAATTGAACAAGTTAATTTACATATTATAACCTGTTTATAAATAAATAATTACAAAAATAATATGTATTTTACTTACTGAATCGTCCCATATTTTTTTGGCTCTGTGTGTTCTGAAAGCTATCAAGACACTTGGATCAATTGGTCCGCCAGGCATGGACGTCGTCGTCAACCAATCATTATGTTGCGACGACGAGGATGACGCTTGTGTTGCCTGCGGTGCACTTTCGTATGCATCCTCCACCTCATGGTGAGTGGAGTGATGAGAGTGAGTGGAGTGATGAGAGTGGGTCGAGTGAGTTGAGTGATAAGAGTGAGTCGAGTGATGAGATGTAGACGCGACCGGAAGATTGCAGGAGGACATGTGCATATCAGTAGTTGGTGAGAATAAATCGGGGAATCCAATTGGGGAGTAGTTATGATGAGTATTCAATTCAGAATCATGATGTGCATGATATGAACCATACTCCATCGGAATAGACTGCTCTTGATAAGGTTGCTGAGCAGGGGTGTTTAGATCGAGATCTAAGATACTACTCCATGAAAAATTGTCGAGGTCGAGTTGTTCATTTTCAATTGGTCGCGCACGTTGTGAAGCAAGAACACATCGATCGCATACTCTACATAGGGCGGAGCAAACGGGGCATCCGGGGTTTGACATAGTGAACTACAAAAAAAAATGAAGTTATTCAAGTAATACCTTACATCAATTCAACTAATACCATACAGCAAATGAAGTGACACTTCACAACAATTCAACTAACACCTGCCAACATATAAACTAATACCTTACAGAATATCTAATATCTTACAACATATAAACATATACCTTTACTCCAATTCAACTAACACTTATACCTTACAGCATATAATTATAATTTTTATTGGTATGTTTATATGCATTTAAAAATTGAATTATACAGCAACTATGGGAACTAATTATGTATATTGACAAAAATTAATTCAACTAATACCTTATGAAGACCATTTATGTTTAGTGACATTTAACTAATTCAACTAATACCTTAAAGCAAATGAAAATGACACTTTACAGCAATACAACTAATACCATACAGCAATTTAACTAATACTTTACAGCAATTCAACTAATACCTTACAGCAATTTAACTAATACTTTACAGCAATTAAACTAATACCTTACAGCAATTAAACTAATACCTTACAGCAATTCAACTAATACTTTACAGCAATTCAACTAATACCTTACAGCAATTAAACTAATACCTTACAACAATTAAACTAATACCTTACAGCAATTCAACTAATAGTTTACAGCAATTCAACTAATACCTTACAACAATTCAACTAATACTTTATAGCAATTTAACTAATACCTTACAGCAATTCTTGTAATACTTTACAGCAAATCAAGTGACACTGCACAACCATCCAACTAACACTGTATAGCATATCAAGTAATACCTTTACATCAATAAACAAGAAAAACACACCTTGATGGTGGCGATTTAGGGTGGCGGAGGTGGCGACTGGCGACGGACGGCGGAGGCCGGCAGCGGCTGGAGATGTATGGCGATGGAAAGTTGTGAAGATGAGTGGTTTGAAAATGAAATGAGTGAAAATGAGAGTGTGAAAATGAGAGAGTGAAAATGAGAGTGTGAAAATGAGAGAGTGAAAATGAGAGAGTGAAAATGAAAATGATTTGGGAAGATGAAAGGAAGAAAAAAACGATACAATCATATATTTCTCGGATAAAAAAAAATATATCTGTCACACAATCTGTGCGACATATAGGGCGTGTATCGCATGAGCCGTGCAACACAGAGGCAGCTGTCGCATGAGCCGTGCGACCACTAGTGCTAAATGCACATTTGTTGGATTTGACAAGTTTAGTCAAATCCAACAAATGTGATGATTAGGTGATAATGTGAGTTAGTGATGGGGTGATGATTAAGTGATGATGTGGTGATAATGGTTTATTGTTTTTTTTTTGTTCCTTTTATTATTTAGTTTATTGTGTTGTATATGTAATGTAAGATAATTAATTAATTAGGTAAAAATATTCTAATTATTTTTAAAAAATATAATTAATTAATTAGGTAAAATTATTCTAATTATTTAAAAAAAATTGCAGTCATATATGAAGGCTTAGTTGTTTTATTAAAAAATATTAGTTGTTTAGGGTTGAAAGTATTAGTTGTTTCATTCAAAAATATTAGTTGTTTAGATTTGAATTTATTAGTTATTTCATTTAAAAATATTATTGTTTCATTGAAAGACATTAAAAGCGAATTTTTTTTTGTAATTATAATTTTCAAAATTGATACAATTATTGTTAAAATATTTACTCTTAATTCCAATGATTGGCACCTGCACGAAATGACATCTGAAATTTCTATATATATATATATATTTTTTTTTTGATTTTATGATTTTTTTTTTCTGTTTTTTTTTATATTTATTTTTTTTGCTCTATAATTTTTTGAGTGTGTATTATGTTACATATGGTTTTATAAATTTTCAAATTGGGACATAATATAATTTTATTTTATTTTTTTTGAAGAGGTAATATTGTAAAATATCAGACTTATCATATGTAAAATTTTAATAATTTTGAGAGTAATAATTCACAATTCACAATGTTTATAATATTACAGAAAATGTTACTCTTCACCCATATATATACAAAAGTCATATTATTTCTAAATTTTATACTACTAACCTCACAAATTTCTTTTTGCATCATACTTAGCTTTACGTCGCTGTGCATCCCAGTTGAATAATAAATTGTATAGTTATATTCTACTTGTAAATTGACATTCTAAATTATATGCAGTTGGATGACGACAGTTGACCCAGAATGGAGACATTGACGGCACTGGATAATCCTGAGATGTCATTTGCAACTGAAATTAAAGGTCAAAAAATTTAGTTATAATTAAACTATTAAAATATATTATAAAAAAATATACAAAAACAACAAATAGTTTTTCTTACCAATATCCAATGTGAATTGTTTTACACGTTCCCTAACACCACCGTCAAAGTCGGAGGTGGTCGACATTCTTCCAAGGCAACGGGAGGACAAAAAAATCCGGTAGGGTCAGAGAATGACATTACGAAAACATTATAATAGGTTGCAACCAAGTATCCACAGTCAGGTAGTGAAAACCACTTATCTATTGAAGGCTGGACCATCGAAGTGAGATAGAGTTTTCTTCAAGTCCGACATGGTTGTAATACCACCTAAAACAACATTGTATAATTGTTTTCTTTTGTTGAGCTCAAATAACATATCCATTCGTACCTGCGCCCATGAGTCTTGGGTTTGGTAGATTGCGAGCGCAACATCTCTAAATCCACAATTTCTGTCTCCAACCACATCTATAAATGATTGAATATATTCTCTCATAAAGGGAGCAAAGTCTTTCTCCACCGTAGAACCTTTAAAACGGGACGGTGAGCTAAGACTATTCTGAAAATCAGTGTTACTCTTTTGAGCGCTGCTGTTACGGCGTTGATCCGCAGATCCCTTCGCCGGTTTTTAATTAGGAGTTTTTGGAGAATTTTGGTCGTTCGGTCCCTCATTGTATGAAAAGCTCATCCGACTCCGACTCCCTTCATATGTGCTATTTCTACGACCTTCTTGTGGAATATCCTGATATTCATTAGTTTGCGTCACTCTCCCCTTACCCTTACCCTTTTCTTTTGGTTCACTTTTGAAAAATTTGGAAGCGTTCTTCCATTTCTCCCAAAGTGAAGGTTCACGATGGGTGCTTTTAGGGTGCTTCTTCGTCTTTTTTTCATCTTTTGGAGGTTCAACAAGGTCTTCTTCCGTGTCCGTGTCATTGAATAATTTTCTCCTCGTATTATCGGTGGTAGAAATACGTGAAAAATCTATATCCAATGTTCTCCAATACACGTCAATACCCTCTATAGGGATAGATTCGTTGTTATCCTCGTACCAGGAAATATCGCAATGACACGGAAGACCATGAGTTCTCCTAAGATAATGGCCGCATAATTTTTCGCCTAGATTTTTATTCATTTCTTGGAGAATAAGGTCAAATGCCTTAAACGTGATATTGCGCACTAGTTGCTGGAAGAGTACGTTTTCTAACAAATCGGTCCTTGTCTTGTTGGAGCTAAACATCGACTGTTTTTTAATCTCGCACAATTGCAACTGCATGACCTGATGTAGGCGGACGAAGACATTGTCAAATGAGAGATTGGCGTTGTCAAGATTTTTTTTTACCCTATGATGCTCTTGTTCAGCCCTACATTAATAATATTTTAAAATTTAAATAAATAAATTAAATATAATAGTTAATCTAAAAAAAGTAAAAAGATTGTAGGAGTACCTGTTTGTCGTGTAGTTTCCATAGTGCAGCCTCCAATCAAGATATGCTCCTACAATCCGGTCTCCATATTTCTGAAGCCAAGTTTCTTCGTAATAGCTAATTAGTCCTGGAAATTTCTTATACTTTTTCCGCATGTATCTCCAATTCACTTCCCATTCTTCAACTGTGGACGCTGAAATTGCCGAATTCCAATTACCTTTAAAAGATTTAGCGTACTTATCATCAAATCTTTCATGTTTTATAGCCCGGAGTAGAACACATTGTTCTATGTGGCGCCTGCATAAATGTTTCTGCTATTCTGGAAAAATTTGGTCCACTGCACTCATCATCGCTAATGCCCAGTCCGTAACAACGACATTTGGCGTGTCATGCTCATACATTCCCCGAATAAATCGTAAGATAAATTCAAAGTGTTCCGTAGTTTCATGAGTCATAAATGCGTATGCAATGGTGAAAGTCTTGTCAGTGCTTGTTGCACCAACCGCTTCCAATAAAGGCATATCGTACATAGTGGTTTTGTACGTTGTATCAATAATCAGTACTTGCGGATATGTGTTCACCATTGCATAAGAATCTGTATGGGTGAACACAATATCTTGTAGTACGCCAGTACCATCTGCCTTTCGATATTGGTACCTAATTTCATAAATTAAATACATCATTGATGATTACTGAATGCACCAACTATCTTGTGGAAATGTTGTAAAAAATATTAAATTAAAAAAAAAATTATACTCCAACTATTTGGATAACTGACCAAACCAAACTTATAATTCGATTAGGTTAAAAAATATCTATTGATGCGCGATGCATATAGGTTGTGTAATCTATTTGGTATTTATGAGGTTCAATATTTGCTTCTCCATCATTTCTAAGCCCATTTCTACACAAATTTTATATTAACACATATAACATAAATAGAAATATATAAAATGTACTTAAATGTTTACCTGTAATTCAAAGACTTTTCATGATTGGTGAATGAAGTTTTTTAAATGAGAATACGTCCACCCCGATTTTGACTCCTCATTTGGTTCCTTTCATTGTTGACTCTTTTTAAATCCGTAACATTATTGGGATCGACTCTCTTAAGATTTGCCAATATGTTGCTTGGACTGACGTTCATCAATGTTTGCAGCTGTACTGCTTTTTTTTTTTTATTGGGTGTTAGTTTGCCTAGTCTGGAACCCTCTGTAAATTCCGAGAACTCATGATTGTGTGTCCCGTTCAAAACTTGTATGTACCAAATATCATACTCACGAGGATGATATAATCTGGCGACTAAACAAAAACCACACGAATTTCTTTGCATTTTTGTATTTCTTTCGACCATTGTTTTTGAATTTTTATATTTTCCACTTTGACTACATTCATACCTTACGGTATCTTCATCGGAATTACGAATGGCTAAGTTGATATTTCTCGTACTTGCAATCAACCTAACATAATTATCAACTTCCTCTTTTCCATGTAAACCGTTGTTGGGAGTACTAAATTTGTTCCTGACATCTAAATAAGAACTCATTTTATATTGGTGAAATAAGTGTATGAATTTAGTGAATGAATGTGGTTGGAAAAAATGGGGGAAGTAAATGAATTTAAGAGCGTAAGAACTGGACTCGAATTTGGTGAATGAATGTGGTTGGAAGAAAATGAGTGTAACAAAAGAGTATAATGTGAGTGAATTCATCACGCGAGCTGAAAACACGGACTGACTTGGATGGAAATTCAGCACGCGAGTTGGAGTGATGGGGCAGGACACTGCTGTCGCACGGTGCGCGCGACAGCTGAGTGCCTGTCGCACAATGCACACGCTAGGGGTATTTCTGTCACGCCACTCGCGCATCAGACGTCGCGCGTGTCGCGCGAGTCGGACGCGCCTACCTAACCAAAACTGATTTGATGTCACAAATCTGCCTTTTTTTTTCTGTCGCGATATTCAGATTCATTTTTGTTTCTTACTATTTTTTTCTATCAGTGAATTATTTATTTAAGTGATGAAGTATCATATTCTTGTTTGAAAAAAGTAAACACTGTGTACAAATGTCACTTAGAAATATTTCTCCCCAAGAGGAAATTTTCTACAATTCGAAATGGTCGAAAACCAGTGATAAGTACTTCATTGAATATTTGATATACAAAAAGGATCATGGAGAGTGGGGTGGACGTGATGCTGAAAATGTTAGTGCAATTACGTGGGCAATTAACCAGGTTAACAATACTTTCTTCACAAACCTCTCGTATGAAGATGCAGTCGCTAGGGTTAAGTTTTTAAAGAAACGTCATGATACTTTTGATAATATCTATTGTTGGAGGCCTAGCACTTGGGACCCATACCAAAACTTAATTTTCACCGATGATGATACGTGGAGATTCTTGCTCAGGGTTCGTATATAATTTTTTCCATATAATAAATTATTTTGCAATACTATTTTTTATTAATTATATTCGTTCAGATGCATGGCAGGATGGTTCGGGCTTATTACTGGAAGGGGGAACCGGAGTGGGAGAATTTGAAAGAGTTGTTCAAGGTACCTACAATCCAGCCGTGAAGATTTGTTCAACAGTTGATAGTGGTGTGAAGTGGTTGTAATCTTGTAGTATTTTAATGTTTAATCATTTTCCTATTATGTGGTTGTAATCTTCTCTATTTATAAAGTATTACATTAGTTCCATATTTATAAAAGTATTAGTTCATTAACATAAAAGTATTACTGAATGAACATTGCTAAAAAAATTAGTTAATTAATATATAAGTATTAGTTCCACATTTATAAAAGTATTAGTGAATTAATATAAAAGTATTAGTGAATGAATATTTATAAAGTATTAATGAAATATAAAAGTATTAGTGAATGATTATTGTTATAGTATTAGTTCAATAATATAAAAGTATTAGTTGAATATTTATAAAGTAATAGTCCAATAATATAAAACTATTAGTTCTATATATATAAACTATTATTTCCATATGTATAAAATTTAAATAAAAAAAAATACCTAAGTTTGTCTCCCAACCGCCCAAAATTAATTCCACCGCCCAAAATTCATTTCAAAATTTAAATTTCGGTCAAAACACGTGTTGCACGCTGAACACGATGGGCCCCCCCCTGTCGTGCCAGGCATGCGACAGCCGCCTCTGTGTCGCACGGGAGTAGTGCTATATGCACACTTAAGAGAAGAGACTTGTGTGAAACATAGGATTTTTCGAACCGAAGCCTCGATCAACTCGTATTAATAACAAGAACGCGCTGACAACACATTTAGCATGCATGTCTTTTGACTTAATTTTTTTTTTTTTTTGAAATTCTAATTTTAATTATTATAAGTGTATTAATATTACAAGTGTATTAATAATTATAAATATATGTATACTAAATATATGTATACTAATTAATGATTTAAGATAGTTAATTAATTAAGTATAAATTTGTAACAAGTGTGACACACATTTCTATCGCGCAGCGTGCGCGACTGACTTAATTTTTTTTTTTTTGAAATTCTAATTTTAATTATTATAAGTGTATTAATATTATAAGTGTATTAATAATTATAAATTTATGTATACTAATTAATGATTTAAGATAGTTATTTTAAATTTAATTAATGTTAAGCATCAATTTGATACAATTAATATTAAGCACTCAAAAAATGTGTGTTAAAAACCTCAAAAAATATTAAGCACACTAATTTAATACAATTTATAGTATATTAGTTTTTATATATTTAGGTAAGTAAGTTCTATATTATGTTTGATTTTTATAAAAATAAGTTAAAACATTTAACAAGAGATAAATAATTGCAATACTAATTCCTTATCCGGAGCAATTAAGTACAAATAAATAATAATCAAACATAAAAAAAGAAAATCAAAATAAATGGACTAATCATTGTTATGGTCATCGAAAGGGTTGTTTGGTGGGTTTTGGTAATGTTGTTGATAATATGGGGCTTGGTTCCACCAACCAGGAGGTATTTGTTGGGCGAATTCTTCAGGGACATATCCTTGTTGCGGTCCCCAATATCCAGGATTGGGGACCGGTGCGATACCAGCGTGATGGGAAATCACGTTAAGTCCAGGCATGAAATAATTGGGACAATGTGGATCCTCACGAGCCTGATCGATCAACGTCTGCGTGTCTTGCATCACTTGTCCCAACCTTTGTTGCGCCGAACCATACATGGCATTGACGGTAACATTGTTGTCACCGTGTGCAGAGTTGTGCACTCTCAGATGTGTTATGCTTACGTACCATGCTGGATAATCGGGCGTGGTACTATCCAGCACTACATCTTTGGGACCAAGGTGATGTAGTGGGTAATTGTGATTTTGCATTTCGTTCCAATATGCGACCGCAGGCCCATAAACTTTCTTGTAACCCCTTGCCTTGACACCCAAATTTGAACGATGATGATAGAAGTCGATCGGTGCTGGGGGTACGCGCTGAACTCTCCCAAATTTCCTTGCAACCCTCTTTGGCATATACCCTTCGGCGTAGTCCATAAATGTAAGGCAATCGTGAAATAACGATGCGGCAGGGATTAACGATGGACGGCCGAATGGAGTCTAATTGACCTATAATGTACGAAAAATATTTTTATAAGTCATTTTGTTAAGTTACTTAAATTATAAATAACGCATTTCTATAAATGAAATGATTTGAGAATGATAAACATACATTACTCGATGGGTAATTATCCAAATGTTTTCGATAATGCACAAGATCCCGTGTACTGGAAGTGAATGTTTGGGAGTTGTTCCATCGCAATGCTCTCGGGGTCCTACGGTCATAGTAAGTAGCTTGACTACGTGTGCGCAACTCAGTGAAGTACTCGTATATCCAGCACTGAAAATTTTAAATGAGATTAAGTTATTACAGGTAACAATATATATATTGAAAACTTAAATCATTGGAAATATAAAAGAAATTGAATTTTGACCTCCAGCAATGTTAAGCACCTCGAAATCTGTGTCGTCTCACATCTGGATGCCGCCCCAAGATGGTGATATAAATAAGCCAATGCAGCGGCTCCACATGCATAGTTAGTGACAGAATCGAGATCGCACAACACCTCCAGATAATCCTTGGGGACAGAATCACGTGTTTTATCAAGAAACAGTGTAGACCCCATCGTGTACCACAGGTAACCTCGAGCAATAGACACATCGCTGAGGGTCCCAGTCGTGCATTGCGTTTTTATTGTGCTAAGGAGGGTGTTGTGTAAGTTTTCTCCCCTACATCCGCATGCAGTATACAATGCATTGTCAACACTTTGAACGTTGCCAATGACGGGGGGGCCATTTATGTTCAAGCCTACATTGGAAAAAGTTATTTTAATTATTAGTGAACACTAATGATTAAAAAATAAAAAATTTGATTTATTAAAAATTAACTTTATGTAAACTTTACCAAGGATAGCATGAACGTCATGTAGTGTGATCGTCATTTCCCCGAAAGGCATATAGAAAGTGTTCGTCTCAGGGTGCCACCTTTCGACGAATGCTGAAATGAGGGACATGTTGATGGAGTAAAACATCATTTGCCCGATACACTCTATTCCGGAGTTTTGAATCCGGTCAAAGAAATGATTGCCCTCAGGGAATGAATTCGATAACCAACTCTGAAGAGCTTTCGTTCGAGTCTGGCTACCGAGGACCTTACAAAACCTCTACAAATTTTTTACAAAAAAATGAACAAGTTAATTTACATATTGTAACCTGTTTATAAATAAGTAATTGCAAAAATAATATGTATTTTACTTACTGAATCGTCCCATATTTTTTTGGCTCTGTGTGTTCTGAAAGCTATCTAGACACTTGGATCAATTGGTCCACCAGGCATGGACGTTGTCGTCAACCAATCATTATGTTGCGACGACGAGGATGACGTTTGTGTTGCCTGCGGAGCACTTTCGTATGCATCTTCCACCTCATGGTGAGTGGAGTGATGAGAGTGAGTGGAGTGATGAGAGTGGGTTGAGTGATGAGAGTGGGTCGAGTGATGAGAGTGAGTCGAGTTATGAGATGTAGACGCGACCGGATGAGATGTAGACGCGACCGGGAAAGATTGCAGGAGGACATGTGCATATCAGTAGTTGGTGAGAATAAATCGGGAAATCCAATTGGGGAGTAGTTATGATGAGTATTCAATTTGGAATCATGATTTGCATGATATGAACCATACTCCATCGGAATAGACTGCTCTTGATAAGGTTGTTGAGCAGGGGTGTTTAGATCGAGATCTAAGATATTACTCCATGAAAAATTGCCGAGGTCGAGTTGTTCGTTTTCAATTGGTCGCGCACGTTGTGATGCAAGAACACATCGATCGCATACTCTACATTGGGCGGAGCAAACGGGGCATACGGGGTTTGACCTAGTGAACTAAAAAAAATGAAGTTATTCAAGTAATACCTTACATCAATTCAACTAATACCATACAACAAATGAAGTGACACTTCACAACAATTCAACTAACACCTGCCAACATATAAACTAATACCTTACAGCATATAAACTAATATCTTACAACATATAAACATATACCTTTACTCCAATTCAACTAACACTTATACCTTACAACATATAATTATAATTTTTATTGGTATGTGTATATGAATTTAAAAATTGAATTATACAGCAACTATGGGAACTAATTATGTATATTGACAAAAACTAATTCAACTAATACCTTATGAAGACCATTTATGTTTAGTGACATTTAACTAATTCAACTAATACCTTAAAGCAAATGAAAATGACACTTTACAGCAATACAACTAATACCATACAGCAATTTAACTAATACTTTACTACAATTCAACTAATACCTTACAGCAATTTAACTAATACTTTACAGCAATTAAACTAATACCTTACAGCAATTCAACTAATACTTTACAGCAATTCAACTAATACCTTACAGCAATTAAACTAATACCTTACAGCAATTCAACTAATACCTTACAGCAATTCAACTAATAGTACACAGCAATTCAATTAATACCTTACATCAGTTCAACTAATACTTTACAGCAATTTAACTAATACCTTACAGCAATTCTTGTAAACAAGTGACACTGCACAACCATCCAACTAACACTGTATAGCATATCAAGTAATACCTTTACATCAATAAACAAGAAAAACACACATTGACGGTGGCGATTTAGGGTGGCGTCAAGCGGGCGGCGGCTGGTGACGGACAGCGGCGTTGGACGGCGGCAGCTGGCGACAGACGGCGGAGGCCGGCAGCAGCTGGAGATGTATGGCGGTGGAGAGTTGTGAAGATGAGAGGTTTGAAAATTAAATAAGTGAATATGAGAGTGTGAAAATGAGAGAGTGAAAATGAGAGTGTGAAAATGAGAGAGTGAAAATGAAATTGATTTGGGAAGATGAAAGGAAAAAAAAAACGATACAATCATATATTTCTCGGATAAAAAAAATAAATAAAAATTAATATCTGTCGCACGATCTATGTGACAGATAGGGCGCGTATCGCATGAGCCGCGCGACACAGAGGCGGCTGTCACATGCCTGGCGCGACAGGGGGGCCCATCGTGTTCAGCGTGCGACACGTGTTTTGACCGAAATTTAAATTTTGAAATGAATTTTGGGCGGTGGAATTAATTTTGGGCGGTTGGGAATTAATTTTGGGCAGTTGGGAGACATTTAGGTATTTTTTTTTTATTTAAATTTTATACATATGGAAATAATAGTTTATATATATGGAACTAATACTTTTATATGATTGAACTATTACTTTATAAATATTCAACTAATACTTTTATATTATTGAACTAATACTTTAGCAACAATCATTCACTAATACTTTTATATTTCATTAATAATTTATAAATATTCATTCACTAATACTTTTATATTAATTCACTAATACTTTTATAAATGTGGAATTAATACTTATATATTAATTAACTAATATTTTAGCAATGTTCATTCAGTAATACTTTTATGTTAATGAACTAATACTTTTTTAAATATGGAACTAATGTAATACTTTATAAATAGACAAGATTACAACCACATAATACGAAAATGATTAAACATTAAAATACTACAAGATTACAACCACTTCACACCACTATCAACTGTTGAACAAATCTTCACGGTTGGATTGTAGTTACCTTGAAAAACTCTTTCAAATTCTCCCACTCTGGTTCCCCCTTCTAGTAATAAGCCCGAACCATCCTGCCATGCATCTGAACAAATATAATTAATAAAAAATAATATTGTAAAATAATTTATTATATGGAAAAAATTATATACGAACCCTGAGCCAGAATCTCCACGTATCATCATCGGCGAAAATTAAGTTTTGGTATGGGTCCCAAGTGCTAGGCCTCCAACAATAGATATTATCAAAAGTATCATGACGTTCCTTTAAAAACTTAACCCTAGCGACTGCATCTTCATATGAGAGGTTTGTGAAGAAAGTATTGTTAACCTGGTTAATTGCCCACGTAATTGCACTAACATTTTCGGCATCACGTCCACCCCACTCTCCATGATCCTTTTTGTATATCAAATATTCAATGAAGTACTTATCACGGGTTTTCGACCATTTCGAATTGTAGAAAATTTCCTCTTGGGGAGAAATATTTCTAAGTGACATTTGTACACAATGTTTACTTTTTTCAAACAAGAATATGATGCTTCATCACTTAAATAAAGAATTCAGTGATAGAAAAAAATAGTAAGAAACAAAAATGAATCTGAATATCGACGAAAAAAAAAAAAGGTAGATTCGTGAGATCAAATCAGTTTTGGCTAGGTAGGCGCGTCCGGCCCGTGTCGCGCGAGTGGCGCGACATGCGCGATGTCTAACTCGCGAGTGGTGCGACATAAATACCCGGGCGCTGGCAGCGTTGTGCGATAGCACTCGGTTGTCCGCTGATCAGGCGATAAAGAAGATGTCTGTCCCATCACTCCAACTCTCGTGCTGAATTTCCATCCAAGTCAGTCCGTGTTTTCAGCTCGCATGCTGAATTCACTCACATTATACTCTTTTGTTACACTCATTTTTTTCCAACCACATTCATTCACCAAATTCGAGTCAAGTTCTTACGCTCTTAAATTCATTCACATCCCCCATTTTTTTCCAACTACATTCATTCACCAAATTCATACACTTATTTCACCAATATAAAATGAGTTCTTATTTAGATGTCACGAACGAATTTAGTAATCCAAACAACGGTTTACATGGAAAAGAAGAAGTTGATAATTATGTTAGGTTGATTGCAAGTACGAGAAATATCACCTTAGTCATTCGTAATTCCGATGAAGATACCGTAAGGTATGTATGTAGTCAAAGTGGAAAATATAAAAATTCAAAAACAATGGACGAAAGAAATACAAAAACGCAAAGAAATTCATGTGGTTTTTGTTTAGTTGCCAGATTATATAATCCTCGCGAGTATGATATTTGGTACATACAAGTTTTGAACGGGGGACACAATCATGAGTTCCCGGAATTTGCAGAGGGTTCCAAACTAGGAAAATAACACTCAATAAAAAAAAATAGGTACAGCTGCAAACATTGATGAACGTCAGTCCAAGCAACATATTGGAAAATCTGAAGAGAGTCGATCCCAATAATGTTACGGATTTAAAAAGAGTCAACAATGAAAGGAACCAAATGAGGAGTCAAAATCGGGATGGACGTTCCCTACAAAAAACTTCATTCACCAATTGCGAGAGCTGAATTATAGGTAAAAATTTAAGTACATTTTATATATTTCTATTTATGTTATATGTGTTAATATAAAATTTGCGTAGAAATGGGCTTAGAAATGATAGTGAAGCAAATATTGAACCTCATAAATACCAAATAGATTACACAACCTATATGCATCGTGCATCAATAGATATTTTTTAACCTAATCGAATTATAAGTTTGGTTTGGTCGGTTATCCAAATAGTTGGAGTATAAATATTTTTCAATTTAATATTTTTTACAACATTTCCACAAGATAGTTGGTGCATTCAGTAATCATCAATGATGTATTTAATTTATGAAATTAGGTACCAATATCGAAAGGCAGATGGTACTAACGTACTACAAGATATTCTGTTCACCCATACAGATTCTTATGCAATGGTGAACACATATCCGCAAGTACTAATTATTGATACAACGTACTAAACCACTATGTACGATATGCCTTTACTGGAAGCGGTTGGTGCAACAAACACTGACAAGACTTTCACCATTGCATACACATTTATGACTCATGAAACTACAGAACACTTTGAATTTATCTTACAATTTATTCGGGGAATGTATGAGCATGACACACCAAATGTCGTTGTTACGGACAGGGCATTAGCGATGGTGAGTGCAGTGGATGAAATTTTTCCAGAATCGCAGAAACATTTATGCAGGCGCCACATAGAACAATGTGTTCTACTCCGGGCTATAAAACATAAAGGTAATTGGAATTCGACAATTTCAGCGTCCACAGTTGAAGAATGGGAAGTGAACTGGAGATACATGCGGAAAAAGTATAAGAAATTCCCATGACTAATTAGCTATTGCGAAGAAACTTGGCTTCAGAAATATGGATATCAGATTGTTGGAGCGTATCTCGATTGGAGGCTGCACTACGGAAACTACACGACAAACAGGTACTCCTACAATCTTTTTACTTTTCAGATTAGCTATTATATTTAATTTATTTATTTAAATTTTAAAATATTATTAATGTAGGGCTGAACAAGAGCATCACAGGGTAAAAAAAAATCTTGACAACGCCAATCTCTCATTTGAAAATTTCTTCGTCCGCCTACATCAGGTCATGCAGTTGCAATTGTGCGAGATTAAAAAATAGTCGATGTTTAGCGCCAACAAGACAAGGACCGATTTGTTAGAAAACGTACTCTTCCAGCAACTAGTGCGCAATATCACGTTTAAGGCATTTGACCTTATTCTCCAAGAAATGAATAAAAATCTAGGCGAAAAATTATGCGGCCATTATCTTAGGAGAACTCATGTTCTTCCTGTTGGGGAATTAATTGTCTGTATCTATTCGGGATGAATATTTAAATACAAATTTAATTCTAACAATTATTACTAGCATGAATTAATCCTATATTAATTCAAATAATAATTCAACAACAAATCATGCATATAAACAGTTCACATAAATCCTACGCATGCGGAATTGCTACGGGTTTACGTGAACTAACCTCTTGGAGTGGCAATGGTCTCGTCGATAATAACACACCAAAAAGTCTTCCCAAGTATTCCCTAGTCCTTGCTCGTCAATCCGGTGGAAGGAAGCTCGTGAACAATTAACAAAAGGGAAAATAAAAATTTGTTGCACCACCTTTGTGGATTTACTAATTTTTCCAGCACATGGAATTGTACACTCACAATTGACGTTTTTCAAAAATACACAAGTTGTTGACGTTTCAAAATATTTGATATTTTATCGACGCTGATATTTTTCCAAAAAACCAATTTTCGTGTTCCTTTGGGAATGAAACATTCATCCCCTATTTATAGAGATGTGGTGGCCGATTTTTTCACATGGAATAGGGAGAAAAAAATATTTTCTTGATCTCCAAGAAGTCTTGAATATATCTCCTATATTCTTTTCTCCATAATTAAAATATTCCATAAAAATCCCTGTTATTCCATAAAATATTCTTCTCTTGTTATGGTTATTTTCGAAAAAATAAGGATAAAGATTTCAAGATTTGGATCTTCTTAAATTTATGAGATATACCTGTATTACAAGAATACATATCTTCCATAATATCTTTTCAAGAAAATCAAGAAAATCTTTATTTCCCTTATTCTTTCAAAATTTTTGAAATTTACATATAAATAACCAAGTGGGAGATTTCTTGAATTTAATGAGATAATCTTGTATTTCAAGAATACATATCTTCATTCCATAACAAAATTCAAAGAAAATCTTTCTCCCCTTTTTTTTATAATTTTCGAAATTAATGAAGAAAAATAGCAACAAAATTTATTTTATTTTTAAACACATTTTCCAGTTATTGGACTTTATGTTGGGCTACTTGAGGGGCCTTTATGAGAATTAAGATTGGATCTTCCAATGGATCTTGAATTATCAATATTGAGCCACAATATTATTCAAGCCCATAAATATTAATTAATCCCACTACATAATTAATATTGCACTATCCATCTTAACCCATATTATAGTCAATATGGCTCCCGGTTATTATTTCCCGTGTTTAAGATTATCTAGCCCATTAATTAATTCAAGCCACTGAAATAGCTTTCCATTAATTAATATCTTTTTATCCTTGGTAAAGGAACGGTTCAACATTATTATTCATACCGGAAACTAGTTCCACTTGCAAGATTTGGTATGATAAAACTTATGAACCTCCCAAGGGGGCAAATCGAACAAGCGTACTTGCACACGATTCTCCGTATTAAATCTTAGCAATCACATGTGACCAATAATATTGCCCAAGATATAAAGTATTGAATCTCGTTGATTCTCTACCCGTAATAAGTCAAAGCAATAATTACTAACCACACGCGATCCTATTTAAGGGACGAAGATTAAGAAATAACGAACCATTGAGGTCTAATTCTTCCTAGTTCAGTTCTGAAGAATTTGTCCTCCTGTAGGTCCTCTTCAGTGCACTAGACATGCACTAGTGTAATCTCTTGGTCAAGACAAGCCAATCTGAGCGTTACACTTCAACCTTTCACGATGGATTGTTCATTTCCATCTAGGTCGTGAATGGTGTACTTTTGGTTACAAGGGACTGTTAATTTAATCTTCTGTGATCTGGTATCACTAAATTAACTACAATGTAACACGTACTATTTATTGAACAGTTATGCAGTAAATATATGTAACATTCGATGATATTTACAGCATCAGTGATAAACAATTTAATTCAGTAAATAAGTTCGAAATTCAGTTTGATTATACAAAGTAAAAGCATACTTTCTAGTATAATTCCAACACTTTCGTGTCATTGCGAGATTTCCTGGTACGTAGATAACAACAAATCTATCCCTATAGAGGGTGTTGACGTGTATTGAAGAACATTGGATATAGATTTTTCACGTATTTCTACCACCGATAATACGAGGAGAAAATTATTCGATGACACGGACATGGAAGAAGACCTTGTTGAACCTCCAAAAGATGAAAAAAATACGAAGAAGCACCCTAAAAGCACTGATCGTGAACCTTCACTTTGGGAGAAATGGAAGAACGCTTCCAAATTTTTCAAAAGTGAACCAAAAGAAAAGGGTAAGGGTAAGGGTAAGGGGAGAGTGACGCGAACTAATGCATATCAGGATATTCCACAAGAAGGTCGTAAAAATAGCACATATGAAGGGAGTCCGAGTCGAATGAGCTTTTCATACAATGAGGGACCGAGCGACCAAAATTCTCCAAAAACTCCTAATTCAAAACCGGCGAGGGGATTTGCGGATCAATGCCGTAACAGCAGCGCTCAAAAGAGTAACATTGATTTTCAGAATAGTCTTAGCTCACCGTCCCATTTTAAAGGTTCTACGGTGGAGAAAGACTTTGCTCCTTTTATGAGAGAATATATTCAATCATTTATAGATGTGGTTGGAGACGGAAATTGTGGATTTAGAGCTGTTGCGCTCGCAATCTACCAAACCCAAGACGCATGGGCGCAGGTACGAATGAATATGTTATTTGAGCTCAACAAAAGAAAACAATTATACAATGATGTTTTAGGTGGTATTACAACCATGTCGGACTTGAAGAAAACTCTATCTCACTTTGATGGTCCAGCCTCAATAGATAAGTGGTTTTCACTACCTGACTGTGGATACTTGGTTGCAACCTATTATAATGTTTTTGTAATGTCATTCTCTGACACTGCCGGATTTTTTTGTCCTCCCGTTGCCTTGGAAGAATGTCGACCACCTCCGACTTTGACAGTGGTGTTAGGGAACGTGTACAACAATTCACATTGGATATTGTTAAGAAAAACTAATTGTTGTTTTTGTATATTTTTTTATAATATATTTTAACCATTTAATTATAACTAAATTTTTTGACCTTTAATTTCATGTGATAATTGGTCTTGGGCCCAGATTTTGGGCTGGGATTAAAAGAAGACACGGGTTTTTAAAATTATTGGGCCAAGTTTATTATTTATAAATAATATTTTCTTCCCGATTAAAAAAAAAGAGAGGGCCAGCAACAGTATCCGGTGAAAGAAAAATGCTCGAGCACCCGGAGTCTCAGGAGTGACCCAAAGAATCTACGGGCAGTCCTTTTGCCCACCCCACCAGGTTTATTCTGTTTATGTCCTCGTGGCTTTTCATTCATTCATTCGTTTTTGGCTATACTTAGAATGGTCGCACCAAAATAAGATGACCAGAACCAGAAAGAACGAACGGGCTGAGTCTTGTGTTCACCTGACGAAAGAATATGTGCTTACAATGTCCGCAACAAAGCGAGCATCGGGTAAATGGTCGCACCTAAATAAGACGACTAGATCAAACGTGATCGCAATACAATAAGACGATAGAAAACGAATAAAGGTTGCAACTAAATAAGACAACCACCATGATTGCAACTAAATAAGACAATCAAAAATGAAGTCAGGTTGAACGCAAGCACATACGCGTTGGGGTTATACGTGAAAGTATGCTTTTACTTTGTATAACCTATGTATTAAACACTTATTTACTGAAATAAATTGTTTATCACTGTTGCTTTAAATACGATTGAATGTTATATATATTTATTGCAAACCGTTCATAGAACGCGTTACATTGTAGTTAACGTGGTGATACCAGATCACAGAAGATCACGTTAACAGTTCCTTGTATACGAGTGCGTGTTTCACAACTTAGATAGATCCGAACAATCTATTGGTAGAAGTTGATGTGTAAGGCTCAGATTTACTTGTCTTGACCAAGAGATTACTGTTGGTCCCGATTTGAAAACCCATTTAGCGCGTGCGGAAGCAAAATATTTCGTGCGATGCATATAAAACAGGGGTGAGGGCAGAGTGTTTCCAATTTTTTTTCATTTTTAGGCTCATGTGTTGTGTTTTGCTTATAATCAAATGCATATGACAATATAAGAACATAAAGCAGTAAACAACACAACAAAGTATAGTGGTTCGGAGACTCAAGCTCCTACATCCACTCTCCCTCTCTAGGGAAATTCCTTCAACGGAACTTATCACCCTCCACGGGATTGCCTATAGATATTTACCGAGCTCACACTCGAACTGGACTTATAACCCACACTCGGGTTCGCCTCGGGACTTATCACCCTCCACGGGATTGCCTACAGATGTTTAACGAGTTCACACTCCAACGGGACTTATCACCCTCACTCGGGATTGCCTAACAACTACCTCACTTCACCATGGGGTTTGGTTTTGGTGTTGTCTCCAACTATGGTGAGATTTTCCCTTACAATGATTTAGCCTCAATGCTAAGGTTGGGAAAATCTTTCTAAGCTTAAGATACATCGTGGGTTGCTTAGGTTGGGTTCTAGAACACTCTTTTAATATATTTGTATATCTATAGACTTGTGTTCTAGGGTGGGAAAGCTTAACTCTCTTTGGCTCTGTAGCATCGTTGCTATCTTCTCATTTCCGCTTTTCACACACGATAATGAAGGAAGAACTTGTATTTATAGTGTGGATTTGAATGTTACCGTTGGAGAGAGTTGCATTCAAATCCATACTATTCTCTGTAAGTTCTGCAGCTTTTCCAGGCTGGTTGTCTTCCTCTCATTGGTCCACGTCAGCTGATCCTAACGACTATATTCCTCAGATTCCTCGCCTTGGAATCATTCAGGATTCTCTGAGTCTTCAGATCTGACTGAGCCTTCAGGTCTATCTGAGCCTTTGGTGACTTCTCTTGATCGGACCTTAGCCGATCAGTATCTTGACACTCATTTGGTGAGTTGATTCTTCTTACGCGGACATCATCGACCCTGACCCGGTCACTAGCTTTTCGACTAAGCCCGATCATCGATAGCATTCTCGATTCTCGATGAACATGACGAGATGACTTCTCTTACGATCGGTATGCAGTTACGGTTTTTCGATATCTGGTTTCTTCTACTTTGGTACGATCGGCTCACATGATCGGATCGATATATAGATCGATTCACATATCAGTTTATCTGCATCAGATTAATTCATCAGATTAGCATATTAGGTTAACACATCTGGTCTCAATCACGTCTGATCTTGACCATCTGCTCATCTTCATATCTGATCTCGATCACGTCGATCTCGTCGGTCTCATCTATTTCCTCTTACGATCGCAACCTTCTCTTACGATCGGTCATCCGATCTTCCGATCACCGCTTAGTTTTTTCTTCTTTTCTGATTTTGCTCAGCTCATTAGTTAACTCCGGAACTCATCTTACTCATCTGATCTCGATCAGCCTCGTCTGCAGCCTTGTCTGATCTCGATCATCTTCATCTGATTTCGTGAGTTCCCCCTCAACTTGTTATCTGTAAATTAGTTTCAATAACACAAGTTGATAATGTTTTGGCATAATTCATCAAAACTAAAATATCCCAACAATTTCCCCCTTTTTGATAATGAAGCCAAAACATTAGAATATATATGCATTTTTAAAGAAACGGGTTTTCGTTTAAAAAGATCAGTTCAGGTGGTCACTTTGAAATTAGTGAACCTTTTGAACACCTGTTTTGATACCAATTGTTGGTCCCGATTTGAAAACCCATTTAGCGCGTGCGGAAGCAAAACATTTCGTGCGATGCATATAAAATAGGGGTGAGGGCAGAGTGTTTCCAATTTTTTTTCATTTTTAGGCTCATGTGTTGTGTTTTGCTTATAATCAAATGCATATGACAATATAAGAACATAAAGCAGTAAACAACACAACAAAGTATAGTGGTTCGGAGACTCAAGCTCCTACATCCACTCTCCCTCTCTAGGGAAATTCCTTCAACGGGACTTATCACCCTCCACGGGATTGCCTATAGATATTTACCGAGCTCACACTCGAACTGGACTTATAACCCTCACTCGGGTTCGCCTCGGGACTTATCACCCTCCACGGGATTGCCTACAGATGTTTAATGAGTTCACACTCCAACGGGACTTATCACCCTCACTCGGGATTGCCTAACAACTACCTCACTTCACCATGGGGTTTGGTTTTGGTGTTGTCTCCAACTATGGTGAGATTTTCCCTTACAATGATTTAGCCTCAATGCTAAGGTTGGGAAAATCTCTCTAAGCTTAAGATACATCGTGGGTTGCTTAGGTTGGGTTCTAGAACACTCTTTTAATATATTTGTATATCTATAGACTTGTGTTCTAGGGTGGGAAAGCTTAACTCTCTTTGGCTCTGTAGCATCGTTGCTATCTTCTCATTTCCGCTTTTCACACACGATAATGAAGGAAGAACTTGTATTTATAGTGTGGATTTGAATGTTACCGTTGGAGAGAGTTGCATTCAAATCCATACTATTCTCTGTAAGTTCTGCAGCTTTTCCAGGCTGGTTGTCTTCCTCTCATTGGTCCACGTCAGCTGATCCTAACGGCTATATTCCTCAGATTCCTCGCCTTGGAATCATTCAGGATTCTCTGAGTCTTCAGATCTGACTGAGCCTTCAGGTCTATCTGAGCCTTCAGCTGACTTCTCTTCAGTCGGACCTTGTCTGATCAGGTATACTGACACTCAGGCTGACTGAGTTCAGTTCTTCTTACTTCAGACATCCTGACCCTCAGGTCACTAGCACTCAGGCTAACTGATCATCAGTAGCATTCTGATTCTCAGTGAACATGACTTCAGATGACTTCTCTTCTGATCTGGTATGCAGATTTCTGGTTTTCTGATATCTGGTTTCTTCTCGCCTGGTCTGATCAGCTCACATGATCAGATCAGTATAGCATCAGTTCACATATCAGTTTATCTGCATCAGATTAATTCATCAGATTAGTATATTAGGTTAACACATCTGGTCTCAATCACGTCTGATCTTGACCATCTGCTCATCTTCATATCTGATCTCGATCACGTCTGATCTCGATCAGTCTCATCTGCTCCTCTTCTGATCTGCAACCTTCTCTTCTGATCCGGTCATCTGATCTTCTGATCAGCTGGCTTAGCTTTTCTTCTTTTCTGATTTTGCTCAGCTCATTAGTTAACTCCGGAACTCATCTTACTCATCTGATCTCGATCAGCCTCGTCTGCAGCCTTATCTGATCTCGATCATCTTCATCTGATTTCGTGAGTTCCCCCTCAACTTGTTATCTGTAAATTAGCTTCAATAACACAAGTTGATAATGTTTTGGCATAATTCATCAAAACTTAAATATCCCAACAATTACACTAGTGCATTCGATGCGCTGAAGCGGACCTACAAAGAGGATAAACTCATTCGCACTGACTTAAGGGATGAAGAGTTAGACCTCAGTGGTTGTTGATTTCTTAATCTCTGCCACTTAATAAGGACTGTGTGTGATTAGTAGTTATTGCTTTGACTTATAAATGGGAAGAGAATCATTGCGACTTCGATACCCTATATCTTGGGCAATAATATTATTTGCACGACAGTTGCTAAATTAATACAGAGAATCGTTTGCTTGCAAAAGTTTTGCTTGATTGGTCCCCTTGGTGGGCCCGGAACCTTTATCATACCAAATCTTACAAGTGGAATTAATTTTCCGGTATGGATAATAAAGTTGGGTTGTCCTTACTCCAAGGATAAATATATTAATTAATATAAAACTTTTCAGTGGCTTAATTAATTAATGGACTAAATAATCTTAAATACGGGAAATAATAACCGGGAGCCATATTACCGTAATATGGGTTAAGATTGGATAGTGCAATATTAATTATATAGTGACATTAATTAATATTAATGGGCTGAATTATATTGTGGCTCAATATTGGAATTCAGAAGCCCATTGGAAGATCCATCTTAATTCTCCTAAAGGCCCCTCAAGTAGCCAAAATTATAGTCCAATAAATAAAAGGTGCTTAAAAAAAATAAATTATTGTTGCAATATTTCCTCAATAATTTCTAAAATATTAAAGAAAGGAAGGAGAAGAATTTTCTTGAAAAGATTTTATGGAAAGTAGATAATGTATTCATGGAATGCAAGATTATCCTATAAATTCAAGAAATCTCCCACTTGGCTTCTTTAATAGGAAATTTTCGAAAATTGTAGAGAAATAATAGGAAGAAGGATTTTCTTGATTTTCTTGGAAAGATTTTTATGGAAAAAGATATGTATTCTAGGAATACAAGAATATCTCATAAATTCAAGAAAGATCCAATCTTGAAAGATCCCCTATTATTTTTGAAGGTTTGGCTAAATAAGGGTGTGAGATTTTTGTGGAAAAATACACATGGAAAGAAGAATATATGAGATATATTCAAGATTTCTTGGAGATCAAGAAAAGATCTTTCCTAACCTTATTTGGAGTCCAAAATTTTGTTTCCCCCACCCCCCCTATATAAATAAGGGGATGAATTTTTTCATCCCCTAGTGTTCCATGAGTTGGAAATATTAGAATCCACAAAGGTGGTGCAACAATATTTTTATTTTCCTTTGTTTTATAAATCGTTCATTGGAGAACCTTCCACCGGATCAGGAGACCAGAATCAGAAGAGATGAACAGTAATCTGACAAGCTGATCAGATCCGTTAGACACACAAAAACAGCTGGACAATAAGAAGATAACAACACATATATGAATGTGACATAAAGTCGCAAAACAACAAAGGGCAATAGACAAAAAGAAAATTTGGAAGACTATTAGTATGGATTTGAATATTACTCTCCAACGGTAATATTCAAATCCACACTATAAATACATTGAACTATCTTCAAAAGAAGATGATGGAGTTTGCTGCAAAGTGAAGATTAAAGCCAAATATTCAAGCATCTCCATTCAAGAACACAGAGCATTACATATCCAAATTTACCCAAGAGTGTTCTTCAATAGATCTAAGCACAAATGTAATATCCTAAGCTTAGAGAGATTTTTCCATCCTTAGCATTGAGGCTAAACAAATGTAAGGGAAAATCTCAACCTAGTTGGAAACCAAACAAACCTTACCCAAATCAGTTTGATAGGATAAGTTTGTAGGTGAGTGTGAACTCCTAGAACATCTAGCAATCCCGAAAGGGAGGGTAGGCAATCCCGTGAGGGAGATAAGTCCCGTTTGAGTGTGAACTCGGTAAACATCAAGCAATCCCGAAAGGGAGGGTAGACGATCCCGTGAGGGTGATAAGTCCCGTTTGAGTGAGAACTCGGTAAACATCTGTTGGTTAAGTTGGTGCCCCATGAAGGGAAGAGTGGATGTAGGACGAGTTGTCCGAACCACTATAAAATCGTGTGTTCTTATTTGCTTTCATATTAACTGTCATACATAATTTAGCAAATCTGCATATCACATTCGAAAAAAAAAAATTTAAGTCACCTCCCATTGAAATTTTACGAGTTTTAAATCGGGTTTTTAGGGACCAACAATTGGTATCAAAGCAGGGGTTCAAAAGTTCACTAGATTTTAATGTGAACACCTGAACTGATCTTTTTTGTTAAAACCCATTTATTTTAAAATGCTTATCTTTTATAAAATTCATGGAGGTTGATAATCATCTTCTCTTTTTTTAAAATGAAAACAATGTTCTTCATTATTTCACTTGTTTAACTAACACTATTTTTCTCGTATATTTTTAGTGTTAGTTAGTTTTGTCATCATTATCAAAAAGGGGGAAATTGTTGGGATATTTTAGTTTTGATTAATTATGCCAAAACATTATCAACTTGTGTTATTTAAGTTAATCTACAGATAACAAGTTGAGGGGGAACGAGAGAACAAGTTAAGAAGAAGAAATCAGAAATCAGGCGAGAAGAAATCTGAAATTAGTTCGTGAAATCAGTTCGGATGAACAAAGGAAATCGGTTAAGTGAAATCGATTCGGATGAACAGTGAAATCGATTTGATGAACAAAGGAAATCGAGGCCGGATGAACAAAGTGATTTCAAAGAATCGATGAACAAAGGAAATCATTCGGATGAACAAGTGATTTCAAAGAATCGATGAATAGTGATTTCAAAGATCGATGAACAAAGGATTTCAAAGAGCGATGAACAAATGATTTCGAAGACACCGTAAATCGATACCGATTTCTCTGGATCGATTTCAGCCCGGACGGATCAAACGAGAATCGGAAGAGATGAACAATGTCGACGAAGCCGACGATCTCATTAGACACACAAAAAAGCAAAATTGGACAATAAGAAGATAACAACACATATATGAATGTGACATAAAGCTGCAAACAACAGTGCAATAGGACAAAGAAAAGCTGGAAGACTATTAGTATGGATTTGAATATTACTCTCCAACGGTAATATTCAAATCCACACTATAAATACATTGCACTATCTTCAAAAGAAGATGATGGAGTTTGCTGCAAAGTGAAGATTAAAGCCAAATATTCAAGCATCTCCATTCAAGAACACAGAGCATTACATATCCAAATTTACCCAAGATCGTTTCTTCAATAGATCTAAGCACAAATGTAATATCCTAAGCTTAGAGAGATTTTCCCATCCTTAGCATTGAGGCTAAACAAATGTAAGGGAAAATCTCAACCTAGTTGGAAACCAAACAAACCTTACCCAAATCAGTTTGATAGGATAAGTTTGTAGGTGAGTGTGAACTCAGTAAACATCTAGCAATCCCGAAAGGGAGGGTAGGCAATCCCGTGAGGGAGATAAGTCCCGTTTGAGTGTGAACTCGGTAAACATCAAGCAATCCCGAAAGGGAGGGTAGGCAATCCCGTGAGGGTGATAAGTCCCGTTTGAGTGAGAACTCGGTAAACATCTGTTGGTTAAGTTGGTGCCCCATGAAGGGAAGAGTGGATGTAGGACGAGTTGTCCGAACCACTATAAAATCGTGTGTTCTTATTTGCTTTCATATTAATCGTCATACATAATTTAGCAAATCAAGATATCACATTCGAAAAAAAAAAAAAAATTTAAGTCACCTCCCATTGAAATTTTACGAGTTTTAAATCGGGTTTTTCGGGACCAACACCATCTATCGAGAGTAATGTGCCCTAAGACACAAAGGGAGATAGATGACATGAGAGACATTCCTTATGCATCGGCAGTAGGAAGTCTCATGTATGCAATGTTGTGTCTAAAGGGATATATCTTTCTGTAGGAAAGCATGGTAGCAAGATATCAAAGTAATCTCGAAAATCAACATTGGATTGCTATTAAGAACATTCTGAAGTATCTGGTAAGAACTCGAGATAGAATGTTGGTTTATCAGTCAGACAGTTTATTTCCAGTGGGATACACGAACTCGGATTTCCAATCAAACCTAGATTCCAGATTATTTGCCTCAGTTAGTGTGTTTTCATTTGGGAAGTGTAGCCATGAAATGGACGAGTGTGAAGCAGAAATGCATCACAGACTCAACCATGGAAGGCGGCATAGTAGCTGCTTGTAAAGTAGTGAAGGAACCAGTTTGGCTCTAGATCTTCATAGTGGACTTGGATGGAGTTCCGAATTTGTCTAGCAATATTTGCTAGGGGCAGTTGCAAATTCAAGGGAACCAAGAGTCCACGAGTCAAACAAACACACTGAAGGAAAGAAATCTTAGACGAGAAATCGTTAAGAGAGGAGATGTAGAGGTGGCTAAGATCGCATTGAAGGATAACCTAGTTAATCCTTTCACAAAGTGTCTGCCTCTGGAAACATTCAAGAGACATGTGGGAGGAATGGTTGTCAAGTGTGTAGCCAATCTGCTTTGAGTATAAGTGAGAGAGATATTATTAGGTTCGTGTAGGTGGCATTAGATGTCACGTAGAACTACACGAGACGTACCGTGGTATACTTAAAAGCAGACTTTTAGTATAAGTGGGAGATTGTTGGGGTTATACGTGAAAGTATGCTTTTACTTTGTATAACCTATTTATTAAACAGTTATTTACTTAAATAAATTATTTATCACTGTTGCTTTAAATATGATTGAATGTTATATATATTTATTGCAAACCGTTCATAGCACGCGTTACATTGTAGTTAACGTGGTGATACTAGATCACAGAAGATCACGTTAACAGTGCCTTGTATACGAGTGAGTGTTTCACAACTTAGATAGATCCGAACAATCTATTGGTAGAAGTTGATGTGTAAGGCTCAGATTGACTTGTCTTGACCAAGAGATTACACTAGTGCATTCGATGCGCTGAAGCGGACCTACAGAGAGGATAAACTCATTCACACTGACTTAAGGGATGAAGAGTTAGACCTCAGTGGTTGTTGATTTCTTAATCTCTGTCACTTAATAAGGACTGTGTGTGATTAGTAGTTATTGCTTTGACTTATAAATGGGGAGAGAAACATTGAGACTTCGATACCCTATATCTTGGGCAATAATATTATTTGCACGACAGTTGCTAAATTAATACAGAGAATCGTGTGCTCGCAAAAGTCTTGCTTGATTGGTCCCCTTGGTGGGCCCGGAACCTTTATCATTCCAAATCTTGCAAGTGGAATTAATTCTCCGGTATGGATAATAAAGCTGGGATGTCCTTACTCCAAGGATAAAGATATTAATTAATATAAAGCTTTTCAGTGGCTTAATTAATTAATGGACTAAATAATCTTAAACATGGGAAATAATAACCGGGAGCCATATTACCGTAATATGGGTTAAGATTGGATAGTGCAATATTAATTATATAATGGCATTAATTAATATTAATGGGCTGAATTATATTGTGGCTCAATATTGGAATTCAGAAGCCCATTGGAAGGTACATCTTAATTCTCCTAAAGGCCCCTCAAGTAGCCCAAATTATAATTCAATAAATAAAAGGTGCTTAAAATAAAATAAATTATTTTTGCAATATTTCCTCAATAATTTCGAAAATATTAAAGAAAAGAAGGAGAAGAATTTTCTTGAAAAGATTTTATGGAAAGTAGATAATGTATTCTTGGAATACAAGATTATCCCATAAATTCAAGAAATCTCCCACTTGGCTTCTTTAATAGGAAATTTTCAAAAATTGTAGAGAAATAATAGGAAGAAGGATTTTCTTGATTTTCTTGGAAAGATTTTTATGGAAAAAAATATGTATTCTAGGAATACAAGAATATCTCATAAATTCAAGAAAGATCCAATCTTGAAAGATCCCCTATTATTTTTGAAGGTTTGGCTAAATAAGGGTGTGAGATTTTTGTGGAAAAATACACATGGAAAGAAGAATATATGAGATATATTCAAGATTTCTTGGAGATCAAGAAAAGATCTTTCCTAACCTTATTTGGAGTCCAAAATTTTGTTTCCCCCACCCCCCCTATATAAATAAGGGGATGAATTTTTTCATCCCCTAGTGTTCCATGAGTTGGAAATATTAGAATCCACAAAGGTGGTGCAACAATATTTTTATTTTCCTTTGTTTTATAAATCGTTCATTGGAGAACCTTCCACCGGGGTTATTGGACGATGACTTGGAATACTTGAGAATGACTTTTGGTGGGTATCCAGATACTTGATCCTGTCTGTCTCAGATCGTCTCTCCAACGGGTACGTTTACGTAAACTCCTAGAAATTCCGCATGCTAGGATCTTTTACGTGAAATATTATTTGCATGTGGTTGTTGGATTAATTATTATTTGAATTCACTTAGGTAAATTCATGCTAGTAATAATTGTTAATTTAAATTTGTGTTTATGATGTCATCCCGATAGATCCTGGCAAATGTTATCCCAACAACTGGTATCAGAGCCCTGGTTCGGGCTCTGATCTTTTAAACTGTAATTTAAATTGTTGTTCATTAAAATTGAAATTGGATAGTAGAACTGTTAGATCTGTTTTGCAGGTATCCAATTGTCATGGTATTTTAATGTGCTTGTTTACATGCCTGTCAAAAAAAAATGTGCTTATTTACATGCAAATAAATTGTTGGTTTTTAATTCGATTCTTTCGAATTCGTATTGCCTAGTGAGAAAATCCACGAGTAGATTAGAATTTGTTTGATTTGTTCAATGTAATAGACTAGTCTAGATCTAGGTTTATTTATTTTTCGTAAATAAATTGTAACCGGATCGTGAACGAAGACGGAGACAGAGAATTAAAGACGAACGTCCAAGTGCCCGGACGTACGCGAACCAAGACGGAGCAGGCGGGCTAGGCTGAAGGCCTAGCGACCGCATGCATCGCCAGGAGGGACACGGACGGGGCAAGGCATGGCGTGCACGGTGCGCGAGGCCGGTCTTGGTGTCGGGGGCGACCCGCATGCCGGCATCCGTTTGGGCGCGCACGGGACGTGCATGCGGGCGTGGCTAGGCGACGCAAGGGGTGCGGATCCCGGACAGGCGTGCGCATGGGTGCGCGCGGATACGTCCGGGCGATGCTCTTTGCATGCTCATGGCGTGGGCGACGGGGCGAGATGGCCGATCCGGACCGGGGCGTGAGCCTAGGCGCATGCGACTCGCATTCCGGGTCGTGAGCTTCTCATTTTCCGGACATCGTCCTAACCCAAAACGGAGGACATTTTTTTTGAAGAATTGTTACGGATTCAGTGGGAGCCTTTCGAGACGAATGATGAAGGCAAAAGAAGAGACGATTTCTCAAGATCAAGATTTGAAATTAAACCATGACAGTTGGATATATGTGCCCAACTTGATTTATTTTGTCTTGATGTTTGTTTTAAATTCGTGCAATTTTATTTGTTAAATGTGTTTGCATGATTTAGAATTGTCTAAAGAAAATCTCACTTTCGAAAATTACTAAGTATGTTTTATTGATAAATTTTATTCCGGATAATAAAATTACGTCAAATTGACCTCCATGATTTATTTATTTGTGAATTCTTTTGGAGAAATTTCCCCCACGGAACGGCCAAAAGATGGTTTTCACATGAATAAATTCCCAAAAGGATGATTGTGAATTATTATTAGTGGCGACGATGACCCTCCCCACGAGGCTCGTACAAAGAAAAATAATAATTTTGTATTTAATCATGGTTATTACATAGGTATAAAATTGATATGCATATACTTCCCCGAAGTCCTAGTCAATTTTATATTGGTCAAGTGGGAGCCGACTATTAATTTTGAATTAAAGGTTTGTAACTGTTCTTGTTTATAACCTGCTTGAATGTGTTTAAATAGACAGTTCACCCCACGTGACCTATTTAAACTGTGTTGGTCCCGGTGCAAACGAGTCTTACACGTGTATGGGGGGAATACACGTGTTCAGTGCTTTTAAAACTTTTTCTTACTGAGGTCAGCTTGGGTCAGGTTGTCCTGATGATTTGGTCCTGAGAAGCACAAATCGCTCTGAGTCAAAGTCTATTGAGACAGTGATCTGAAGTCGCTTTCGAAACCTCGAGATAATCCCAACTGAGTCCTGAGTTTCAGAGATCCTGAGTTGCTTGGATCAGATAACTAACTTACTGAACCCTCAGAAGAGTAAGTTCAGTTTGGTAACTATCTGTTCTAGCTACTCAGATGTGCGGAATGGTTGGCCCTTAGTTTATACTCGTTTTAAGCTTTGCTGAAAACCTTCATTTGATGGAATAGTGATTAGGCTGTGATTCAGTTATGCAACTTCAGTGGATTGATTCCAACTGAATATCAGTGAAAAATATGCTTTCAGTTTTAAGTCAATGCAGCGTTAAGCCATGAGATAAAAAAGCAATAAACAACACAACAATTTATAGTGGTTCAGAGACTCAAGCTCCTAACGCCCACTCTCTCGATCCTCAAGAGAAATTCACTAATCACTTCCTGAGCTTTCTGACTACCTCGCGTAGTTTACTTACTCAACTCGGCCCTGAGCTTTCTGACTACTCAACGTAGTTTACTTACTCAACCCGACCTTGAGCTTTCTGACTACCTCCGTAGTTTACTTACTCACACAAACAAGCTTTCAGACTACCTCTGTAGCTTACTAACTTCACCTCTAGAGCTTTCTGACTACTCCACATAGTTTACTTACTCTTTAAAACTCTTCTCACCAACAATCACACTCAAACTACCTTCTAAAGGGTTTGGGGTTTCTTGGTTGGTTTCCAACTAGAATGAGATATCCTTTACAATGAAGTACAATGCAAAGGCTAGGATATCTCGACTAAGCTTTGGATAAATCTTATCAAGCTAGGCTTAGTATAGTGAGCTCTCTTCGATTTAAAGCACATGGGAAATTCTTGGTTTTTCGAGTGCTTCAACTTGCAATAATAAGTTTGAGCTCTTGAGTTGCTTACAAATTTCCTGTAACCTTTCAATGTAGAAGGTCACAAGTATTTATAGGCATACACCAAGGTCACTCTTGAAAAACTATCTGTTGGAGAGATAGCTCCGAGAGTTTCCTCTTATGGTGTGTGAGAAACGGCTATATTTAGAGTTTGAGACTCCCTAACACGTTTTAGGCAATAGCCTTTCATGTAGCCGGTCTTCACTTTTTGCAGTCTGGAACTTCGTACTTCTGACATCTTTTTCAGCGACCTGTCAATGTCTGTGTCAGTATGGTACAGTGCTGTCTTCCTCTTTTTGACTTTTGTCTCCAGTTAAAAGTAGACACCTTCAACGGCACTCTTGGTTACAATCTCTGAGTTGATATAACCTTAACAAGACTTTGTCTTAGTTCCTTTTGTCTGCATTGAATGTCTTGGCAAATATCTATTTTTCTAAGGAATCGCGATCTTCTTAGTATTGCATCCTTCAGATAGATATGTTCAGTGCCTCAGAACATTCAGGTTTATACTGAGCATTCAGTACATTACTGAGTCTTCAGTAATTATTGTGCCTTCAGTATTCTTGATCTTCAGTTCTTCAGTCTTCTGTCTTCAGGGTCTTCTGAGTCTTTACAGATGTACTGACTGATATACTGAGTCTTCATGCTGAGTCTTCAGTTCCTCAGTTTCGTACTGAGTCTTCAGTATCTCAGTTTCATACTGAGTCTTCAGATTCTCAGTTTCTCACTGAGTCTTCAGATTCTCAGTTTTCTCACTGAGTCTTCAGATTCTCAATTTCTCACCGAGTCTTCAGATTCTCAGTTTCTCAATGAGTCTTCAGATTCTCAGTTTCATACTGAAACTTCAGAAACTTAAGTTTCATACTGAAACTTCGGTTTCTTCAGAAACTTACTGAGTTCTTCAGAATCTTCAGATCCTAACCTGATCTATATCTGCTGACTATACATTTTGCAGATATCATCCTGAATACTCTAAAACTGAATCCTGACTCAACTATCAAGATTATTCTGAACATGTCATACTTAGGGGTTTTGGGATCTAATCAAAATCATATCTTTATTAAATTCATCTCCCAACAATTTCCCCCTTTTTGATGATGCCAAAACCTATCTTGTTACAAACATATTTTAACCTATACTCAGGTTTCAGTTTATCCTATTACAAGATTGGTTATAACTCTCAGCAATTTCCTGAACAGAGAATCTCCCAACAATTTCCTAAGTAGAGAATCTCCTAACAATTAGTCTCTTAGCAATTTCTTCAGTAATGAATTTCTTTAAATGATTCATCACCAAATACTTAATTTTCAAACAATTTCCCCCATAAACACACAATTAATTCAGAGACAATCATTCAGGCATATCAAAATTAAAAGACATGTAAATAAGATAATGAGATATTATCTTTTGAGCATAAATGATAAAGCTTCATTGATGGTGATTTTTGAGTTTACAGATTACAATGAGTTTTATCAAAAGCAAAAATAAAAGATAAAAAGATAGAAAAATTACAAGTGTCTTCAGGTAAGTCTTCAGTCTTCATATTTGGTTCTTCAGTCTTCTGCTCTTCAGTTTTCTGCTCTTCAGTTTGCATCTTCTTCAACTTCATCAGTGGGCACTTCCAGGTTGAACATTCCGAAATACCTCTTCTTCAGTGCATCTCTTTCCTTAATGATATCCGGACTGTTTCCTGTCAAACCCAACTGAGCAGCATATTGAGCAATTTCTTGAGTAATGACTTTCTCATTCACCAGGCCACTATCAAGTCTTGGAGGAGGGTATGTATATGGACCGGGGGCTACTATCTGCACCTTTCCTTCATCTTCAAGGTTCATCCAGCTTTGGAGAAATTTAGAATAGAAGGTTAGGAGATATTCAATAAATGCTTCATTTGGATCTGAGCTTTCCCCTCTCCATTCCCTGAGCACATCATAGAAAAACCAGAAGGTTCTCTTGACCTCTTCCCAACTATCGTTGAATTTGATGGGCATCCATTTATCAACGTGTGGCCATTTCTGTGCCATTTCTGTGCTTTTGATGTCCCTCTCCGTTTGCTCGCAAACTTTTTGAATCCACTCCTTCGCTTCTGCTCTTCTTCTAATTTCTTCCTGATCACAGGCACGCCTGAGACCGAAGCAGCAATTTTCTTTGCTTGTTCTATCTGGAGTGTCTTCAGAGCATTCTTTATGTTGAATACTTTTCTCTGAAGCTGTCCTGCAGACTCTTCTAAATCTTCAATCAACTTTCTTTGTACTGGCTTAGAAGCCTTAGCACGCTTGCTCTCAGGTTCAACAATGCCCAAGGCTTTCCTCTTCATAGGCAATTAAAGAAGAAATGACTTGTTCCAACCTTAGCTCTATCACTCGGTTTCTCTCAAGCAACTTCAAGCATGGTTTCCTCGAAACACGAGTGTAGATCAGCTTCTCCACCTTCTTGAAACGGTTTCTCAAGAGATCGACTTCCTTCAAGGATTCAGATAGGATATTCTTTTCAGCTTCCTTTTGCACCTTTTTCTCCAAAGTACGTGCCAATAACTTCCCGAGGTCTTCACCTGGCCTTTCCCCCTTCTTGGCACCATAATTTGGAAGGAGTGCAGGAGAGTCTTTGTGTCCATATGGTATTGCTCTTTGCTTACACAACGCACCTCTCCCCGCTAATCGATCCTGTTTCATCTTCTAGCCTCCTGAGGTGGTTCTTTGCCACAGAAAAATCTTCAGAAAGATGGGCAAACTGGCCAGAGAGAGCATCTTTAAACATCTATGTCATCTTGGTCATGAGCATTGAGCTCATTTCCTCAACAGCAGACTTGATCAAGATTGCCGTTCTTCTCGCTAATTTCACCTCTAGAAACTCTTCGGTTTCTCCCGGTGCTTCGCTTGTTTAAGTTCGGCTTTTCATTTCACCTTGACACCCTCCGGCTTCTCATTGAATTTTGTCTTCCATGGAGGTCATCTTTGAGGTCAGAGTGTTTTGAATTTGCACCAGTTCTGAAGATGAACTCAGATTCTCCATCTTCTGAGCTTGGCTGGCCAATGTCTCTTCTATCTGAATGATTTTGTTCAGCATTGGCTCAACCTTCTCTAGCTTCTCCATTAGGGGAGTAAGGTCGATCTCAGGAACATTTTGCACCTTCTGTGCTGATTGATCAATCTGAGGTTCAGACACAACCTGAGGGTTGGTCTGCTCCTGAGCATCAGCTTCATCCTGAGCTCCAGTCTCCATCTGAGCCTCAGTCTGTTCATCAGACAATTCAGAGTTAAAGATAGAAACTTCAGTAACTTTGGCATAATTGTGAATAGTGCCAAAAGGTACCTGAAGAGTGCTAGCTTCAGTCTGAGGTTGAATGATTTCAGGTTGATCAGCACAAGAAGTTTCCTTCTCCATCTGAGACTGATCCTCAGCATCTCCCTGTTGGTCCCCATCTTGAGATTTGTCTCTGCTGCTAGGGGCACCAACTTCAGTAGCTCTCCTCTCAGCTATCTTCTTCTGAACTAGCTCATCAAAATCGGAAATTTTCATCCTGAGCTTTGTCTTTCTGAATCCTGAGAACTCAGTCAGGATAGTTGTCTCCTCATTCCACCAGTCTTCCCCTCTGAATGCAGCAATGTTAAGCATCTCCGGAAGAGTCTGATTGAGGATGAACACCGTCGACCTTAATCTGAAGAAGATATCTTGCAGATCAGGGTATGAGCTGAGCTCAGGGTAGCGGTCAAGGATGAACCGTTCCCCCTTGCTCCTCCACTCAGTTTCCTCAGCTTCGCCCTTCTTCAATCTCGGGCTTTCAGGTTCAGTCGAAGCATCAGCTGAAGGATCAAGAAGTAGATCACTCAGGAGCTCATCAATATTAAGCTGCTCCTGAGTCTCAGCAGCATCTGAATGTTGTGCAGTCAGGTCCTCAGTTTGCATCTGAGTGGGTTCTGGGGCCTGAGCTGGCATGACCTCAGATTGACTCTGAGTTGGCTCTGCTATCTGAGCCGGCATATCTTCAATAAGAATCTCTGAGGTCTGAGTTCCTTTAAAACTTTCCTGAGAAATTTTATCTGTACTGAGCGATGTCTCAAGCACCTCAGAGAAGACCTGCTCCTCAGTCTGGTCCTGTGCCTTAGAGATAACCTGAGCCAAGACTTCCAATGACAATTTCTGAGCGGTTTGGCTCTCAGGTTGAATCTCTTCAGAATCACTGCCATCATCATCGGTGAGAACCACCATTCTTTTGCGCTTGGGAGCGAGGGTTTTCTTCTTTAATTTCTCACCCTGCTCCTTCTTGGCTTCCAACAACACCTTCCCCCTGGTTTGTTGGCTTTCTTCAGCAGCCTTAATTGGTGATTCCACTTTCTTCTCTTTCTTCCCTCTGATGGCCTGCTTCTTCACAGCAATGGGCTTGAAAAGCACCTTGGACTTAGGGAATGGGGTCGAATTGGCGAAGATGTCCTCCTCCTCTCTGCACATCTCCAAAATAAATGCTATTTTGGTGGCATGGTGGATCTTGCCTTTGATCGAGATAGCCCTGTCAATCTTTTTTATGACCTTGGCTTGCTCACTCACCATCTGAATCAAGAGTCTGAGCCAGTTGAAGTCGGTGGTGGGTGAAGCCTCGATCGCCGCCATTAATCGGAGCTTCGGGGTACTAATCTGCTCAAAACTCCCCGAATGACTCATGATGCATTTGCTCACAATATCCAACAAAACTCTATATTGTGGCTTCAAATGCCTCTTATGCAGTGTAGCCTCAAATTTTACAGGATTCTCAGCAATCCTATCTAAATACTCCTGCTCTCTACCCAATATATACACAGCAGGATCCTCTCCTCTATTACAAAGCTAAAAAACATCGTTTAAATTCTTTGGAATTATATATAATTCCCTTTCAAAGTCGATGTATTTAGACGAGTGTTCCAAATGTGATACAGTAATCTGGGAATTTACACCATCCTCTTCATTTATCTTCAGATTACAGATGAACTTGATTACCTCTTTCGCGTATTCTTGGTCCGGTCGATTTGCGACAAGATTGGTGAGCTTGGCCAAACGGATCATATGCAGAGCCTCCTCTTCTGGTTTAGAGTTGGTTGTGCTATCGAGCGAGACAACGAACTCGTACCAAGGTTTATTGTTTTCGGCCAAATGTTCGTAGATAGATAGAACCATTTTGAAGGATTTTTAGAGAGAATAGGGTTTTTGGAAAGAGTGAAGCTTTCTGGGCAAAGGGTTTAGGGTTTTGATTTTGCAGAGGAAATTGGGAACGAATGGTTTGATAAAATTTGGCTTGAATGGCTTTCAAAGGTTTAAATAGCTCGAGATCGTGGGAAATCGTACCGGTTAGGTGAAAAGCAACGGTTAAGATTAATCCTCGATTAATCGGGTATGTGAAAGGTCAATTCCCGAAAAGTAAGCCGCCAATTTAACTTGATTGGTGATTAAATGTAACAGAGCATTTAATGACTGTTTGACCTTCTTCGGAATTTCAAAGATCCCGCCCAAAAACATTCCTCAGGTGTTTTGTATTTATTGCGAATGATTACTGAGTTTCACTTAAGCAATAAATGAGTCGCATGAGTCATTACTTCTTCAGACTAATTTCCCTCTATCAGCCTTACTGAGTATTGACCTTGATAAAATGTCAGTATGATACTGAGTACTGAATGGGTTCAGTATGCTACTGAGTACTGACCTTCAGTAAATCTGAGTTTCCTGAGACTCAGTTCAGTATTTCCATTTTATCCTGAGCTTCTCAGTAGAATTCTGAGAAAACTTCATGCATCTGAAAACCATCAATTTTTCAGATTTTACTCTATACACTTGGATCTAACATCCCTAATTCAACTGATAGTTCCTGAAATCTTGATTCAGCCAAAGGTTTAGTCAAGATATCAGCTCTCTGCTTATCACTATGAATTTTCTCCATCCTTATGTCCTTTTTCTCGACATGATCTCTCGATGAAGTGATGTCGATATCCACATGCTTGCATCCGGTGTGCAATACCGGATTTTGTGAAATAGCAATTGCAGACTATTATTGTCACAAAATATTAGTACTTCATTGGCTACAACTTTATAATCCCTTAATTGTTGTGCGAGCCAAAGAATCGTACCAGCCTTCCTTCTGCAGACCATGTATTCAAACTTCAAAGATAATCTTGGTTACATCGAGGTCTGCTTTCTTGAAAACCAAGATATCGACTTACTTCCAAGAAATTGACAAAGTTCTGTAGTGGACTTCTGTCAAATCTGAACCTCCATAATCAAAGACATCGAGTAACCGGTTAATTCAAGGTTATCATCATTTGGATACCATAATCCTCTATTCATCTTTGTGCCCTTAAGATACTTCAAGATCTTTTTGGCGACCTCCATGTGACTAGCCTTAGGATTAGCTTGGTATCTTGCACATATCCCAACAAAGAAATGTTATATCCGGCCTACTAACGTGAGATAGAGCAATGATCCAATGATTCCTCTATAATCGAGATGACTCACCGATTTGCCTTGAGAATCGAGGATCCATCTTGTAGTTAGTATTCATGGGAATTCTAAATCGCATTGCAATCTAGACACCATATTTGCAATCGGATCTACGGTGTACTTTGCACCGTTGATGAAGATTCCTTCCTTTGATTGTTTCACTTGAAGACCTAGAAAGAAATTCATCTCCCCATCATAGACATCTCAAATTTGCCTTTCATCGGTGTAGAAAACTTTTCACACAACCGATGATTTGGGGATCGAAAAAAATGATATCATCAACATATATATCCGAAACCAAGAAGATATCTTCCCCATCTTCTATCCCGAACAGAGTTCTATCAACATTCCTTTTGACAAAACCATGGTCAAGAAGAAACCGAGAAAGAGTATCATACCATGCTCGGTGCTTGCTTAAGACCATACAAGGCTTTTTCCGAGCATGTAAACTTGGTCATTCTGTTTTTTGAAACCGAGGAGGTTGTTCTACATAAACCTCTTCTTTAAGCACACCGTTCAGAAATGCACTTTTCACATCCATTTGATAGATCGTGAACTTCATGTGGGCAAAGATATGCAAGAAACAATCGATGGCTTCTAGTCTTGCAACTGGTGCAAAGGTTTCATCATAATCCAAGCCTTTTTCTTGGGAATAACCTTGTGCAACTAGCCTTGCCTTGTTTCTTACAATGTTGTTGTTTTCATCTCTTTTATTCTTAAATACCCACTTGGTTCCAATGACATTGTGCCTTTCAGGTCTATCCACTTGCTCCCATACTTCATTCCTTGAGAATTGATTCAGCTCATCTTGCATAGCAGTAATCCAATGAGAATCTTGTAGAGCTTCACCAATCTCAGTAAGCTCTTTCTCTGATAGGAAGCAGCAGAATAGTGCACTCTCACCATGGAACCTTCTCGTTTTGACACCTTCAGTTAGATCACCCACAATCTGACTTGTAGGATGACTATCTAACCATCTTCTTCTAGATGTTCCCCTTCAATAGTATCCTCAACATTTGAAATGTTAGGTTCAGTTAATTCAGTAAACTCAGGGAACAACAGAAAAGGAGAAATGGAATCATCTTCCTCAGGGGAAATTCCATTCAGAACATTGTCAGAGACATTTGTTCCCCTTTGGTTGATAGATTCAGAATTTGCCTCAGCTGTGACCACATCTTCATTGGCATCACCTGAGTCTGAACTGGTGTCTGTTCAGATTGGTCACCTTTGGTGTGTTGGCTTTCCTGAGTCTCACCATCCTGAAGTTCCATCCCGAACTTCTTTATTCGAGTCTCGAGTCACCCAATCATAGATTGTGACCGACTTCTTCTTTCGAGTTTAATGGATGATTTGTCATTCTTTTTTTCGGGCTTAATCTGGTGATCCTCTTGGTCGGGTTCTTCGCATCATGTTCTGTTTCTTCCGAACACAAGTAGATTCATCAAAAACAAATGAGGTGTTTCCTCCACAATAAGAGTCCCTCTGATTTGTAAACTCTGGAAGCTTTCTTGACTTCAAAATATCCTAAGAATATTCCTTCATCGCCTTTTACTTTATCAAATGTTTTCAACCCGATCTTTACCATTATTGTGTATGAAACACTTGCAACCAAAAACACACGAAAAGAAAGAAACAAGAGGCTTCCTTTCATTCCAAAGCTCATAGGGTGTTTTGCCTTGACTCTTTGTCGATTATTGATGCATTACGTGAGTAGCATAAGATTGCCCTTTCAAAGCCCAAAACCTTTTAGGAATATCGACCCGGTATCATAGTTCTTCGAACTTCTTTTTAGAGTCATGTTCCTTCTTTCAAAGAACACCATTTTGTTGAGGGTCCTTGCGGTGATGTTTCATGAGAAATTCCATTTGTTGCACAATAATCGATATAATATGATTTATAAATTCGGTTCTCTTATCGATCGATTTTGACCACACTCGATTTTTTCTCAATCTCGAGCCTTTTCATGAATTCTGGCGATTTTATCTCGAGTTTCTTTTCTTCTTGAGTAAGAATATGACCCAAGTATATCTTGAGTAGTCATCAACTACTACTAGTGTGTATTTCACGCCATTGGTGCTCCTTTGGTGTTATAGGACCAAAAAGATCCATATGCAACAATGAAGTATTCTTTTCGGTAGAAACATCTACTTTGCTTTTAAATGATGCTCTAATTTGTTTTTTTTTTTGTACGCATCACAAATATGTTCCTTCTTGAACACTTCATTAGGCAACCCTCTCACAAGAGCTAATCTTGCAAGCTTATTCGGGGCTTTGAAATTGGGTGATTCATTTTTATGCCATAACCAACTGGTATCTGTGGAACTTTTAGCAACCAAACATGTATCTTTAGGAGTTGAACTCCAATCGACCCAAGATACACATTTCCTTTTCTAGTACCGGTCAAGAATACTTTTCGTGAGATATCATCTTTCACATAACATAAGTTCTTAGAGAACTCAACATTAAAACCTTTATCACAGAAATGGCTTATTGAAAGCAAGTTATGCTTCAATCCGATACATATGAAACACCATGGATATGAATCGAGTCGATTTCCAAAGTTCCATATCCTTCAAGATGTCCCCTTGGAGTTATCTCCAAAAGTGATCCGAGGGCCTCTTTGTTCAACATAGTCACCGAGTATCTTCTTGAATCTGTCATATGTCTTGAGCATCCTTTGTCAAGATACCATACATCGAGGGGCTTTTTTCATCTCTTTCATCGGTCTTATGTGATCTTTAATCAGTTCAGTGCCCTTGTTTTCCTCCTGAAAAACAGATCAATTCTTAGGTACCCAATTTGTGTAGGTTCCTACAAGGTTAGCTGTACCTTTCGAAATCCAAATCTGCCTGACAACCCTAATCACTTTAGAGTGGCTGATCTGTCTTCCATAAACATCTACATACACATTTACTACTCTGGGTGCCTTAGCAGTTTCCTGTGTATGAGTACTAGCCTTAGCATGAACATGGGCTTTTGAATTTTTCTTTGGTTCAGACCTTTTGTTCATTTGCTTTGGCTTTTGTGTAGCCTGTCTGAATCTTTGTTGACTCGGGTTCAGGTAACCTTTACCCTTAGGCAAGTGGGGTTTAGGTTGCCTGTACTGAAATTTTGGTCTTTCAGTATACTGAGGACTTGGTCTCTTCAGTTGAGAATGTCTCTCTTTGAGTGTTTCTCTTCCGAAGATTCCTCGATGGTTGATGTAGATCCTTTCGAGGTTTGAATTCTTAGCTTCGAGGCTTTGAAGTACTTGCCTAAAATTTTCAATCGAGTGCTCGGGTTTTCTAGCCTTCACCGAGGTTTGGGCTTTCCTACGATCATTCAATTTTTTGAAAACCATGGGTCCTTTTCCCCTGTCTACAACCTTGGGCATTTCTTCAGTTTGAAGTGTAGGTGCCACTGGTTTTAGAAAGATTGTCTTCTTGCTACTTGATGCAGCATTCAGATGACCTTGTGAGGTTCCCCCTGGAATGTATCCCAATCCAGATTTTATTGTGGCAGATCTCTGGTAACTCTGAATTTCATCTATTACATTAGATGCATTATTCAATAGAGTTAACTTCTTCTGTGCACTATCCTCACAGTTCTGTAGAGTTTCATGCTTCTCAGAGAGGTCATTGAACTTAGTTCTGATCAGCTGAATCTCTTCAGTGGATTTCTCTAGCTTTTCAGTTAGGGTCACTATCATCTTCTCTTTCTCTGAGAGTTGTACTTTCAGAACATCTAGTTCATCAGTAGCTCCCATTAATTGAGAAGTGATTTCAGTTTTGCTAGAGTCTTTCCATTTAAGATTTTCAGCCTTCGGTTCCTTATTCTGCTCTTGAGTTTCATTTAGCAGTTCTTGTAAAACAACATAGTCCTTCATTAGACTCTCAAAAGAATCCATCAGGTCAAATTGACTATTTACAGTTGAACTTGACAACTCTTGTGCTAGTGTAGGAGTAACAACAGAGAAAGAAGAGTTTACCTCCTCAATGGCCATCAGACATATGTCATCACTTTCACTGTCTGAGAATATTTCATCTGAAGAGCTAGATCCCTCCTCAGAATGTTCTTCTTCTACAACCATGGCCTTTTTGCTAGAGAACTTCTTGTCTCTTTTAGCCTGCCTTTCTCTTCTCTCCTTAGCACTCAGGTCTGGACAATCATACTGGAAGTGACCTTTCTTTTGGCAATTATAGCATTTGTTGGCATCATCATCCTGATCACTTTCTTCTTTGGACTTGGAGTCCTTCCTTTTGGATGAAGATCCCTCAGCTTTCAGGTCCTTCTTCTTCTCAGTTGATTTGTCCTCAGGTTTCTTCTGGTACCTGTGATTCCTGTAATAGCTTTTGTATTTTCCATATCGACTATTAAGTCTTTCAAACCTCCTTGCCATCAGTGCTAGCTTATCCTCAAGCTCATCCTGATTTTTAGCAAGGGAGTTCTCAGACTCTCTAGTTTTACATGTTTTATCTTTGGCCTTAAAAGCTACATTCTTACTAGATGATGAATCATCTTTGCTGTCAGCCTTTTTAGATTTTTTATCAATTACAAACTCATAGGCCTTCAGCTCAGAGAAGACTTGTTGATATGGCATTGAACTAATATTTTTGGTGTTTTCAATCACCACTGCATGTATATCCCATTTCTTAGAAAGACCTCTAAGAATTTTCAATGCAACTTCTCTTTGTGGATATTTCTTTCCAAGTGCATTTAGATCATTCATAATGCTAGTGAATCTGACCTCCAATTTGTCAATAGATTCACCTTCATCCATTTCAAAACTATCAAACTTTCCAATTGCCACTGAAAGTTTGTTTTCCTTGATATGATTTGTGCCTTGGCACATTATAGCTAGTGTATCCCAAATTTCTTTTGTAGTATTGCAGTGAGAAATCATACCCATCACACCATCATCAATGGTACTGTATAGTGTCTCTTTAGAAATATAGTCTAGATTGACTAACTTTCTCTCCTCAGGATTCAGTTGGTCATCAGACTTAGGAAATTCTGCTCTAGGATCATTTCTCTCATTTTCTATTCCTCTGGGATTCACCACAGTAAATTGGAATGGCCCTTCAGAGACCACTCTCCACATTCGTTCATGTTTAGAATACAGGTGAGCCTACATTCTCAGTCAACATAAATCATAGTTCTCCACTGAGAACATGGGAAGTTTCTTAGAAGACATTTTATCTGAGTCTTTTAAGAATTCAGCAAATAAGATCAGTTCAGATAGACCACAAGTATTTTTAGAAAATAAAACTTTGGTCAACAAAGCAGGTGGTCAAGTTGAACCACTGCTCTGATACCACTTGTTGGTCCCGGTGCAAACGAGTCTTAAATGAGTCTTACACGTGTTGGTCCTGAGTTTCAGAGATCCTGAGTTGCTTGGATCAGATAACTAACTTACTGATCCCTCAGAAGAGTAAGTTCAGTTTGGCAACTATCTGCTCTAGCTACTCAGATGTGCGGAATGGTTGGCCCTTAGTTTATACTCGTTTTAAGCTTTGCTGAAAACTTCCTTTGATGGAATAGTGATTAGGCTGTGATTCAGTTATGCAAATTCAGTGGATTGATTCCAACTGAATATCAGTGAAAAATATGCTTTCAGTTTTAAGTCAAGGCAACAGTTAAGCACAGATAAAGAAAGCAATAAACAACACAACAATTTATAGTGGTTCAGAGACTCAAGCTCCTACGTCCACTCTCTCTGATCCTCAGAGAAATTCACTAATCACTTCCTGAGCTTTCTGACTACCTCGCGTAGTTTACTTACTCAACTCGGCCCTGAGCTTTCTGACTACTCCACGTAGTTTACTTACTCAACCCGACCTTGAGCTTTCTGACTACCTCCGTAGTTTACTTACTCACACAAACAAGCTTTCAGACTACCTCTGTAGCTTACTAACTTCACCTCTAGAGCTTTCTGACTACTCCGCGTAGTTTACTTACTCTTTACAACTCTTCTCACCAACAATCACACTCAAACTACCTTCTAAAGGGTTTGGGGGTTTCTTGGTTGGTTTCCAACTAGAATGAGATATCCTTTACAATGAAGTACAATGCAAAGGCTAAGATATCTCGACTAAGCTTTGGATAAATCTTATCAAGCTAGGCTTAGTATAGTGAGCTCTCTTCGATTTAAAGCACTTGGGAAATTCTTGGTTTTTCGATTGCTTCAACTTGCAATAATAAGTTTGAGCTCTTGAGTTGCTTACAAATTTCCTGTAACCTTTCAATGTAGAAGGTCACAAGTATTTATAGGCATACACCAAGGTCACTCTTGAAAAACTATCCATTGGAGAGATAGCTCCGAGAGTTTCCTCTTATGGTGTGTGAGAAACGGCTATATTTAGGGTTTGAGACTCCCTAACACGTTTTAGGCAATAGTCTTTCATGTAGCCGGTCTTCACTTTTTGCAGTCTGGAACTTCGTACTTCTGACATCTTTTTCAGCGACCTGTCACTGTCAGTGTCAGTATGGTACAGTGTTGTCTTCCTCTTTTTGACTTTTGTCTCCAGTTAAAGGTAGACACCTTCAACGGCTCTCTTGGTTACAATCTCTGAGTTGATATAACCTTAACAACACTTTGTCTTAGTTCCTTTTGTCTGCATTGAATGTCTTGGCAAATATCTATTTTTCTAAGGAATCGCGATCTTCTCAGTATTGCATCCTTCAGATAGATAAGTTCAGTGCCTCGGAACATTCAGGTTTATCTTGAGCATTGATGCATTCTTGAGTCTTCAATAATTCTTTGTGCCTTGGTATTCTTGATCTTGATTCTTGATCTTCTGTCTTGGCGTCTTGAGTCTTCTGAGTTTTTAGAGTCTTCAGAGTCTTCTGAGTCTTCAGGGTCTTCTTAGTCTTCAGATGTCTTGGTGATATCTTGAGTCTTCATCTTTGAGTCTTGAGTTCCTCGATTTCATCTTGAGTCTTGATATCTTAGTTTTTCTCCTCGAAGTCTTGATTCTCAGTTTCTCACTAAGTCTTCAGTTTCTCAGTTTCTCACTGAGTCTTCAGATTCTCAGTTTCATACTGAAACTTCAGAAACTTCGGTTTCTTCAGAAACTTACTGAGTTCTTCAGAATCTTCAGATCCTAACCTGATCTATATCTGCTGACTATACATTTTGCAGATATCATCCTGAATACTCTAAAACTGAATCCTGACTCAACTATCAAGATTATTCTGAACATGTCATACATAGGGGTTTTGGGATCTAATCAAAATCATATCTTTATTAAATTCATCTCCCAACAAACTGTTTTGAGATGTCGGTTGATGCATGTTCATATTGTTTTGAGATTTTGATATGAACAATGTGATCGAATTATGTGATAATTTTGTGTTTGCACAATTGTTGTTTATTTCAGTTCAGCATGTCGCAACCTTTTAATCCACTGTTGTTTATTTCAGTACTCTATGTCGCAACCTTTTAGTCAACTGTTAATATACTTAAAGTGAATAGAATTGTGTAGGACTATGTTGATTGGAAACGAAAAGTTATGATTGTCCTAACTGCACAAAAGCACAAGTGGATTCTTGACACACCAAAACCAGATGAGCCAACTGACGAGTCAAAAATGCGGGACTCGTCAGATCACCTTGCTAGAGACGTTGTCGCTGAAAATGGTGGAGGGCAACCCCGTAAGGGATTACGTCCTCAAAATAGATGGCCCATCTGAACAAACTTGAGGTTCTGGGTGCAGATTATGATTTGGAGACCTAGATCGACTTGGTACTCCACTCTCTGCCCAAAAGTTTTGAGAACTTTGGCCTCGCTAGCTAATTTGTTGTAAGCTTTGGTCATGGCAGAGACGTTGATGGGGCACCGAACTCAAGCTTTGACGGCAAATGGTCCGTCTTCATCTTCTAGGCCAAGGGAAGGCAAGAAGAAGAAAAGGACCAAAAGCCATAAGCAATCAAACTCAACTGTTGCCAAAGGCAATGGTAAGATGAGGAATGTCGGTGGTGTCAAGGAAAATCCAAAGGGGAAGTGATTAAACTGCGGTGAAAGAGGACAATGGAGGTTTGCCTGTTCCAAACCCCAAAAGGGCCGGAAAGAAAGGTAATTCTCACGCACTAGTTGTTGAAACTTTTTTAGCGGCGTATACTTCTCATTCGTGGGTAGTTGATACGGGATCTGCTGACCATGTATGTTTCACGTAATGGGGTCCCAGTTGACCCGACAACTTAGTGGGAGTGCGATCCTCATCACATGGGCAATGTTACGTAAGTATAGACTATTGCAATGCTACGAAGGTAGCGGGTATTGCAATTCCACGAAAGTAGCATTACTGCAATGCTATGTAAAGTAGCAATTTTTGCAGTATTACATGAGTTGTGGTTAAAGCAGTGGGAGACGTGCACCTATCTTTTGAAGACAAGATTTTAGTTTTGAGAGATGTTCTTTATGTTCCAGTTTTTCGCAAAAACCTTATATCAGTTTCAAAACTAATTAATGATGGATATTCTGTCTGTTTTTCTAAGAAAGTTACTGTTTACCGTAACGATGTGTTTATCTGTCATGGAATTTTGCGAAACAATCTTTATACTATAAACTGTGCACACCACTCACAAAATGCATCTTATAACACATTTACTATTTCATGCAATAAGAGAAAACGTTCAGAAAACATGAACGAGACACTTCTATGGCATCTAAGATTGGGTCATATTAATCTAAATAGGATCCAAAGGTTGGTGAAAGATGGTTCGCTGATGGACCTACAGTTAGAACCACTTCGAACCTGCGAATCATGTTTGGAGGGTAAGATGACCAAGAGGGCATTTGGAGCCAAGGGGATAGAGCCACAGAAGTGTTGCAAATCGTTCACACTGACGTGTGTGGTCCAATGTCAACCAAAGCTAGAGGTAGATATGAGTATTTTGTGACTTTCATTGATGATTACTCAAGGTTCGGGTACATTTTCCTCATGAAACACAAATCGGAAACCTTTGATAAATTCAAGGAGTTCAAAGCCGAAGTGGAGAATCATAAGGAAAAAAGTATCAAGTTTCTACGATCTGATCATGGAGGCGAATACCTCAGCGATGAGTTTTTGAACTACCTGTCAGACGAGGGCATTGTTTCCCAGTTGACTGCACCCTGAACCCCTCAACAAAATGGGGTTGCAGAACGAAGAAACAGAACACTCTTAGAAATGGTCAGATCCATGATGAGTTATTCAGATCTACCCAAGTCATTTTGGGGTCATGCCTTGGAAACAGCGGCTTACGTTCTAAATCTGGTGCCATCCAAATCGGTTCCCAAAACCCCTAAAGAGTTGTGGACCGGGCGCAAGCCCAGTCTGAGACATCTCAGGATTTGGGGGTGTCCGACATACGTGCTAGACAAGGAGGCCGGTAAGTTGGATGTACGTTTGGAACTAAGGCTGTTTATAGGATATCCCATGGGAACGAAAGGGTGCATGTTCTACGGTCCCGAAGATCAAAAGGTGGTAATAAGTACGCACTTTAAATTTTTGGAAGAAGACTTTATGAACAATCGAAAGCCCAAAAGTGAGATTACCTTAAATGAAATAAGAGGGCAAACTTCTATACCAACTGTACATGTTGGTATACCAAGCGTCACACCGAGACAATCGGAACCTCGTCGTAGTGGGAGGGTTGTTCGACAACCTGAGAGATTCATGGGGATAGAAGAATCTTCGGATTTGGTCCCCGGGGATAGTGAATTAGACCCCTGGTCCTACAAGGAGGCGGTCCAAGATAAGGATTCAGAATCCTGGCAAACCTCGATGGAAGCCGAGATGGGCTCAATGGATCATAATCAGGTGTGGGAGCTAGTTGAACCACCCAATGGGGTAAAACCCATTGGATGCAAGGGGTCTACAAGAGGAAAAGAGGACCGGACGGGAAGGTGCAAACTTTTAAAGCTAGGCTTGTGGCAAAGGGATACACTCAGAAAGAGGGTATCGATTATGAAGAAACCTTTTCGCCTGTAGCCATGCTTAAGTCCATCCGTATTCTCTTGGCAATAGATGCACATCTAGATTTTGAGATCTAACAAATGGATGTCAAGATAGATTTCCTTAACGGGAGTCTTGACGAGGAAATCTATATGCAACAGCCCGAAAGTTTCATCGAAAAAGGCCAAGAACACCTTGTGTGCAAGCTGAGGAAGTCCATTTATGGACTTAAGCAAGCATCTCGGGCTTGAAACCAATGTTTTGATCATGCAATAAAATCTTATGGGTTTGATCAAAATGATTTCGAGAGTTGTGTTTATAGAAAGTGTGACGGAACTGCCTTGGTATTCCTAGTATTATCGTGAGCGATATTACGCTCATCGGAAACGATGTAAAGGTTTTGTCAGACGTAAGGGTATGGCTGTCAAAACAATTTGATATGAAGGACTTAGGGGAAGCCGGTCATATTCTTGGGATCATGATCACTCGAGATCGAAAGAAAAGAATGATCGGCTTATCGCAAGCTTCATACATAGATACCGTTTTGAAGAGTTTCAATATGCAAGATTCCAAGAGGGGTTTTGTATCTTTCAGGCACGGAATCCATCTGTTGGGATATTTTAGTTTTGATTAATTATGCCAAAACATTATCAACTTGTGTTATTTAAGTTAATCTACAGATAACAAGTTGAGGGGGAACGAGAGAACAAGTTAAGAAGAAGAAATCGTAAATCGGTAGAAGAAATCAAATCGGTTCGGATGAACAAAGGAAAAGGAAATCGGATTCGATGAACAGTGAAATCGATTCGTGAAATCGGTTCGGATGAGCAGTGAAATCGATTTGGATGATAAAGTGAAATCGATTCGGATGAACAAAGTGATTTCAAAGAATCGATGAACAGTGATTTCAAAGATCGATGAACAACGATGATTTCGAAGACACCGTAAATCTGCAGACCGATTTCTACAGATCGATTTCAGCCGGACGGATCAGAGACGAGAATCAAGAGATGATGAGCGATGTCGACAAAAGTCGATCGGATCCGATTAGACACACAAAAACAGCTGGACAATAAGAAGATAACAACACATATATGAATGTGACATAAAGCTGCAAACAACAGTGCAATAGGACAAAGAAAAGCTGGAAGACTATTAGTATGGATTTGAATATTACTCTCCAACGGTAATATTCAAATCCACACTATAAATACATTGAACTATCTTCAAAAGAAGATGATGGAGTTTGCTGCAAAGTGAAGATTAAAGCCAAATATTCAAGCATCTCCATTCAAGAACACAGAGCATTACATATCCAAATTTACCCAAGAGTGTTCTTCAATAGATCTAAGCACAAATGTAATATCCTAAGCTTAGAGAGATTTTTCCATCCTTAGCATTGAGGCTAAACAAATGTAAGGGAAAATCTCAACCTAGTTGGAAACCAAACAAACCTTACCCAAATCAGTTTGATAGGATAAGTTTGTAGGTGAGTGTGAACTCGGTAAACATCTAGCAATCCCGAAAGGGAGGGTAGGCAATCCCGTGAGGGAGATAAGTCCCGTTTGAGTGTGAACTCGGTAAACATCAAGCAATCCCGAAAGGGAGGGTAGGCAATCCCGTGAGGGTGATAAGTCCCGTTTGAGTGAGAACTCGGTAAACATCTGTTGGTTAAGTTGGTGCCCCATGAAGGGAAGAGTGGATGTAGGACGAGTTGCCCGAACCACTATAAAATCGTGTGTTCTTATTTGCTTTCATATTAACTGTCATACATAATTTAGCAAATCTGCATATCACATTCGAAAAAAAAAAAATTTAAGTCACCTCCCATTGAAATTTTACGAGTTTTAAATCGGGTTTTTCGGGACCAACACCATCTATCGAGAGTAATGTGCCCTAAGACACAAAGGGAGATAGATGACATGAGAGACATTCCTTATGCATCGGCAGTAGGAAGTCTCATGTATGCAATGTTGTGTACAAGACCGGATATCTGCTACGCCGTAGGCATGGTAGCAAGATATCAAAGTAATCTCGAAAATCAACATTGGATTGCTATTAAGAACATTCTGAAGTATCTGGTAAGAACTCGAGATAGAATGCTGGTTTATCAGTCAGACAGTTTATTTCCAGTGGGATACACGAACTCGGATTTCCAATCAAACCTAGATTCCAGATTATTTGCCTCAGTTAGTGTGTTTTCATTTGGGAAGTGTAGCCATGAAATGGACGAGTGTGAAGCAGAAATGCATCACAGACTCAACCATGGAAGGCGGCATAGTAGCTGCTTGTAAAGTAGTGAAGGAACCAGTTTGGCTCTAGATCTTCATAGTGGACTTGGATGGAGTTCCGAATTTGTCTAGCAATATTTGCTAGGGGCAGTTGCAAATTCAAGGGAACCAAGAGTCCACGAGTCAAACAAACACGCTGAAGGAAAGAAATCTTAGACGAGAAATCGTTAAGAGAGGAGATGTAGAGGTGGCTAAGATCGCATTGAAGGATAACCTAGTTAATCCTTTCACAAAGTGTCTGCCTCTGGAAACATTCAAGAGACATGTGGGAGGAATGGTTGTCAAGTGCGTAGCCAATCTGCTTTGAGTATAAGTGGGAGAAATATTATTAGGTTCGTGTAGGTGGCATTAGATGTCACGTAGAACTACACGAGACGTGTTGTGGTATACTTAAAAGCAGACTTTGAGTATAAGTGGGAGATTGTTGGGGTTATACGTGAAAGTATGCTTTTACTTTGTATAACCTATGTATTAAACACTTATTTATTTTGAAATAAATTGTTTATCTTTGTTGCTTTAAATATGATTGAATGTTATATATATTTATTGCAAACTGATTCATAAGACGCGTTACATTGTAGTTAACGTGGTGATACGGATCACGAAGATCACGTTAGTTCCTTGTATACGAGTGAGTGTTTCACAACTTAGATAGATCCGAACAATCTATTGGTAGAAGTTGATGTGTAAGGCTCAGATTGACTTGTCTTGACCAAGAGATTACACTAGTGCATTCGATGACTTTGAAGTCGACCTACTGAGAGAGGATAAACTCATTATGACCGACTTAAGGGATGAAGAGTTAGACCTCGATGGTTGTTGATTTCTTAATCTCGTCACTTAATAAATTTGTGTGTGATTAGTAGTTATTGCTTTGACTTATAAATGGGGAGAGAAACATTGAGACTTCGATACCCTATATCTTGAAAGCAATAATATTATTTGCCGACGGTTGCTAAATTAATATCTGAGAGAATCGTGTGTGCTCGCAAAAAGTCTTGCTTGATTGGTCCCCTTGGTGGGCCCGGAACCTTTATCATTCCAAATCTTGCAAGTGGAATTAATTCTCCGGTATGGATAATAAAGCTGGGATGTCCTTACTCCAAGGATAAAGATATTAATTAATATAAAGCTTTTCAGTGGCTTAATTAATTAATGGACTAAATAATCTTAAACACGGGAAATAATAACCGGGAGCCATATTACCGTAATATGGGTTAAGATTGGATAGTCAATATTAATTATATAATGGCATTAATTAATATTAATGAAATTTTGAATTATATTGTGGCTCAATATTGGAATTCAGAAGCCCATTGGAAGGTACATCTTAATTCTCCTAAAGGCCCCTCAAGTAGCCCAAATTATAATTCAATAAATAAAAGGTGCTTAAAATAAAATAAATTATTTTTGCAATATTTCCTCAATAATTTCGAAAATATTAAAGAAAAGAAGGAGAAGAATTTTCTTGAAAAGATTTTATGGAAAGTAGATAATGTATTCATGGAATGCAAGATTATCCTATAAATTCAAGAAATCTCCCACTTGGCTTCTTTAATAGGAAATTTTCAAAAATTGTAGAGAAATAATAGGAAGAAGGATTTTCTTGATTTTCTTGGAAAGATTTTTATGGAAAAAGATATGTATTCTAGGAATACAAGAATATCTAATAAATTCAAGAAATATCCAATCTTGAAAGATCCCCTATTATTTTTGAAGATTTGGCTAAATAAGGGTGTGGGATTTTTGTGGAAAAATACACATGGAAAGAAGAATATATGAGATATATTCAAGATTTCTTGGAGATCAAGAAAAGATCTTTCCTAACCTTATTTGGAGTCCAAAATTTCGTTCCCCCCATATAAATAAGGGGATGAATTTTTTCATCCCCTAGTGTTCCATGCATTGGAAATATTAGAAATCCACAAAGGTGGTGCAACAATATTTTTATTTTCCTTTGTTTTATAAATCGTTCATTGGAGAACCTTCCACCGGGGTTATTGGACGAGGACTTGGGAATACTTGAGAAGGACTTTTGGTGGGTATCCATGTTGGGAAATTTATAGTTTTGATGAAAGTTCCAAAAACACATGTAATAGGACCGGTCGGACACATTGGATCGATCGATGTTTACATCTTTGCTATAGGAGACCGATTGATAATGATTGTATAGAAAAATCGATAGGTCACATATTGAGGGGGAACTCAATATGTAAAGGTCGATCGAAGATTCGGAAGAAAGGCGATATCAATGAGCGTAACGCTATACGAGCGGAAGATCAGATCTAACTGATCTTGTCAGATAACTCAGCGGAAGTCATGAAGCTCAAACCTCTATACTAGAAGATCGGATGACTTCGGAAGATAAGACCGGAAGACCTACATTTAGGAGTCACCGGTTGAAGCTAAGTCAGGCGCCGAAGACTCCATCAGTGGATCGATCGATTCAGATCGATCGGATCGACTCATAAGATGAAAATCGATGTCTCATCTTATCATCGTCTGCGATCCGAACAAGATGAATACCAACCTTAGTTGGAGGAACAACACCGCAAAGCAAGGTTTTCATCGATAAGGAAGAGACACGTATGAACAGAGAGTGATACTCGCGGGATTCGATGTTGCTCTCTCTCAAAGCGGTTATAAACTTTCGGCCGTGCCGTTCAAGACGTCACATCAAACCGCAACTCTACCTAAAAATAGCACGAGATTCAAATTGCTCTCCAACGGCTCTTTGATCTCAAGGTCTATAAATATGGGATCACACTTTGAGTGAGATACGGAAATCTTTGGGACAAACAACATAATCAAGAAGCTCAATCTATAGTCGATTTCATACGAAGAACACAACTTCAAGCTTATTTTATATTGTGTTCATCCCATAAGTTCTTAGCAAGAAATCTTTTCATCTAGCTATTTTAATATACGCAAAGAAAAGATTTCATAGTTGGAACCTCAACAATCTTACCCAAACCCCCAAGTTAGGATAAGTTGCTTAGCAAGAAGGTTTCTAGATCGACGGGATCGGATGAACGAGTGAGAACTCTTAAAACATCTGTTGGTGTCTTGTGTTGGACTAACACACTAATCTAAGTCCGGTCGGTTAAGTCGGTTAAGTTGGTGCCCCCTTGTGAAAGGGAAGAGTGGATGTAGGATTTGGTTTGTAGGAGAACCACTATAAATCTTGTGTGCCTTCTTTGCTTTGATTAAGCGCTCTCACATCGCACAATCTTAAAGCGCATACATTCTAAGTTAAGATCGAGGAATGAGACCAAGCTTCGATCCGATCGGTTTGATTTCTCATCCGATTAAATAGATAAAACTTGGAATCGATTTATACAAACTGGTTTTTCACGGGTAAAACTTAAGCTTCAAGACGATCCGATTAATCGATAGTTACCGAACCGATCGCATTCTTGGCGTTCAAGAAGTTGGTTATCGAATGAATCGATTCACTTGCACTCGATCGGGCTATCCGCCGCACACCGATCCAAGAAAAAGTCTATTCACCCTCCCCTCTAGACTTACGCCCTCACTTAACCCGTTCGGGACCTACAAGTGGTATCGAGGCGGTTGGTTCTTCCGACCATCGACTCTGTGTCATTGTGGTCATCCGAACTCGATCTTGAAAAACCGTTTTTTAAAAACTCATTCATTTTCCAAAATCACTCAAAGATGGATAACACATCCCGTATGTATCATGATCTGCTTAGAAGTTCTCTATTGATGAGTATGCGCAGATTGGGGCCATATATATGTCCAACCATCTAGGCTCGATCAAGGGCGTAATGATGGAAGTCATCGAGAGAGGACCCATCATCATTTACTATGACAATCCTGCGGTCGGAGGAGATCCGGACTTTCCCACATGAAGTCTTATGCGAAAAAAAGCCCAAACTCGATGGACATGAGAAGAAAGAAAATGCGATACTTGGACACCATTGCAAGACATATCATCATGAAGACAATGGATAAGGTCACCAAAGAGAAGAAGTATCTCAAATCTGCGAAAAGCAATGTGGGATACTCGCTGAGATCTGCGAGGAAATGAACAGATAAAAGATAAAAAGATCTTCAAGCGAACCGGTGAAGTTCGAGAAACTGAAGATGCTGCCCAACGAAACCATCAACGAACTCGATGGAAGAATTACAATGTCTATAAACAAGCTTCGAGAACTTGGTAGAGAGATGACTGATAAAGATATCAACTATAAGATCCTAAGGTCTCTCACCAAGAAGTGGGGGACATGAAGGTCACGCAGAATCAAAGATTGCGGGGACATTTCAAGAATGAAACCTAGTAGCTTGTTCTTGAGTCTTAAAGCTCACGAGTTCGACCGATTGAAAGAGGTCAAAGTCGATGAAGACGAGGCCCCCAAAAACCTCGACTTCAAAATCTGTTGCTTTCAAGGCAACCAAGAGATGGCAGAACAAAGGCCCAATGAACCCATTGGAAATATATTAAGTCAGCAGAAGCAGATCGCGTTGCTTACCAGGAAGCTTGAGAAGTCAGATATACAACTTGGTAAGTATCGAAGATTCTATAAGGACTATCAACATAGCCGAGGACGAGATAGGAGATCGAATAATAGATCTCGAGAAGAACGATCGATGATCGGAGGGATCACAGAGATGAAAGGGAAAGAGATAGTCGACAAAGGAAGGAAGAGATAACCATCGAGGATAGAAGAAACTCGGACTACTATCGAAAGGGAAATCACCCGATAGGTCATCTGAATGAGTGATTCACGGAAGGAAGGGAACGCAGTGGATCGAGCGTGCTTCAATCGTGGAGAAGCCAGGTCACTATAGCCGTACCCGCCTGCACCGGACGAGAGAGAGGGAAGAAAAGAGGAACAAAAAGAGAGCAAGCGGTTTAGAGACGGAAGAGCCATGGTTCGTCGTCGGGGAATCGGCGATTCTATCGCGCCTCCGGGACTCGGGATACTCTCCTGAGAAGACTCGGCCTGACCGGCGGTAGAATAAAACTTCTATGAAAGTGAAGATCGATATTCTCATCGACGATAATGAACTTTGCTCGATGGCGGGGAGGACCGAGTCGGTAACCTCAAACCCCTTCGTTCGCTTCTACACCTGCTATCATTAGACACACTGCTTTGGGGAGATTGACTATTTCTACTCGAGCAAATTGCTTGAAGATCTCTTTAGAGAAACTTATGCTATTGTGGGAAGCGAGAATGATAATTGAGGATCGAGAAATAATCGACTTATGAAGAAAATGATCTCGGAAAAACCTTCGAACTTAGATCAATGAAAATCTCCTGGAAAGAATCGAGGAATTTAAAATTCTCAAAGTTAAAGCCACGATCGAGAAAAGCAGATCAAAAACAGATGGAAATTAACAAATGACAATTCGATGACTTCAAAATCTTGCAAGCAAAATTCGATGAGCTATTAAATGCATGAAAGTCCGAAATCCTCCGAGGACAATCTGCGTAAGAAAATAGATGTTTTTCAAAATCATCTCAAACCGTTAAAGACATGAACGCCTATTTTTCGTGTAAAGATTGATAAGGAGGACTTGGCTATGAGAAACCCTCCACATCCTTTCGATTCATCTCGAAAGGTGTAATCGCATTTAATTTCGAAAAAAGATACACCAAAAGCCAAACTTGTATCTAATAGGGGTAAGAGACCGGTTGAGTAAGGTAAAAGTGCCTAACCGTAAAGGAAGGGAGAATGGACCCCATTTGGTAAAGCATCAGAGGAATCAACGGAAGAACCGGTTCTTACGAAGAAACCTCAACCCCGATCAACGGTCGGGGAATCGAGAAAAAGACAACCTACAAAAGGGAAGTCTAATCTGAGACCCAATCAAGGTCACCGCCTAATAAGCATGCTTTTTCCGTAAACTGCGAAAAACCATCTATGCGAAAAGGATATGAATCTTTTGATGGTAAAATCATTACCTACCCTATAGTCGTAAATTTGAGATATCCTATGAACCACCTAATGGATAAAAAAGAAGACAAACTGAAAAGCTAAATCATAAGTCTTCCAAGTCATCCAAGGTTCACACAAGTAATCATACAAATCAGAAAGCATATGAGGATAAGTATGATTATGTTGACAGGTACGGGAGACAAATCAGGCCTTCTGATCTGACTGATCACCATAGAAGTGCTCTGTTTGTATGGATCCCCAAATCCAAACCTAACCCCTGGGACCCAATCCGAAAGGGTACCTAAAACCCGATCCGATTGCAGTTCGCGTGGGTCCGCCAACAAAGGAGGTGTGCAAGCAACTATCCGGTACATCGATAGTGGATGCTCAAGGCACATATGGAAGCAAACATCTCCTCAGTTCCTACATAGAACAGAAAGGCCCGCGTGTACTCTTCGGTGATGATAACTTTGGTTATACCAAAGGGTTCGGAACCTTAGAGAATGATGATGTACAAGTAACTGGAGTATCGTTTGTCGAAGGTCTGAAGCACAACCTATTATCGGTTTCACAATTCTGCGACAACGGATTAGGTGTTGAGTTCTCGTCGATCAATGCACTATCAAGAATCGAGTCACTCAACGGATATTGCTAATGGTTCAAGAAAAGGACGATCTACTACGGTGATTGGAGCAGTTGTCCAAGAAATGCATGCACGATTGTTAAGAGTTCAAAAGTAGCGATTGGCTCGGCACAAAAGAATGAGCCATCCGAACTTTAAAACTCTTAATAAGATCGAGGATGTCTCTAGTGGAAGGACTTCCGAATGAAGTGTTCTCAAAAGGATCGGACATGCATCTTGCATGTCGGAAGGGAAAACAGTCAAAGCTTCATTCAAAGGGATTTAGGACCAAAGATCCAAATGCTTCATATGGATCTGTTTGGACCCGTTACACCGGTCGGTCTCAGCGGACGCAAATACACTCTGGTAATCGTGGATGACTATTCAAGTTTACGGGTTATATTCTTACATAAGAAGAATGAGGCGACAACCAAGATACCCGAGCTACTAAGAAGATTACAAAATGAGAAGGGTGTCAACAGTAGTAAAAATCGGATCGAGATAAAGGCATGCAATTTACGAACTCCTTTTATTCTCGATTTTTGCTCTAAGTTTGGTATACAAAGATGAAACATCAACGTTGAGGACGCCACAAGAATGGGAGTAGGTGAGCGGAGAAACAGAACTCTCAAAGAAGTTCGCTCGAACAATGTTAGTATTGAACATGCGATTAATCAACACTGCATGCCATACGTAAGCAGATGTCTCGACTAAGGCTCACTACAAAACACCCTATGAACGTGGAAGGGGCGAAAACCTCGTGTTTCTTACTTCCATGTTTTTGGGTGCAAAGTGTTTCATACACAACAATGGGAAAAGTCGGGTTGAAGACCTTTGAGGCCAAGTCCGATGAGGGTATATTTCTGGGTATTCCTCATCTAGCAAAGCCAGGGTCTACAACAAACGAACCCTTGTTGTGGAAGAAAACACCCATGTAACCTTTGATGAAGCATCTTTCGATCAAGAGAAATCGCCTCGAGAACAAGAAGACGATCTACCGTAACCCGATTGAGGAAAATGGATCAACAAACGATCAAGGATAAAGGATCGAAAGCGTATCAATTTACATTCCGGATCCTGATTCACGGATCAATCCCGGATCCTAAGGTACGAACAATGCCGATGAAAAGGCTGATTATAAACCGAGATAAGAGTGAATCGAACCATCCGGTTCGGGGGAACTTCGAAGTTCTTCTTAGCAGACATCGCCACATGATGATTCCAACATCACCCGAGACTTGTTCTTATCAAGTGGACCATAACCTCGCACCACTCCCAATCACTAGTAATAAGATTTTATCGAAACGGACGATGTTCTCAAAACCACGCGAAATCGGAATAGAAGGACTGGATAAACGGTCATCCAACCGATCGATAATTGGAGACCCGTCTCGATAAAATTAAAACTAGACATCAGTTGGTGAAAGTGTCTATGAAGGAACCTACTACAATCGAGGAAGCATTACAAGTTAAAAATCTGGATTCTAGCCATGCAGAGGAGCCGGAAGCAGTTCGAGAGAATGAAGTATGGGAACTAGTAGGGACCCGTGCCATCAAGACGTAATTGGCACGAAATGGATCTTCAAGAACAAGAGAGATGAGAAAAATGTTATCACCGAGAAATAAAGGCAAGACTTGTTGCTAAGGGGTATTCACAATCGAAGGAATTGATTACGATGAGACCTTTGCAATCGCTACTTTTGAAGCCATTCGGTTTCATTTCACAGAGGGTTCGTGTATCGGATGGACGTAAAAGTGCTTTTAAAGGGGTACTAGCGGAGGAAGTTTATGTCGAACAACCTCCGGGCTTTGAAAAAGGCAACCAAGTGTATCGTTTAAGAAAAAGCTCTTTATGGTTTCGAAACAGCTTGAGCTTCGGTATGATTACTTTCTCTCGGTTCTTGATCGAAAGTGGGTTCACTAAAGGCGATGTGGACAGAACCTTATTCGAGAATAGAAGATGGAAGATATTCGATGGTTGAGATTACGTGGGCGACATCATCTTTGGATCTCCAAACAAGAACCTATGTGAAAGATTGACAAAGAACCGATGCAAGGAAATTCGAGATGTCCATGATGGGTCGGATGAATTACTTTCTAGGTCTCCAAGTTAAACAAAGTTCGGAAGGGATATTCATCATGCAAGCAAAAGTACACTAGGAATATTTTGGCTAAGTTTGGAATTCAAAATAGCAAGAAGCCAAAATTCTATGATGATTTGGATTCAAGATGGATCGAGATAGGCGGTCGAAAACAAATCGGAAGGAATATAGGGCTCTCATTGGATCTTTATTATACGACCGCCAAAGAGACGGATATCACCTTCGCAGATAGGTGTATGTGCGAATTTCGAGCAAATCCAATGGTCACCACCTAGAAGCGACTAAGCGGATTCTTAATATCTGAAGGAACAATAAACCTTGGTTTATTCTACCCATCGATGATAATCTAGAACTTAGTGGGTAATGCGATTACGATTATGGAGGTTGCAAGATAAACGAAAAAATCAACCTCGGGAACATGTCGGTTCTTAGGAAGTAAAGCGATCTCGTGGTTTTCAAAAAGCGGACATCGATTTTGACGACATCAACAAGCGGGAATAATATATGGCTGCAGGAAAGTTGTTCCCAATCGCTCTGGCTCGATCGGCGGTGAGGACTACAACATTGTAGCTAGAACGCGTACCTATATTCTGTGATAATAGTCTATTGCAATCACTTTCGAGAATCGATTCTACATACAAGATGCAAGCATGTAGATGTCGAGACACCACTTCATAAGAGATCACGTTGAAAAGAAGAATATCGAGAATGGAAAAAGATTCATCTTGATATCTACGTAAATCGATATTCTAACCAAAGCCACTAAACCCGAGATCAGATTCGAGAGATTTATGCAATGAGCTAGGACTTCTAGATCTTGGAGAAATGTCACCGAAAATGTTTGATGGAATGCTCTCGAACTAATTTGGTTAAGAGACTAACGGATCGAGAGAAATCAGTTGAGTTTGGTATCTTAACCGATCTCAAGAGATCGATATGCAAAAATCGATCGGACATACACGCTACCGGATCCAAAAGGCGATTGGATTTTAGTATTATCGGCTTTTTAAGTCTATCGATTTAAAGGAACCGATCGATTCAAGGTTTATCGATTTAAGGAAAATGCTCGGTTTAAAGGATTATCCGATTAAACCAAGTTGGTTATAGTATTTCTTTGTGATTCAACAAGCAAGATTCGGAGATTAAGCTTTATCAATCGTGATAAAAAGGTGAATTTACACAACAAAATGAAATAAATGAACTTTTCATTGATAAAAACCCGAAGGTGAGGTTACATTACGAAGTTACAAGTACAAGAAGACCCGGAGGTCAAGACATATGTTAACCAAAATCCTAAACCTAGGACCCTAAACACGTGATCCAAACCCAAACCCGAACTCATAAGTTAAATGTTAATGGGGAAAGAGAGAGATTTTATGAAATCTGACGCTCATTTTTTTTCCCCACTTAACAAAGTGAGGGGGAGGCTTCAAAAGGTAATCCCATGCCAAGAACCCGATGGACTCTCCAAGTGAAGTGAGAGCGGCATTGGACAGATTACTAAGCCAGGATCCCTAAAAGGAGGTAGTAGGGCTCTCCGGTGATAAATGGAGCACGTGTGCCAAAGAGTTGGTCATCGATCTCATGGGCACATGTCTTTGCAGATATTTTATACCGACTAAGTCCGATGGTTCCGTTTTATCCAGATAGACACACAAGGTGCATACGGTTGGGAGAAGTGTCTTCTCAATTACCAACAAGAAGATCCGCCTGGTGGTAGAGAAGCTTTCCAAAGAATATGTGAAATCGAAGATGATGAAGAAAACAAAGAATGAGGGATGCAAAGGGTTGATTTGAGAAGATGAAACCATATAAAAGGGTGTAAAAGTGTTTGCACGGAAGTCTAGGAAACAAGGGTTCACCAAGATACATGATTCTTACAAAGAAGATAAGTATGGTGAATGGGTGATGTTGTGTAAAACATTGGTCCATTTTATAGAGGCCAAGCAAGGATGCAAATGCAATTGTCGGTTCAAGAAGCCTATCCAGAAATTTGCATCAAAAAGGATGTGCGTGTAGAAATCACGCCGACCGATAATTGGATAAATTTACGGTTGATTGACATATCGAGAGATTCAGGCGATATTTACGCATGTCAATCACGCCTACTTAGGGAATAGAAGCTACTACTCTAGACTAAGTTTTTGCGGTAACACTTATCCCAAGAATTGGCTTCATCCGAAAAAGAATCGAGATAAAGGTCAACCAAAATCGATTATTTAAAAGCATGATCGGATGAGAGAGATCTGCTGTGCTTGAAACTCCAATAAATCGGATATATTCAGAAATCGGAAATATCGGTTGCGGGGAACTTCAACCGATCAAGGCGGATAAAAAGGAAATCGGACGACTCAAGGAAAGATCATTAAGCTTTAAAGTTTCAACAAATCGCATTTAATTTGGAGAAGATCAGTTAAAAGGATCATAGTTGGGAAATTTCTTAAGGCTTAGGCAGAATGATTAAGATCAACAAGTGGAATCAACATTGACAAGTAATATTGACTGATAACAACATCACCAACGAGATCACGATCTCTCTTCTCTTGTTCTTTATTTATTTATCGGATCGTATTCGATTTTATTTGCCTTTTCGCACCCACTATCCTTGTGACGTGTACTCGCAAATCATTTAATGCGGACGTGGGGTACATGTATTAACCTTTACTTGATCGTGCTTTTTAAATCCAAAAGTTTTGTGTATGCGACGCGTTTTTCCAACCCTACGATCAAAACCGCTAAATCTGGAGCGTACAATCTTTTCAAAACGATTGATCTTCAAAATCTTGTCTTATTGTACCCTCCGCCTCTATATAAAGATTCATCAAACCTTACGAGTTTTTTACGCTTCACAAACTCGCATTACTCTCATTGAAAAACTTCAAATTTTTACTCTACGTTTCAAAATCGTCTCGAAAATTTGAAACGGTAATATTTTCTTTCAAGCTTAATGATGAATCTTTCCTTCCGTTAAAAACATTGTTTTCAAAAAGTTGTTTTTTTTTTTTGGAAATTATGCTTCATTGCCTTTTGTTTTTCCGCGATATGATATTGATATTGATTATGCACAAATTTAATGAGTCTATCTCACATGTAGATGGCCACTCATGGACTTGGAAAGATCATGTGCAATTATGCGGGGCGGCAACGAAGATCTTCGAGGATAAGTTCGTTCGGGGTTTGGAACCACCGAGGATTCGAATCCATGGAGGTGGAACAAATCTCAAGAAAGCCGGATCGAAACATATTGCTGCTTTCGCAATCCAAATGATGTGAAGATGAAGCACTTCAATTCTTGCAAAATTTGAGTGTGGATCTGAGAAAAGCCAGGAGACGAACCGATGTCAGTCGGAGAAGAAATCGGCCCGACAAATGCGAGACATCACTGGCCTGTTCAGCTTGCCAAAGGGCGAATCTCTTCACAGGAGAATGAGGATGAAGAAATCGAGGAGCTCTTAAGAGAGGCGGACAAACATCGACGGCCGGATTCATCGGGCCAATGCTCAAAAAGAAAGTACAGATTCGCTTTGACATCATCAAGAACGATCATGGGAATCTCATTTAGCCGGATGCTCTCACATCGGTCAAAATGTACAAAGATGGCAAAGAATAATTGATGGGGCTTTCAGAACATCAATCGCGCGGCTTCTGAAAGCCATCTTGCTCCAAGAACACGAAAAATTTGGAGTCAATGAATCCAGGCAGGTCTTTCTGAAAAAGAGAATCAGCAATCTCAACAAGGTTGCAGTCATATTAAAAGACAAACTGCCAAGCGCTGAATGGAATCAGAATGGACTGAAGTCCTACAATGCCTTCCTCTCATCAACTTCAGTTATATATGGGCCACCAGACGATGACACGGAGCCCACTCCAACAAAACTGAAGAAAGGAAAGAGCAAAGAAGCCGCCTCATCCCACCGGTTGTTTCCACGGAAAAAAACGAAACTGGTGAAGGCCCGAGAAGAGGCCAAAAAAGCAAAAGCAACCTACCCCCGACTCTAAAGACTAGAAGATGAGTCGAAGAAGAAAAACCCTGAACCATTTGCGCAACAAAGAACAGAATCGATGTAAGCTTCAACCCTGAGGGCTCTTGAACGATCGAGGTAGAAGCACAAGCTGATAAATCTACTTCTCCTCAACCTCAAGCTGATTCACCGCTCAGACTAAAGGCTGCAGAGCATATCTCTACTGCTAGTTCACCTGCTCATGAACCTGAACCAGATACAACTGCCACTACAGCAGAACCACTGCAGGTTGAACCAATCAGACAACTTCCGCCGATTCAAGCACAACCAGAAGCTTCCACATCTCATCCAACAGAATCTGGACAGATCATTCCTGCATCCAGATCAACAAAGACCATCACTGGAAAAATGGTCAGACTAAGAATTGAACGAGAGATTGATGAGATGTATCCACAACTGGTCGCCCATCCTGCTATCAGAGAAGAAGTCATGGAGATCCTCACCGGAGAGATCTCCATTAAAAAGCTTCTCGGATCTTATCTTACTTGTTGAACAGAGATGGGTGGTCGGATGAGTTCGCAGATTTTTTGACTTCGATATGAGGAAGTCTGCCAAAGTGGGATCACCAGCTGAGCTCATATCTGATAAATCTGTGAAAGCTCTGATCCACAGGAAGTTGGAACTGCCGGAAGAAGAGAAGTTCGGAGATCGCCAAGAAGCTCCGGACATTTGAAATGGTGAATCTGGGAGCATGCCGATGAAAGTGGAACTGTGCCGTCTTCACGACCAACCACCGGAGGCACAAACAATCGAACTCGATCAAGTGATGGATCCAATTCCTACATCCCAAATCACCATCGATCAACTTCGGAGATCGATCTTGTCTCAAAGATCTCCGAAAAAGAAGAAATTGAGGGAGTTAACCCGATCGAGACAAATCAGTCTCAAACAAAACGAAGCAATCAGAGATCAGTTCTCCCAATCCATGTCCACCATATCTGCTGAGCTTACAAAATCAGTTGATGACAAGCTGAAACAGGTGGATGAAACTCAATCTTCTTTTCTGACGCTCACTGAGAAAAGGCTCGAGTTATCAGAAGAGAAATTTGACAAAATGATTTGGACGCTCTCTGCAACAATGGAAACTGCCAAGAAAGAACTGATTATAACTGTCCAGAATCTAATAGCTCAATCTTCAGGTTTATCTGCTAATGATTTAAATCAGGCATTGTCAGTCAACTTTGGGTCTCTCGACTCCTAATTTCAATGCGCTTTTTGATCAAACCAAAAAGGGGAAGGATCCGGGAGAAACCAACCCGACACATCGATGACAAGGCCCATGGACAAAGCACAATTGCAAGTCCTGCTGGGTCTTTGGGACATCAAAATCTGGACCCGATTACTCGCACCGGAAGAAAGCCACCGGAAATCAATTTAGCTAATCGATCTGTGGGCGATAAGGAGCTAGCTGTAAAATTGTCCGAAGAACAGATAACTGAAGAAGAAAGAAGGACAGAAAAACGGGCACAAGCAGAAGGGTTGAAAAAGAAGTTCAAATCAAAGGCTAAGAAAGGATTAACTGGAAAATCTGCACCAGAACCTCTGTTGCCAGCAAGAGTCGACGAGATTATACCAAAAACTGCTGCACACGCCAAGAGGTTTGAGGAATGGAATAAGATCAGAAGTGAATGGCTTCTAGATGCCTTTGTCCTTGATCTTGTCCCAAAAGAAGAATCACCAGATGATGAGTTCCTCAACCGGGTTCTGAGAATAAATATCCAGGACTTCCCGGAAGTATCACGGGAAAATGAAGCCAAGCTTATAAATGTAAAGATATCTCGCCAAGAGTATGATCCGTTAATATACTCAAAAAAGGGATGGCTCGTTTGACAGATGGCATTTGAGAGATTCTACTTTGACATCTTGAGCAAATCACAGATAACTGATCAAGAGCAGACAACTGATGTCAAATGGAAACTCTATCAGATTTTCAACATTCCACAAGACCAAAGAGAAATGCCAGAAGGATACAAGCCCAAGGAGTGAAGATTCAGAAGATGTCTAGGGATCAGCAGTTTTTAAATTCAACTTTTCCGATGTAACATGTAATCATCTTATCTAATGAAAAGTTTATTTTTTCTGATCCCAAGACAAAATCTCTTTGTCTTCTGATTACTTGCTCTTTAACTGTTCTATACTAATCAACTGTTTGGTTTCTCAAGTGTTTTGGTTTCATCAAAAAGGGGGAAATTGTTGGGAAATTTATAGTTTTGATGAAAGTTCCAAAACACATGTAGACAGACCAGTCGGACACATTGGTGACCGATGTTTACATTCTTTGCTATAGGAGACCAAAGTTGATAATGATTGTATAGAAAATCGATAGGTCACATATTGAGGGGAACTCAATATGTAAAGGTCGAATCTGAAGATTCGTAAGAAAGTCGATATCCGACAGAGCGTAACGCTTATACCGTAATCGGAAGATCGATCTAATCGATCTTGTCGGATAACTTCGGAAGTCATGAAGCTCAAACCTCTATATACTAGAAGATCGGATGACTTCCGGAAGATAAGACGAGAAGACCTACATCGCCGTAGTCGGCCCGGTTGAAGCTAAGTCAACAGCGAGGAAGACTCCATCGGTGGATCGATCGACCAGATCGATCCGGATCATAAGATGAAAATCGATGTCTCATCTTATCATACGTCTGCGATCCGAACAAGATGAATACCAACCTTAGTTGGAGGAACAACACCGCAAAGCAAGGTTTTCATCCAATAAGGAAGAGACACGTATGAACAGAGGCGATAGCGGGATTCGATGTTGCTCTCTCTCAAAGCGGTATAAACTTTTTCAACCATGCCGTTTCAAGACGCGTCACATCAAGCACGCAACTCTACTAAAAAATAGCGAGATTCAAATTGCTCTCCAGCGGCTCTTTGATCTCAAGGTCTATAAATATGGGATCTTCGAGTGAGATACGGAAATTTGGGACAAACAACATAATCAAGAAGCTCAATCTATAGTCGATTTCCATACGAAGAACCAACTTCAAGCTTATTTTATATTGTGTTCATCCCATAAGTTCTTAGCAAGAAATCTTTTCATCTAGCTATCAATTTATCAAGAAAAGATTTCATAGTTGGAACCTCAACAATCTTACCCAAACCCCCAAGTTAGGATAAGTTGCTTAGCAAGATTTCGGTCCAGGGTTTCTAGACGATTTACGGGATTGAGTGAGAACTCTTAAAACATCTGTTGGTGTCTTGTGTTGGACTAACACACTAATCTAAGTCGATCGGTTAAGTTTCGGTTAAGTTGGTGCCCCTTGTGAAAGGGAAGAGTGGATGTAGGACCTGGTTTGTCCGAACCACTATAAATCTTTGTGCCTTTCTTTTGCTTTGATTAAGCGCTCTCACATCGCACAATCTTAAAGCGCATACATTCTAAGTTAAGATCGAACTGACACCAAGCTTACGATCCGATCGGACTGATTTCTCACATCGATTAAATAGATAAAACTTGGAATCGATTTATACAAACCGGTTTTTCACGGGTAAAACTTAAGCTTCCGACGCATCGAGTTAATCGATAGTTAATAAACCGATCGCCTTCCGGCGTTCGATAGAAGTTGGTTATCGATCAATCGATTCACTTGCACTCTGATCGGCGGCTATCGCCTTTCACCGATCATCCGAAAAAGTTTTTCGAAGTCTATTCACCCTCCCCCAGACTTACGCTTTCACTTAACCGTTCGGGACCTACAATCCGGATACTTGATCCATGCGTCTCGGATCGTCTCTCCAGCGAGCATGCGTTTCGTAAACTCCTAGAAATTCCGCATCTTTAGGATCTTTTTACGTGAATATTATTTGCATGTTGTTGTTGGATTAATTTTTATTTGAATTCACTTAGGTAAATTCATGCTAGTAATAATTGTTAATTTAAATTTGTGTTTATGAGGTCATCCCGATAGATCTGGCAAATGTTATCCCAACAATACGAAGTTCGATTCATTTCCAAAAAAGGTCATTTTGGACGAACACAAAAAACCGAGCTTAGCCGAACACAAAAAGCCTACATACTAAACCTCTGTCCGCCTTCTCGGTGTCGACCTGCCCGCCTTCTCGGCGTTGGCCTACCGCTTCGGAGTGTATCGGTCCGCCTTCTCGGCGTAGACCCGTCCGTCTCCTCGGCATTGACTTTATCCGCCCATTCGGCGACGATTTTGTCCGCCTCTACAACATCGACCAGCCCGCCTCTTTGGCATCGACTTTCCACCTACTCGACGATGATTTTATCCGCCTCTACGGCGTCGACCAGCCCGCCTCTTCGACGTCGGCTTTCCGCCTATTCGACGACAATTTTATCCGCCTCTACGACGTTGACCAGCCCGCCTCTTCGGCGTCGGCTTTCCGTCTACTCGGCGATGGTTTTATCCGCCTCTACGGTGTCGACCAGCCCGCCTCTTCGGCGTCGACTTTCCGCCTATTCGGCGACGATTTTATCCGCCTCTACGACGTCGACCAACCCGCCTCTTCAGTGTCGGCTTTCCGCCTACTCGGCGATGATTTTATCCTCCTCCACGATGTCGGCCAGCCCGCCTCTTTGGCGTCGGCTTTCCACCTACTCGACGATGATTTTATCCGCCTCTATGGTGTAACACCCAGTCCCAAATTAATTAAATAAAAGAACTCTTTAAAATAAATATTTATGTGTGCTTCGTTTCCAAATAATTTTTAGAGCGTGTATACTTGCTAAGATTTTACTTTAGGAAACCGAACGAGTATTTTGAGCAAGAGCACTCCTAGTATTAAGAACGACATTATTAAATATAGTTGTTACCATTAAATAATTAAGTTTAATAATTTTTATCTCAGAACGTGACGAATTAATTGCTAAAATATCTAAACAATTATTTCTAATAAAGTCGTAAATTTTAATTAGTGAAATCACGATTTTATAATACAGATATGAAGGTACTAAGATATAATAATACAGAGTAATAACAACACACTGAAGTAAAATAAATATCTTTTTATGAAAGAGCACCCAACCACAAATTAAAGATATGACCACAAATCATTAACTATTCAAATTAAGCTTAAAAGAAATGAATTAAACAAAATTACCCTCCCAATAACAACACTCACGCCCTCCCCTGCTCCCTCTATAAATAATCTCCAAATTCACTCTCATTAACCAAATCCCTCACTACCACGGCGAAGCCCTGCCAATTAAATTCCGTCCAAACGTTGCCGGAAAACACAACCATCATCCAAGTTCATCATCACCATCATCAAGACTATCACCATCATCGTCGAACCCATCATCATCATCAAGCTCTTCATCTGCTCCAGCCCAAACACACCAGCCCCTGTTTTTCTTCTTCCTCAAATCCAAAGAATCAATCAACAATTTCAAGATTTTCCTCCATCCATGAGTACCTTTGAGGTAAGGATTGAAATCCATTAAAACTTTTTACTCTTGTTTTCATGAAGTTTTGCTTACTTCCAACTCTCTTCCTTCAAATCAAAGCCAAGATCGTCTTCTCCAAACTGTTAGGAAACCGAGTTGTTCTAATCTGCTAGGAGAAAACAGGTGAAGGAACGATAAAGGTAACCTCCGAACAAAACTCAAAATTGGTGCTTGTATGATCTTTGGTGTAGTATTTCGGTGTTTGAACGTGTTGGAAATTGCTAATTTAGAACTCGTACATGTTGTTTGAAGTGCATACTTCATGCTCGTATTTTTGGTTTTAAAAAATTGTACCGTTATGCTGCCGAAATTTATGCTCAAATGTGTCAAGTTATAACGTCAAAAACTGTTTCCGACTGATTTTCGGCTAAGCTGTCGAGTACTCTGTTGTATTGGAAATTTGTGTTTTAAAACACCGTTCTGCTCCCTTATATGTGTAATATGTGATCGTAGTCTCGGTACTCGATTTTGGTATCGTTACGCTGCTCGTTTTTATGATTAAACATGGTCACTCGAAAACTGGAATTTCCAGAAAAACTGCTACTCGAAATTCCTAAATAATAACTTTAAAAATTCATATCTCGTGTTCTAGAAATCATTTTGAGATAAAACTAGCGGTAAGATAAACTTCATTGAGTGTTCTGTATTCGTGAAAAAATTGTGGCCAACACCAACACCAGCCCGCCTCTTCGGCATCGGCTTTCCGCCTACTCGGCGATGATTTTATCCGCCTCTATGGCGTCGACTAGCCCGCTTATTCGGCGACGATTTTATCAGCCTCTATGGCGTCGACCAGCCCGCCTCTTTGGTGTCGGCTTTCCGCCTACTCAGCGATGATTTTATCCGCCTCCATGACGTCGACCAGCCCGCCTCTTCGGCGTCGGCTTTCCGCCTACTCAGCGATGATTTTATCCGCCTCTACGACGTCGACCAGCCCGCCTCTTTGGTGTCGGCTTTCCGCCTACTTGGCGATGATTTTATCCGCCTCTACGATGTCTACCAGCCCACCTCTTCGGCGTCGGCTTTCTTCCTACTCGGCGACAATTTTATCTGCCTCTACGGCGTTGACCAGGCCGCCTCTTCTGCGTCGGCTTTCCGCCTACTCGGTGACGATTTTATCCGCCTCTACGGCGTAGACCAGCCCGCCTCTTCGGCGTCAGCTTTCCACCTACTCGGCGATGATTTTATATGCCTCTACGACGTCGACCAGTCCGCCTTCTCGGTGTCGGCTTTCCGTTACCTCGGCGATGTCCATTCCGCCGATTTAGCGAATATTCTCCGCCTTCTCGGCGATGAGATCGTCTGCCTTTACGGAGATGACCTGCTCGCCTTTTCGGTGTCGGCTCCCCACTACCTCGGCGATGTCCATTCCGTCGATTTAGCTAAGTATTCTCCGTCTTATTGGCGATGAGATTGTCTGCCTTTACGGCGATGACTTGCTCGCCTTCTCAGCGTCGGCTCCCTGCTACCTCGACGATGTCCATTCCGCCGATTTAGCTAAGTATTATCCACCTTCTCGGTAATGAGATTGTTCGCCTTTGTGGCGACGACCTGCCTGCCTCTTCGGCGTTGGCTTTCCGCCTCTTCGGCGTCGGCTTTCCTCCTACTCGGCGACAATTTTATCCACTCCGCCAATTTAACGAAGTATTTTCCGCCTTCTCGGTAATGAGATCGTCTGCCTTTACGGCGATGACCTGCCCATCTTTTCGGCACCCCGCTACCTCGGCGATGTCTATTCCGCCGATTTAGCTAAGTATTCTTCGCCTTTTCAGCGATGAGATTGTCTGCCTTTACGGCGACGACTTGCCCGCCTTCTCGGTGTCGACTCCCCGCTACCTCGGCGATGTCCATTTTGCCGATTTAACTAAGTATTCTCCGTCTTCTCGGCAATAAGATTGTTTGCCTTTACGGCGATGACCTGCCCTCCTTCTCGGTGTCAACTCCCCGCTACCTCGGCGATGTCCATTCCATCGATTTAGCGAAGTGTTCTCTGCCATCCCGGTGACGAGATCATCCGCCTTTATGGCGTTGATCCGCCTTTACGACGATGACCTGCCCGCCTTCTCGGCGTCGACTCCCCACTACCACGGCGTTGTCCATTCCGCCGATTTAGCAAAGTATTCTCTGCCTTCTCGGCGATGAGATTGTTCGCCTTTACGGCGATGACCTGCCCGCCTTCTCGGCATCGGCTCCCCGCTACCTCGGCGATGTCCATTCCGTCGATTTAGCGAAGTATTCTCCATCTTTTTGGTGATGAGATTGTTCGCCTTTACGGCGATGTCATGCCGCCTTCTCGGCGTCGGCTCCCCGCTACCTCGGCGATATCTATTCCGTCGATTTAGCTAAGTGTTCTCCATCCCGGCGACGAGATCATTTGCATTCATTGGAACAGACCAACCTACCCTTTCGAGGTCGGCTCGGTCCCCCTTTGTCGGCGTGATTTGCCCGCCTTCTCAGCTTTGGCCTTCAGTTTCGACGTGTTTTTGTCCGCCCTTATCGGCGTGTATTTGCCCGCCTTCTTGGCATTAGTTTTTCGCTCCGGTGAAAATTTTCAATTCATAATCATGCTGACAAAGCAAATCGCACAGCTAGTAAGATGATCTAGAGGGGAAAATCAAAAACCGCTCTTTCGTAGTAAGTGGTTGACGACGAAGCAAACTCTCCTAGATCCTCAAGCATCTAAAGAGAAAAAAAAGTTGCAAACTTTCGGCCGTAAGTGGTCGCAAAGCAATAAAATTTACTCTATAATCGCATACCTAGTAAGACGATCCGGGCGGGAAAAAAACCGCTTTCGGCTATAAGTGGTCACGACGAAAAAAAAATAGAAAAAGACTCAGACCGAGAGGCTCACGGGAAGACGCATTTTCGTCTTGACAATGCAATCTGATAAAAAAGACTCAGATTAGAGGCTCACCGGCACGAGGCAGAAAAAAAGACTCATACATAGAGACTCACCTCGGAGTACGAGCAAAGAAAAGACTGCGACATGAGGCTCACCAAATTTTAGCGGAAAAGACTCAGACATAGAGGCTCACCTGGCACGAGCACATAAAAGCTTTTGTACATAGGGTCACAAGTACGAGCACAAAAAAAGAAAAAACGAGCATAAAAAGACTCTCAGAATAACGGGGCTTCAAGTTAAAAGATATAATAGAGGCTCGCTTCAAATGAACAGAAAGATCATAGAGGCAATGCGAAAGACAGAAAAGAAACATGAGGCTCACCTTACGTAAAAGACTCAGAATAAAGGCTCACCTCAAACGAAAACAAAAAGACTAGAGGCTTCGGCACACGTTTGCGGAATGGGGCTCGCCAATATATAAGATCGACGATGAGCACGGAAAGATCAACACGGGCTCATTCCGAACGATATATGGAATCCGAGCAATGAGGCAAACAATGATATATGCTTATCAAGACATAAATCAAGATCGAACTCTGAAAAAAGTCAAAACCCGATCTTGGGGGCTATTGTTGTAACACAAATTATCACACATCAGCATTACTGATTATCACCCGTCAGCAGGGCCCACAAAGACCTGAATCGACTCGACCCGACAGGAGGTCAAGAGTCACACAGAAGATGATTTGTAGTGCTTATGACTTGTCGTGCTTACACATACAATTTGTCATGCTTATGACTTGTCGTGCTTACACATATGATTTGTCATGCTTATGATTAGTCGTACTTACGCATATGTTTTGTCATGCTTTATGCACATGATTTGTCGTGCTTTATGTAATTGATTTGTCGTGCTGGTCCTCAATAAATAAAGGACCTCACCCTTTATTGTAAAAGACTTTGGAATGTTTCCCTCATTCCTCATATATACAAAAAATCATATTTTAGGGAAGAACTACGGTTCTTCCCGCATTGTTCTAGTTCGATTTATTATTTGTTTGGTGGTCAAATTCAACAAGCCACACCAGAATCTTAGAATATTTGACTATCAACAATATGTTTGAATAAAAATAAGTTGTTCTACTTGAACTTGATAGTCAATTAGAAAATTTTATTGTTGATGTGAGTTTAGACGAAAATTTATCTATGGGTACTAGAATAGGAGGTCTTACTCAAAATATGGTAGTTATAATGAAAATTATATTGTATTTTCATTTCTTTATTTGCTTGTTAAGTCATTATTAATCTTACCCGTTGCCACAACTACAACGGGAAGAGCATTTTCAACAATGCAACTTATATAGAGTTCACTACATAACTAAATGGGAGACAAAATTTTGAATTAGTAATTGTTTGGTTGTATACAGAAAAAATGGTTATTAAAAAATATAATAAAAAAACAATCATGCAATGCTTCCAAAATCATTAAGAGTCGAAGAAGAATGTAATTACGTTTAAAATATATATATATATATATATATATATATATATATATAAGTATAGGTATTGGTTTATGTTTTTGTTTTAAACTTTTATTTTCGTATATTTTTATTACTATTAGTTGGGAAAATAGAAAATTTTGTCATTTTTGGTCATGTGCAAGTCACGTATCAATTAAAATTGGGGGTTTCTGAACTCGTAGCTGACGTGGACGCTGACTGTTAAATAAAATTTTATTTTTTCCACAACTTTGGAGGAAGTTTCTTGTTCTTTCTAATTAAAAAAAAAAAGTGAGTTTTTGTGTAATAGTCAACGTCTTTGTTAGCTACGAGCTCGGAAACCCTCAATTTTAACCGACTCGTGACTTGTGCATGATAAAAAATGATAAAATTTTCTATTTTTGTGAAAATGAGACCAAAATTGAACAATATAGATAGTTATGAGCTTAAAATTAAATATTTAATTTTTGGAGACGAAAAACAGATTACAGAAAAACTATATGACCAATTTTTTTTTCTCCTATTAGTCGGGGTCCGCTGGTCGAAAATCCTGACTCCGTCATTGATTAGCACACCTACTTGCAAGAATATTCTTTATGTGCATTCTTGCACGTTTAGCCTTGTCTCTTTCAATCATTGGATCTTATTCAGGAGAATACAATAAAAATAATGTAGTTAAAAATATACTTTATTTTTTAAATTTCATAAGTATAAATAAATTATGCTGTAAAAAGAAATCAACTAACCATTTATTGTTGGAGATGCACGTTTTTCCGCAAGAATTGATTTTCTTATCATTCTCGGTACACAATCTATATATATAAAAGGAGAAGTTCCACTTCTAAATTTCTGACAAGTGGCTTAACTACCATCTGCCACGTGTCATCCCACCTAATAAATCTAATTTATCTAATCTACATATAAAAAGAGTCATTTAAATTTAGTTTTTAATCTATATATTTTATGAAATAATCTATCTAATCTATAAAAAACGTGGCTATCTAATTTTTTATCAAAAATATCAAAAACGTCTATGCAGCCATTGCAATTACAGGCATGATGGTGGAGCATGAGCACACAGTGATGAGGTCAGTGGCGGATTTATTAGGTGGATTGGCTGGCCGACGAATCCGATGTCGCCGTGATTCCGACGAAGCTTCCAGATTTTAAATCCCTAACACCATTCAGAGTTAAAAGAAGAAAAAAAAAGGGAAAATCGAAGGGAGAATAGAGATGACGAGAGGAAAACAGAAGAAGAACGCAGAGAAGAATCAGAAGTCCAAAGGGTCGCAGATCGAGGCCCTGGCCTCCGGCCTCAAGGTCATCTTCCCCATTTGTAAAGTAATCTCACCCTTCAAACACAATTTCTGCCTTTTTGTATATTACTGTGTTCAAACTATGTTAAAATTGATTAATTTTGTTGTTGCCTCTGTCTTTGATGGATTGATTCCTTGAAGGTGTGCTTTTGCATTGTGTTGGTGATCATAATTGTTGAGGGTAGTTTCTTCAATATTTTTTTGGGATTGAATCAGAATTTGATGATTCGATTGTGCAAAATATGGGTGTTTTTATTCAAATTAGGCAATTTCTATGATCCTACCACCGCCCTGACATGTGTGTGCCGATGTCGCCGTGATTCCGGTGTCTTCTGTCTGTCCCGATCTGAAGTTTTCAGAACCGCCACCATCATGCCCCTGCTAATGAGGAGCATAACTATAAATCTTCTATAAAAACCAGTCTTTAAGTTTATGTATAGAAAGCTAATCTATATTATAAGTTCTCTGTTCATGACTATGTTTGTATTATGAGTATTATCAATGGTGGTGGAAATAAAATATATCAAGTTGTGTTCAATTGCAAAGGTAATTTTAATATATCTATAGTTGTTCTTCATGAGGCAAATATTGCAGAGTTCTATTACTCATGTTCTGTGATGGTTGGTCAAATTTAAAAAAAAAGGGGATTAGAAGATGATTTTCTAAATAATATACTGCCTCTAAATCTTCCAAGACATAGCAAGTGGTGAGTTAGAAGTGTTTGTTGATGACATAATGGAGCAATGGAGTCAGGCATGATAATCGAGGCAATATGCCTTTTCTTGATTTTCTTGAGGTCATTAGTTATATATTTTACTCCCTCCGTCTCAATCTTCACTACTACATTACTCTGTGCTTGGAGTTTAAGAAAAAAATATTTATTCGTATTTTATGTGATAAAGTGATAAAGTATTGGGGGTAGGATTGAAAATTCAACTTTATTGTAGAGTATAATAATATTTATTAAAGATGATAAAGTGTTGAGGATATGAGAGAGTGACATATGGTAAATAAGTGGTGTTTGAGGGTGTGAATTAAAGTGGGTATTTCCATTTAAGGAAAGGTGTAGTCAATATTGAGACGCCCAAAACGGAAATAGTTTAGTTAGAATTGGGACGGAGGGAGTATTATTTTTGGAAACGACTTGGAGAAGATTAGGAGAGGAGTTTTTGTGCACTGAAAAGTGTGGGAGCGGGAATGATTTATATGTTAGTAAATTTGGAGAAGTCAAGGTTTACTGTACAATATTAAATGGTGCGGGGAAGAATGAAGTTGTTAGTAAGATTTCAATGTTCGTTTTATGTTTCAATTTTCAAGAATGAGATGAATAAATATCAAGCCCGATCAATTTCTGGACAAGAATAAGGATCATGTTATTGCAGAATATCAAGCTCTATTGACTGATTCTATGTGCTCATTTACTGCAAATCTTTTTCCTTTTTTGCTGATGAATCATCAAAGCAACTGGATCCCATTTTTGCAGAAGATGTTGCTACCTAAGATTTAAGTGCATAGTATAATCTCTGATTGACTAAGGTTTCTCCTTAATCCTAAATAGTCTCACCTCTTTAAAATAGCTTTTTTTTTTTCAAAATTTGGTTGATGTGATTTAATATAATTAACACATTTATTATATTATTATATCTCCTTTAGGTTTATTTGTTGAATTTAAATTACAACATAATATATCATATATTCTTTGAATTTTAATTATAATTTATTTGCAATTTGATTTTAGTTGCATGTATGTAGTTAATTATGATGAGGAGGGAGTAAATAATGTGAAAATAGAGTTGTAAATAATTTAACATTGCCCAAATTAGCAAACATTGATCTGAAGATTTGTGCCTTTTCTTTATGCATCTTTTACTATTAAACTGAGGTTGTCATCATTAATTGGTTATCTGATCCAAACTCTTATGTCATTGCAGTCTATATATATCCGAACACTAAGCTAGGACCATAAATACTTCTACAAGGATGATTTGTTTGTTCAGTGCAACACTCTTTACAACTTTATATTAAAGAAATCATGTTACATTCTGAATTTATACTAACTAAGTGGTGTTGCTGCCAGAAACTTCTAGGAGATTTTTGATGTGGATTGATTAATAAAGTACCTATCCAAAGATGTCAGAATTATAAATCAAGCTCCCACTATCCGTGCTCCAAGGAAATGCAATAAAAAATGCTACTAGATTTGTATCCCGCCCATTTATCAGGGGAAACATCTATTTATTTTCATACCAAAACTATTGTCTTCCTTAATTCTTTCGAGTGAGACATTTGTATGTGTTCTTGGAGTTCTAAAGACTCTCTGCTACAGAGCGCTAATAGTTAAGTGTTGTTTTATGCTTATAATCCTATTTTTTCCAATTATTTTGGCATATCCTCATGTGCACGTTGTTCAGCTTGCAGCGTTCGATTGCCAGTTGTAAGATCAGCTTGATGTAGACTTGCAGAAATTGAGATGCAGAGTTAACTACCTGGCTTTAAGATTCATTGATCTCATTCTTGAAATGGATATGAAATTAGTTCAACGGATAAGAATGAAAAGCAAGCATTACCTGTTGTTGCACTTAAGGTACAAATACCATTCAACGCGATTTTCTTCTAAATTAAAGAGTACGAACATCCTTAAAGATTTCTTTGGCAATTTTGAGAATTCTCATCCTGATAAATTTCTTGCTGATCATATTTGATTTTTAACACTACAGATTTGAACACGATATTCTAGCCTTCTCATGTCTGTAGTTTAAAGCGCATTTATCTTATACAATTACTGATTATTAACTTGCTTACGGTTCTAGAGGATGTGTTGTACTATGTATGTAAATGTACTATGCCAATCTGTGGATTGTTGAATAATTCATGGCTTGCTAAATGTCACCGTTGAAAAATAGAACTGAGTTTTTGGTTTCAATCTTTACAAGGCAAAGTAGCTCAAATGTGGTTTGATACTTTTACAAAGGGTGGAGGCAGGGCTTTTTCAGCAAATGGAGATATTATTTAACTCTATAATCTGAAAAAGAATATAGTATTAGATATTTCTCTCCGTTTGTCATGCCTCCCTGCATCCTCTCTCTGTTTTTAATATCCTTAAAATGGATACACCTACCCACCCAAGGAGACACTTCCAAATGTGTATGTACGCATTTCTATTTTTCTGGGTAATTTGCAGGATATAATATTTACATGTGAATAGATCTTAGACATGCAATTTATATCATTATAGGGTCTGTTGGATTGTTGGACATCGATTCTTATGGATGACTATAGTTGCTATGGTTGCCTTTTAGGGTACGTTCCATTTAATAGACTTTATTTATTTTATGTACGAAATAGTTTAGGTGATATTTGTATTGGATTTAAAGTGAGTTTTAAAAATTGATTTTTGAATTCGAAAGGATTTTTGATGTCGTACTATTATATTATTTTTTTAATGAATTGTAATTATTAGATTATGTGAATTGTGATTTTAAATATATTAAAGTGTAAGAGGAGATAATTGATTATACATGTGTTATTATTAAAGAAATCTTATGTTTTTAAGTATAATTTTGTGGTGGATTCACAAATGAGATAGTCTTAATCAGTCAAATTAACAGCTCAGGCATTGGATTGATTTACATATTTGGTTGTATCTTAATAGGAATTGTTGCTAAAGAAAAGTAGAAAAAGACAAAGAGGATTGCTAAGTGTGAGAAGAGACTTATGAGACATGGGTTCAAGGGGAGAAAAGATGCCTACATTACAAAGGAGTGAAACCCTAAGGTATTCTTGAATCTCTCTTTAACTTGCATATCTCTATCTTTCCTTATTCATTCTTGAAATAATAAACAAATCTAGGCTATATAGCTAAGCATATACAGAATTAGATAGCACTATATTATATAAATATTTCATTTTTACCAAAAAAAAAAAAAAAGGAATTAACAATAAAAGAAATGACAATCGGCTGACTCAATTTGTAGGGAGAAAAAATAGGAGAGAAGTGGATGAGGGGTGTAAATAACAAAAGCCCTTAATTTAATATGAGTAATGGGCTCTATTTCTATGGGCCTTATTAATAATTTGATTATTAATTTCATCGGGCTTAATAGATATGGGCCACCAGTTATAAAATTATTCGCATAAAATAGGGTTTACAGAAGATAAATTAAATCCCAAATTACGCCAAGAGTGTAATAAGCAGCCCACCAGAAGAAAACGGCGTTAAACTCTCTTAAATCCATCTCTCTCCCTCTTTTTCTTAATCATTAATTGTAGAAAGTGATGGAGGAAACTAAAGAACCGGAAGATTATTGCAGAAATTCCACAAGAACCATGGACGAGACAACACAGAGAGATGCACGTATGTCTCCTCCTCTTCTTTCCTTAATTATTATTAAATTGTATTAATTTTCTTAAATAAAGCACGTCCTTGCCCTCCTTATTTCCTTTACCTTTATGTTTTGCAACATAACTATTTTCTCAGCACAACCAAAATACATTTAATACGTAAGTCTAGAGGTCTTTCTTTTTCTATAAAAATCCATACATACATCCACTAAATATCAATCAGTAACAATGGAAAATAGGATAATGGAAAATTGTGATGCTAAGGATAAGAAAATTACCCCAGAATATGTGTCTCTAGATGAACTTGACCTGAATAGTGAGCCGAAATGTGTTTTGGTGCTTCTTTTGCGAACATGGGAGGCACGTAACTTCAAGCGCAACAAAGAGTTGATGAGCGTCGATTTCTTATTGTTGGATGAGAAGGTTTAATTTAGTTTGAGTCTTTATATTCCTTTTCATCTATATGATCATATGAATGTGTGCATTTCTGTTTTTCTGTTTTTCTACATTTCGTGTTTCGGTCACCTGTGTTATCACTTATTAGCCCTCCTCACGTGGCTTCTTTTATTGCCTGTGTCATCTCTTTTTTATTTCCTTGCACTTAGAGAACTAAATTAGCTACTGAAAGGTTTGATGCTATGGATAGGAGATGGTTTCCCCAAGTATAAAAGGACCACTATTAATGAGGTTCTGTTTTTTATAAATATATATTGGATAGTTGTTGTCATCAAAGTGTTAGGAGACACATTTTTGGGTCATTTAAATTGTATTTTTTTTTTCTATTAGATCAATTCTAGGTATTAATGAAGATGGACATAAACCTATAGTGAAGGCTTGCGACCTGTAAGTTTCTATTACCACTTTATCTTCTATTACCATTACCACTTTATCTGATGTGGGACGTCAAATTATGTATTTGGAATTCTTTCAATGATTTTTTATTGATGCGTTTGGGTCTTATGGCGACCAAAATTTCAATAAGTTGGATATACTATTTCTGTTTTTTTTGTTAGGATTCACGGGATATTTATATTATTAGTTTAAGATTTAATTTATCATGTAAGTTTTTCTGTTTCTTGCACTGCTTTTATCTTATAAATTTTTTTACCGTGCTTTTATATATAGAATCATTTGAGATTGTTTAATTGTTAAATTTCGAGTTGCACGTTGAGATGAGGTGTATGTGTGGTTGAAAAATGAATTTTCATTACACTTTGGATTTTTTAAAACTCTTTTTGGGCAATAATATGTTCCTGGAAACTGGATGTAAAAAATGTAGGTAGAATGTAAAAATTGTTGACCTATCAATTCCATCATATGTCTTTGAGGTTTTATAGAATAGGAGCGACACTTGGTAGCTTCTGAGGTGAAACAGAATCTAAGGTTGTTGCTCATAATTAAATTAGTCTTAGCAGAATAATGCATTCTCAGATAACTCACGGAAATGAATCTCTAAACTCTAAGTGCAGTAGTGCTTCACAAATCTGACCTATTTCAGGCAGCAATTTTGTCCTTAGATTTTTGGTATATGCAGTTTTATAAAGCAATAAATACATTAATTCATTATTTGAATTTTTTTCTTTATTTCTTATTTTTTCTCTTTCCCTTAGTCCCCATCCCCATAAAATATATTGCAACTTTGAAAGTACCATTACATGGTGCACTGACCTAAGACCTAAAAGTAACATTCTTTCTTAGGTTGTATGTAAGTTTCTACTCATGTGTGGTCTTCTCATAAATTGTATAGTTTAATCTCGCATGCATTGTCTTAGAGATGTTTGGCCTAGCTAATGGTTGGTTTGGTCACATGGAATATATAATGATGTACAGGTTTATTTATTCAATGTCTCTATAACAAATCATCAAATGATGTGGTCTTTTTTTTTGGTTGAACTTTTTGGCCTGATCTTATTACTGTGATTATTTTCTCCTTCGTCTTGATAGAATTCTTTTGGTTTTTCTATAGCATCAAAGCTTTGTTCATCAAATCCATTTTATTTATGATTTGATATTTAATTTGTTCATATTTAGTCAGTGATGGTGAAGCCAACAATTGAATATGTTCCGGGGGCTGTTTTATTTAATCAATTTTCTGTCCAATGCATTTCAGGATTGCCTCATTCAAGGTTCCATACATCATATGTTACTCCATAGGTTCCGAAACAAACTAATCGAGGGCAGGATATTCGTTATCCGTGATTTTGATGTTTTTAGATCTGGAAACCTATATAGGTTATCAGACCTCCAGTATATGATTCGTTTCACAGACTCTACTTTTATCGAAGAAGTTGATGAGGCAACAAATGTCATCCCCCAAGAGAAATTCCATCTTCATAGTCGTGATGAATTATTGCAGTTGGTTGACAAAAATGTAGATTTACCAGGTTATCTTCAACAAAAACTTTATCCATTAATCTAATTTGCTGTAATATTTTGTTAGAATGATTTTAACAAATCATTTGTGCTCTCTGATGTTTGGGAGCCATTTTAATTATTTAGATGTGATTGGATTCCTTTGTCAATTTGAAAAAGCTAAAGCGTATGGAGAGAACAAGCCAAAAAGGGCAGTGCTGCACATCTACTTGGAAGAGTAAGTCGTCTCAAACCTATGATGTTGCTTCCCTAATATTAAAAAAAAACAATTCATATTTTAAAATATTTTCGATTTAAATGCAGGCGTATCAAAATCCGTCTTACTATTTGGGATAATATGGTCGATACTATTGAAGAGAAACTGCAAGAAATAAATGAAGTCTTCTTCCAAAAATGTTTAGTGGTAAGAAATTACTTGACAACCCATTATATTGATATATAAACGCCAAGACTTTTCTTTATGCATTTTGCAGGAACCCTATGTCTAAACCCATCATCAGCAACAAAAATCTATCTTAATGCTGATTTTGAAATCATTAGGGATTTTCGTGCAAGGTACAAAATTAGAATTCCATCTGCTGATTACTTTTGTGAATTTTCAATAAATATTTTCAAAAGTTAAAAAAAAAATGGACGACTTTGGATCCAATATTTGAATATCACAGTTTTGGTCTAAATATTTTGAATGATTTATAATCGATACCAAAGGTAGTTTCTTCTATATAATGCAGGATGCAATACCAACCTGAATTTGATCATAGCTACAAAACTGTGGCAAGCAAAAATTCTGACACACGGCTGCATAGTATTTCTGAAATGCTAAACTTCATCTACAACGAAAAAGAACAGGTATGAACACAATTTTATTGCCGCTTTACATTTTCTAAAAAAATGGAATTCACAGTTTTTGGCATCCCCATTAATCCACAATATGTTTTTGGCTATTTAAAAACTTCACGTCTTTCCATATCTTGATGAAACCACCTCTGGTTAGCTGTTTTTTTGCTTAAAGATTGAATTTTTGAATAATTATAATAATAAATAGCATTGTGGAGGGTAGTTTTCTGGAGGAATTTTTTATTCCAGATGTTTCTTTTGATATTGATGTGAACTGAATTAGAATTTTATATTGACTGCTTCTTCTGATTGAGGGTGAAGTTGCAGAAATGGATAGATTTGCTTACACATACTCTTTTTATTTCTTAAAACGTACTGTGTTTATCCCAAATTATTTTAGGAGAAGGAGTTCACTTGCAAGGCTACAATTAGGGAGGTCATACTGCGCAATGGATGGAATTACATATCCTGTTCAAATTGTGCTCGGAAAATGGAAAAAACAAAAACTACCTTAACTTGCAATTACTGCAAAGATTCAAAATCAGTTGGCGTTTTGAGGTACATAAAAGACAACGTGATATTGAAAACATAATTGTCTTTCGAGAGAATATAAATATTAACAAAACCCAATTACATTGTTCACATATAGGTTTCGAATTGAAGTGGTGGTAGATGATGGAAGAGACACTACTACGTTTGTCATATTCGACAAAGATGCAAAGAAAATTACAAACACAACTGCAACAACTTTAATGGAAGATAAGGTAACAAACACTTAAATCTCACAATTCTTAAAGAACTAATCATCATATTACAAAAAAAAAAATTAATAACTCTTTGTTTCACAGGAAGGGGACGCTGATAAAGACAAACATGATCAAGGCCCAACAAGCGTTCTTAACATTGTTGGAAAAACGTTCAAGTTTCAAATTAAGATTACACAGTATAATTTCAGAGCTAAATATCAATCATTCACTGTTTCACGCATCCTTGAAGACATCTTGGCAACAGAAATTGAGGAGCCCCAACAAAAGGTACATATATATATATATATATATAAATATAGTGTATTTCCATTAAAAAAATAACTGAATTGTTGGCCTTTTAGGAAAATGACATCATCAAAAAAGGCCAGGGAAGCAGTAGCACAACACCTGCAAAATTTGAAAAGGAGAACGTTAAGTGGCGCAAGCTCCAAAGGAACGGGTAATTGAAATTTATAAATGTACTTTAAATTTGTGTTAAAGACGTAGGCTAAAAGAGTACAATTTAACCAAAACTTATAAATTTGATTTCTCTTTTAACAGGAAAAAATCAATCCTGCAGAATATGGAAGAATCAGAGTAGTTGTCCCAATACCTCTTTGTCAAATAATACTATTTATATGTAGGCAGCGACTAATGGTGTCTTTTAATTGATTTTTTTTTTTAAGAACAAACGATGCTTCTTTTAGAAATTTTGTGGAATATTGTGTGTAAATTCGAGGTTATATTTAAATTTTCCGAGCTTACACTGCGTTTGAATAAATTTTTATTTTTTAAATACTCATTGCTTCTCCAACTATTACAATTAGACAATCACATAATTGATCTTTATCTTATAAATTTTGAAACGCTTGATAATATGTTCTTTTAAATTGAAAGAATATAACTTATGCACACGAAAAATAAGTTGTCATAATGCAATCAATTTTAAAAAATAAATTGGATTAAATTCACATTGACAACTCTTATTGCATTTTCAAAAGAGTCTCACAAACATATTAAAACAAAACAAATAAACTAAAATTAAAGGCATAACCAAAATAGTTACACATAATAAAAAATCATTAAGTAGAGACATTTAAATTAAAAAAAAATTAAAAACATAATCGACATCTATTAAAATCATTAAAATTAAAAGATACAAATACTAAAAAAAAATCAGTATTGGAAAGTTAATTGTATATTAATAAAATACAACGGCATTTAAATGCTTGCAAGTTTTTTTAAGAACAATTATCTATCATTTAAAGGCATAATAAAAATATATATATTGAAAATCTTGGTTTTATTAATGTTGATAAATATACTTTCAATTTGTGTTAAAGAAATAGGCTAAAATAACCAAACAATTTAACAAAAAAATATAACTTTTGTAACTTTTTTAACAGAAAAAAAGCAAGTATGCAGAACATGGAAGAATCAGAGTAGATGTCCCACTACCTCTTTGTCAAAGAATATAATTTATGTGTGTGGAGTGATTGACGGTGACTTTTAAATTGTTAAATATGGCCATTAAAATTCAAAAACCTTAAAACCCATAACCAACATACATTAAAATCATTAAAAACAAAAGATACCAATTAAACAAAATTAAATATCATAATTGACAAAATAATTTTACATTATTAAAGAAAAACCAGATTTAAATGCTAGAAAAAAATTAAAATCAAAGAATAGGGACATTCAAATTAAGATCAATATAAGTCTACAAAATTAAATAGTGACATTTTTTATTTCTATAACTGATACCAACAATTAAAATAAAAATAAAAAATAACATTCACAAATCAACATAGTTATCGTGAAATGCGGAAAAATCGTGAAATGCATATAAAACAGGGGTGACGGAATGGTGATTCCAAATTTTTGAGTTTTAAGTTCATGTGTTGTGTTTTGCTTATAACTGAATGAATATGACAAGTATAAACATAAAACAATAAAGAACACAACAAAGTATAGTGGTTCGGAGACTCAAGCTCCTACATCCACTCTCCCTGTTCCTAGGGAAATTCCTTCAAACGGGACTTATCACCCTCCACGGGATTGCCTATAGATATTTACCGATTTCACACTCCAACGGGACTTATCACCCTCCACGGGATTGCCTACATATGTTTAACGAGTTCACACTCACCTACAAACTTATCCTACCAAACTGATTTGGGTAAGGTTTGTTTGATTTCCAACTAGGTTGAGATTTTCCCTTACATTTGTTTGTTAAATTTCAATCTTGGGATGGGAAAATCTCTCTCATTCAGGATAAATTTAGTTTTGATTATTATGCCAAAACATCTTGTAATAGACAAGCTAGCTTGTATAGAAAGCTTGTGTTTCTAGACTTAGTTTTATTCTTACAGTAACAAGTTGAGTTGGGAACTCATCAAGAGAAGATGAGGCCGTCGTAGCTAAACGAGGCGATGAGTTCCATATAAACCGATGATTTGAACAAGAAGAACCATGCTAATTTGTGAAGAGAAAGTCTTGATGCAAAGTGATTGACGCAAAGGTGGTGATCTTGAATCGATCTGTCTGGGTCTCGATTCGAGCGATCTGCTTTATCTTCGATTCGGCGATCTGAACCGATCGCGGGCCCGATCTTCGTCTTGGCCCGATTCGCGATTCGGTAATCTATTTATTCTTTGAGCGATCTGCCAGTCGAAGCGATCTAACATCTTTGAGGCGATCTGCAGTTACAGGCCCGATCTGTAATATTTGAGCCCGATCTACGTCTTCTTGTCTGGTAATCTGGGTCTGATGATCTGTATCTTTGAGCGATCTGCGGTTCCTGAACCCCTAATCTCTTTATCTTTGAGCCCGATCTACGATCGGCCCAGTCTAGCATGTTGAGCGTCTGCGATCTTGATATCTTACGAGCGATCACGATCTTGATATCTTTGACGTCTGATCGACATAATCTTTGAATGCCGAATCGGCGCAAGATTAATGCCGAATCGATCAAGATATCTTTGTCGAATCGATGCGGCACTGCATTGCATCTTAAATCGCAGACCAAATTTCAAAGAGACAGAAATATGCATACCGGATCTGAATAGCCGACGATCCAGATTAGACACAAAAGCAAATTTGGACAATAAGAAGATAACAACACATATATGAATATGACATAAAAGCTCGCAAACAACAAAAGGTAAGAGAAAAAGAAAAATTTGGAAGATTATTAGTATGGATTTGAATATTACTCTCCAGCGGTAATATTCAAATCCACACTATAAATACATTAGACTATCTTCAAAAGAAGATGATGGAGTTTGTTGCAAAGTGAAGATTAAAGCCAAATATTCAAGCATCTCCATTCAAGAACACGTAACATTACATATCCAAATTTACTCAAGAGTGTTCTTCAATAGATCTAAGACAAATGTAATATCCTAAGCTAGAGAGATTTTCCCATCCCAAGATTGAGGCTAAACAAATGTAAGGAAAATCTCAACCTAGTTGAAACCAAACAAACCTTACCCAAATCGGTTTGATAGGATAAGTTTGTAGGTGAGTGTGAATTTCCCAGAACATCTAAAGAATCCCGAAAGGGAGGGTAGGCAATCCCCGTGAGGAGATAAGTCTCGTTTGAGTGTGAACTCGGTAAACATCAAGCAATCCCGAAAGGGAGGGTAGGCGATCCCGTGAGGGTGATAAGTCCCGTTTGAGTGAGAACTCGGTAAACATCTGTTGGTTAAGTTGGTGCCCCATGAAGGGAAGAGTGGATGTAGGGACGAGTTAATAGAACCACTATAAAATCGTGTGTTCTTATTTGCTTTCATATTAACTGTCATACATACTTTAGCAAATCTGCATATCACATTCGAAAAAAAAAAATTTTAAGTCACCTCCCATTGAAATTTTACGAGTTTTAAATCGGGTTTTTCGGGACCAACACTCTCTAAGCTTAGAATTTTACATTTGTGCTTAGATCTAGGGTAGAACACTCTTGAATATATGCGTGTATTTCTTGCTCAGTGTTCTATGGTGGAAATGCTAGATGATTTGGCTTTGTAGCTTCAATGGTGTTTTCACGCATTTCACACTCTTCCACCACGAATAATGAAGGAAGAACTTGTATTTATAGTGTGGATTTGAATGTTAGCGTTGGATGGAGTCACATTCAAATCCATACTATTCTGTAGCTTTTTTGCAACTTTTTTCAGCTTGTTGTCTTCCCTCTCATTGGTCCATGTATTTGAATTCAATTTATAATCTTGATTTTCTTCCGAGTCTTGAGTTTATCGAGCCTTGAGGTTTATCCGAGAGCCAGTTTATCTGAGCCTTCAGGTTTATTTGAGCCTTCAGGTTCTTCAGTAACTTACTGAGTCTCAGGTTTCTTGATTCAACAGACTTTTCTTCGGACCTTATCCGATCAGCATCTCGACACTTCGAAGCTTATCGAGTTCGGCTCTTCCGAATTCGAGACATCCCGACCCTCAGTCACATTTATTTCTTGACCCTCGGTCACTTGACTCGAGACTATCGATTTCTTCTTGCACCGATCCGTCAAATTTCGACTTATCAGATAAACACTTCTTCAGATCAACATATCAGGATTGCATCAGGTCAGTACATCAGGTTAGCATATCAGGTTATCATATATGATCTCGATCACGTCTGATCTTGATCAGTCTCATCTGCTCATCTTCCGACCGCAACCTTCTCTTTCGATTTCTTTGGCTTTAGCTTTTCTTCACATTTGATTTGCCATGACTCATCGATTAACTCAGGAACACATCTAACTTTCATCTTATCTCGATCGGTCTAAATGCTGCGACCTCATCGATCTCGATCATCTACTTCTGATTTCGTGTGTTCCCCCCTCAACTTGTTCTTTCGTTCCCCCTCAACTTGTTATCTGTAAATTAGCTTGAATAACACAAGTTGATAATGTTTTGACATAATTCATCAAAACTAAAATATCCCAACAATTTCCCCCTTTTTGATAATGAAGCCAAAACATTAAAATATATGCATTTTTAAAGAAACGGGTTATTGTTTAAAAAGATCAGTTCAGGTGATCACATTAAAAGTGATCTTTTGAACTCGGCTCTGATACCACTTGTTGGTCCCGGTGAAAAACCCGTGAAATGCGGAAAAAATTGTGAAATGCATATAAAACAGGGGTGACGGAATGGTGATTCCAAATTTTTGCGTTTTAAGTTCATGTGCTGTGTTTTGCTTATAACTGAATGCATATGACAAGTATTCACACTCACCTACAAACTTATCCTACCAAACTGATTTGGGTAAGGTTTGTTTGGTTTCCAACTAGGTTGAGATTTTCCCTTACATTTGTTTAGCCTCAATGCCAAGGATGAGAAAATCTCTCTAAACTTAGGATTTTACATTTGTGCTTAGATCTAGGGTAGAACACTCTTGAATATATGCTTGTATTTCTTGCTCAGTGTTCTATGGTGGAAATGCTAGATGATTTGGCTTTGTAGCTTCAATGGTGTTTTCACGCATTTCACACTCTTCCCCCACGAATAATGAAGGAAGAACTTGTATTTATAATGTGGATTTGAATGTTATCGTTGGATTGAGTCACATTCAAATCCATACTATTCTGTAGTTTTTTGCAGATTTTTCAGGCTTGTTGTCTTCCTCTCATTGGTCCACGTCAGCTGATTCTAACGGATATAATCTTCAGTTTCTTCTGAGCCTTCAGGTTCTTAACTAACTCATTGAGTCTCGGGTTTCTTGATTCAGCAGACTTTTCTTCAGCGGACCTTGTCTGATGAGGCTTATTGACACTTTCGCCATCGAAGTTCGGCTCTTGAATTCGGACATCCCGACCCTTTAGGTCACATTTATTTCTTGACCCTCGTGTCACTTGACTCAAAGCATATCGATTTCTTCACCGATCCGATCGAAATTTCGACCGATCGATCAACACTTCTTCGAGATCAACATATCAGGATAAGATCAGTCAAGACATCAAAGTTAGCATATCAGGTTATCATATCTGATCTCGATCACGTCTAATCTTGATCAGTCTCATCTGCTCATCTTCTGATCTGCAACCTTCTCTTCTGATTTGCTGGCTTTAACTTTTCTTCACATTTGATTTGCACAACTTATCAGTTAACTCCGGAACACATCTAACTCATCTGATCTCGATCAGTCTCGTCTGCAGCCTCGTCTGATCTCGATCATATACTTCTGATTTCGTGTGTTCCCCCTCAACTTGTTCTTTCGTTCCCCCTCAACTTGTTATCTGTAAATTAGCTTGAATAACACAAGTTGATAATGTTTTGGCATAATTCACCAAAACTAAAATATCCCAACATTTACAATAAGGTTTGTTTTGTTAGAATTCTTTGTATGCATGCAAATTCATAATCGGCACATCTGTTTGAATACAACAACAATTACTACATATTTGCACAACACCAATGTTAGACGAAAAAAACATAACTCTTTACAATTTTTTCTCCCCATTCAGAATAATCTTTCTTTTGCTATAATACTTTATATGCATGCAAATTAAGAACAGAGACCAACATATGCATAGAACAACAATTACATTTATACACAACATCAAAATGGCACATAAAAAACATAACTATATACAGTTCATTTAAATTACAATTGCTTTAGAATTAAAAAAGTTTCAATTTTATTACAGAATTAAGCTTACTAAATTGAACAGTGAGATTTTTAATTTTAGAAAAGGCTACCAACAATTTTAAAACAACAATTACATGCATAACGACCATTAAATTGAGATGATACAAAGGTATTCAAGGATTTAATTAAAAAAACAAATACAAATAAAAAGATAACAACTTATTTATCTAATCTCATACACCAAATTCTCAAAATAGTCTCACAACTAAAAAGAAGATACGAACAACCAAACTTTATTCTTTAAGCAATTAAAAAATAAAACATTTAGAATAAGGTTTGTTTTGCTAGATTTTTTTTACAAATTTCTATGCACATTTAGAACAAGGATTATTTTGCTAGACTACTTTATATGCATACAAACTAAGAACATAGACCACTATTTGAATACAACAAAAATTACATTTATGCAAAACACCAACATTACAACAACAAAAAAAATATCTATTTACAATCCATTTCAATTAGAATTGCTTTAGAATTAGACTTGCTCCAAAGGAACGGGTAATTGAAATTTATAAATGTACTTTAAATTTGTGTTAAAGACGTAGGCTAAAAGAGTACAATTTAACCAAAACTTATAAATTTGATTTCTCTTTTAACAGGAAAAAATTCAATCCTGCAGAATATGGAAGAATCAGAGTAGTTGTCCCACTACCTCTTTGTCAAATAATGCTATTTATATGTAGGCAGCGACTAATGGTGTCTTTTAATTATTATTTTTTTTAAGAACAAACGATGCTACTTTTAGAAATTTTGTGGAATATTTTGTGGAAATTCGAGGTTATATTTAAATTTTCCGAGCTTACATACTGCGTTTGAATGAATTTTTATTTGTTAAATACTCATTGCTTCTCCAACTATTACAATTAGACAATCACATAATTGATCTTTATCTTATAAATTTCGAAACGCTTGATAATATGTTCTTTTAAATTGAAAGAATATAACTTATGCACACGAAAAATAAGTTGTCATAATGCAATCAATTTTAAAAAATAAATTGGATTAAATTCACATTGACAACTCTTATTGCATTTTCAAAAGTGTCTCACAAACATATTAAAACAAAACAAATCAACTAAAATTAAAGACATAACCAAAATAGTTACACATAATAAAAAATCATTAAGTAGAGACATTTAAATTTAAAAAAATTTAAAAACATAACAGACATCTATTAAAATCATTAAAATTAAAAGATACAAATACTAAAAAAAAATCAGTATTGAAAAGTTAATTGTACATTATTAAAATACAACGACATTTAAATGCTTGCAAGTTTTTTAAGAACAATTACCTATCATTTAAAGGCATAATAAAAATATTTATATTGAAAATCTTGATTTTATTAAAGTTGATAAATATACTTTCAATTTGTGTTAAAGAAGTAGGCTAAAATAACCAAACAATTTAACAAAAAAATATAACTTTTGTAACTTTTTTAACAGAAAAAAGCAAGTATGCAGAACATGGAAGAATCAGAGTAGATGTCCCACTACCTCTTTGTCAAAGAATATAATTTATGTGTGTGAAATGATTGGCGGTGACTTTTAAATTGTTAAAAATCATTAAATATGGCCATTAAAAATTCAAAAATCTTAAAACCCATAACTAACATACATTAAAATCATTAAAAACAAAATATACCAATTAAACAAAATTAAATATCATAATTGACAAAATAATTTTACATTATTAAAGAAAAACCAGATTTAAATGCTAGAAAAAAATTAAAAACAAAGAATAGTGACATTCAAATTAAGATCAGTATTAAGTCTACAAAATTAAATAGTGACACTTTTTATTTCTATAACTTATACAAACAATTAAAAAAAAAAAACATTATGTTGGGAAATATGTAACTTAGTTTTGATGGAAGTTCCAAAACAGGTTGTCATAGGACCGGTCGGACACCAATTTGGTTGATCGATGACTTAGAATCAGATTAAGATGACCAGCTGAAATGTATAGATAGCTGAAGTAAAAGATACGTCACATATTGAGGGGGAACTCAATATGTATAGGTCAGGCCGAAGCATCAGATGACCTAGATAAGGTCAGATGATCAGAAGACTAAGCTCAAATCAGAAGACAAGAAGTCAGAAGATCAGGTGAAGACAAGAAGACACTGAAGACTCAGATGAACCTGAAGACTCGGATGAAGCTGATGACTCAGATAAACACTGAAGACTCAGATGAACCTGAAGACTCAGATAATCTTGAAGACTCAAAAGAATAAACTCAAGACTCAAAGATGATCAATACACTGAGGCTCAGAGACACCTGAAGATCAAAAGACCTGAAGACCTACATTCAGCAGAGTCTGCATATTGAAGCTAAGACAATGTGCATCTGAAGACTCAACAAGGTAGACTGATCAGTTATCTGATCAAGTCAGCTCACATCTGGTGACAATAAAAAAGATACACCAGACAAGATGAATCTTGACATTTTTTATTTCTATAACTGATACCAACAATTAAAAAAAAAAATAATAACATTCATAATCAACATAGTTATCCATATAAAAGGACCATTAAATTGAGAAGTTACAAAGATATTCAAGGATTTAATTATAAAAACAGCTGCATATTAAAACATAACAACTTATTTATAAAATCTCATGGACAAAATTCTCAAAATAGCCTATACCGAAACAACATATTATCAATTATGAAAATTTTAATATTTCAATGAATTCTAACAAGCATTTAAAAATATAAACATTAAACATAAATTAAAGACATAACAAAAATATTCATACAAATAAAAATATCATTAAACGGAGATATTACAAATCAACAATTTCAAGAGAAACCAACATATATTAAAATCATTAAAAGCAAAGGTTACAAATCCAAAAAATTAAAAGTCATAATCAACAAATTAATTCAACAATATTAAAAACCTAAATGATTTTAAAGGCATGCAAGAATTTTAAAATAAAATTGACTATCATTTAAGAACATAATAAAAATAATTACTCATATTAAAATAACATTAAAATCAAATTACATAAAGTAATGAAAAAAATATTATAAATACATGTACATATTAAGTAAAAAAATAAAACTTTTCTAAACATACGAATACAAGCTTCTCCCCGAGGAAAAACTCCTGATGCACAAGCTTATTGAAAAAGAAGTATACGGATGTTGATTTTGTTCAACCAAAAAATAAGGTACAATCAACCAAACTTTATTCTTTGTACAATAAAAAAAAATGATATTTACAATAAGGTTTGTTTTGTTAGAATTCTTTGTATGCATGCAAATTCATAATCGACACATTTGTTTGAATACAACAACAATTACTACATATTTGCACAACACCAATGTTAGACGAAAAAAACATAACTCTTTACAATTTTTTCTCCCCATTCAGAATAATCTTTCTTTTGCTATAATACTTTATATGCATGCAAATTAAGAACAGAGACCAACATATGCATAGAACAACAATTACATTTATACACAACATCAAAATGGCACAAAAAAAACATAACTATATACAGTTCATTTAAATTACAATTGCTTTAGAATTAGAAAAGTTTCAATTTTATTACATAATTAAGCTTACTGTTGGTCCCGGTGCTAACAAGTCTCACACGTGTATGGGGGGGGGAATACACGTGTTCAGTGATTTTTAAAACTTTTTTTTTCACTGAGGTCATATGGGTCAGGTTATCCTGATGATTTTGCCCTGAGAAGCACAGATTGCCCTGAGTCAAAGTCTACTGAGACAATGATCCCGAGTTGCTTTCAGAAGCTTCAGATTAGCCCAACTGAGCCTGAGTTTATCGAGATCCGAGAGGCTTGGATCGAGATAATTATCTTCTTGAACCCTCGATGAGAGTTAGTTCGATTTGGTAACTATCTCGTTTCTAGCTACTCAAGTGTGCGGAATGGTTGGCCCTATGTTTATACTCGTTTTAGCTTTGCTGAAAATCTTCTCCTCAATAAAACAGTGATTAAGGCTGTGATCAATTTGATGCAAGTTCAGTGGATTGGTTCCAACTGAATATCAGTGAATTATGCTTTCAGTGAAAACATGCAACATATAATAATGCAGTACAGAAAGCAAAACAACACATCAATTATAGTGGTTCAGAGACTCAAGCTCCTACGTCCACTCTCTCTGATCTTCAGAGAAATTCCTTAACCACTTCCTAAAAGCTTTCGGCTAACTCATCAGTAGCTTACTCACTTTTCTACCTTGAGTTTTTTGGCTGACTCACTGCAGCTTACTAACTCAAACACACACAAGTGTTCAGACTACCACAAGTAGCTTACTAACTTCTTCTCTAGAGTTTTCTGGCTAACTCACTGTAGCTTACTAACTCTTTACAACTCCAACTCACCAACAAAACACACACAAACTACCTTAACAAAGGGTTTGGGTTTTGGGTTGATTTCCAACTAGGGTGAGATATCCTTTACAATAAGAACGAATGCAAAGGCTAGGATATCTCTTCTAAGCTTTGGATATATCTATCACTCTAGGCTTAGAATAGTGAGCTCTCTCCAATGTGAAACACTTGGGAAATTCTAGGGTTTTCTAGTGCTTCAATTTGCAATAATACGAATGAGCTCTTGAGTTGCTTTGAAATTTCCCGTAACCTCTCAATGTAAAGGGTCACTAGTATTTATAGGCAACTTCACCAAGGTCATTCTTGAAAAACTATCTGTTGGAGGAGATAGCTTCATGAGTTTCCTCTTATGGTGTTTGATGAACGACTATATTTAAGGTTTGAATACTCCCTTGCATGTTTTAGGAAATATGCAGTCATGTAGTCAATCACCAATTTTACTGATCCGGAACATAGTACTCTTGACATGATTCAAAGGTGTCTGTCGCTTTCAAAGGCGAAAGAAAGTACGATGTTGTCTTCTCTCGATTGATTTTTGTCTTCAGTAAATGTAGACAAACAAAACGGCTATTTTTGGTCAATCTCTCTGAATGAGATAACCTTAAACAACACTTAGACTTAGTTCCTTTTGTCTGCATATGAATGTTTTGGGCAATATCTACTTTTCTGAATATTTGTGTTCTTCACAGTTTTGTAGTCTTCAGATAGATATTATTCAGTGCCTCTGAACATTCAGGTTAATCGAGTATTCAAAAGTATCTTCAAAGATTTCATCGATCTTGATGTCTTCAACAACTTCTCGAGTCTTGATGTCTTCAACAACTTATCTTGAGTCAAGTGTGTCTTCATCGAACATCTTGAGTCTTCGATGTCTTCAACGACTTCATCGAAGTCTTGGTGTCTTGGTGACATAATCGAGTCTTGATGTCTTCGCCGACTTCATCGAGTCTTGATGTCTTTCAAATCTAACCTGAGCTATATCTGCTGACTATACATGGTGCAGATAACTTCCTGAATAATCTATACTGAATCCTGACTTAGTCTATCAAGATTATCCTGAACATGTCATACTAAGGTTTTTGGGATCTAATCAAAACTTCTTTATTAAATTCACCTCCCAACAATTTCCCCCTTTTTGATGATGCCAAAACCATCTTGTTACATTTAAGAAAACCTAACGTATACTCAGGTTCAGTTTGTCTATTACAATCCAAAAATGGTAATTCTCCCAACAATTTCAAAACATAAGGCATATCAAACATAAAAGACATGTAAAAAGATAATGAGATATTATCTTTGAGCATAAAGATAAAATTTTCATTGATGTAGGATAAGAGTTACAGATTACAATGAAAATCAAAAACAAAAGCAGAAGTACAAAAGTCTTCAGTCTTCTTCCACTTCATCCTCTGGCACTTCCAGGTTGAACATCCCATAGTATCTCTTCTTCAGTTCATCCCTTGCTTTGATGATATCAGGGTTGTTTCCTGTTAGGCCTAGCTGGATGGCATACTGAGTTATCTCCTGAGAAATGGCTGTTTCATTCACATAGTCATTCTCAAGTCTAGGAGCTGGGTAAGTGTATAGACCATGGGCTACAATCTGAGTATTTCCTTCATCTGGCAAGTTGATCCAACTTTGCAGGTACTTAGGATAGAATGTCAGTAAGTACTCAATGAAGGCTTCATTCATATCCGAGCTGCTCCCCCTCCATTCTCTCAGAATCTCATAATAGAACCAGAAGGTTCTCTTGATCTCCTCTCATGCATCATTGAACTGAATAGGCATCCATTTGTACAATCTAAGTATTTCCTTCGTCTGCCAAATTGATCCAACTTTGCAGGTACTTAGGATAAAATGTCAGTAAGTACTCAATGAAGGCTTCATTCATATCCGAGCTGCTCCCCCTCCATTCTCTCAGAATCTCATAATAGAACCAGAAGGTTTTCTTGATCTCCTCCCATGCATCATTGAACTGAATAGGCATCCATTTGTCAATGTACGACCATTTCTGAGTTTTTTCTGTACCCCTCCTTTTGCTCAAAAACCTTTTAAAACCACTTCTTCTTTTCTGCTCTTCTTCTTTCTTTTTCCTGATCAAAGGAACACCTGACACAGAAGCAGCAGTCTTCTTCTCTTTTTCGATTTGAAGGGTTTTCAGAGTTTTCTTGGTATTGAAGACTTCTTTCTGAATTTTAGTTTCTTCTTTTTCAGCTTCTTCCTCAGATTCTTCAAAATCTATTATCAATTTCCTCTGAGTAGGCTTAGAAGCTTTAGCTCTTTCTTCTTTTCTTGCTCCACAAATGCAACAGCCTTTCTCTTTTCAGGTCTGACTTGATCTTCACCGTCTTTGCTTGTCTCAATTATCCTTCTATCACTCAGTTTCTCAGAAATTACTTCCTGAATAGTTTGCTCAGATGTTTGAGTGAAGATAGGTTTCTCAGCTTCTTTGAATTTAAAATTCTCAGTGGCTTCAATTTCTCTTAAGGCTTCATCAATTTTCTTTCTTTCAGCTTCTTTTTTAGCCTTTCTCTCCAAGGTTTGTGCCAACAACTCACTTAATTTGCCACCAGGCCTTTTCCCCTTTTTGGCACCATACCTTGGGAGTAGTTGAGTCAGTGCAGTATCCATATGGTATTGCTCTTTGCTTATACTTCGCACTTCCCCTGCCAACTGATCATGCTCATCCTCTAGCCTTCTCATGTAATTCTTAGCCATTGAGAACTCATCTGAAAGAGGTGCGAACTGATTTGAGAAGACATCATGCATCATCTCTGTCATCTTGGTCATGAGCATAGAGCCCATTTCCTCAACAACTGTTTTGATCATCACATCATTCTTCTCAACCAGCTTGGCTTCAAGTGTTGGGAAATTTGTATTTAAGTTTTGATGGAAGTTCCAAAACAGGTTGTAATAGGACCAGTCAGACCTGTTATCTGACTGATGACTTAGAATCAGATTAAGATGACCAACTGAAATGTATAGATAGTTGATGTAAAAGAGAGGTCACATATTGAGGGGGAACTCAATATGTATAGGTCAGGTCGAAGTATCAGATGACCCAGATAAGGTCAGATGATCAGAAGGCTAAGAACAAATCAGAAGACAAGAAGTCAGAAGATCAGGTGAAGACAGAAGACACTGAAGACTCAGATAAACCTGAAGACTCAGTTAAACCTGAAGACTCAGATGAACCTGAAGACTCAGATAAACCTGAAGACTCAGTAACAAACCTGAAGACTCAGTAACAAACCTGAAGACTCAGTATGACTGAAGACACTGAGGCTCAGAGTCACCTGAAGATCAGAAGACTACCAGAAGACCTGAAGACCTACATCAGCCGAGTCTGCAAATTGTGCTAAGATAATCTGCATCAGAAGACTCTACAAGGTAGATTGATCAGTTATCTGATCAAGTCAGCTCACACCTGGCGTCAACCAAAATGGTACACCAGACAAGACGAATATTCTACAAAAGGAATATCAATCATCAAATAGACAAATTACTGAAGTGCCGCCTCACAAAGCCAAGGAGAAAGCGACACGTGCACAAAAAGAGTTGACAATGCGGGATTCGACGATGCGGACATAAACGATGCTAATCATGCCTACGGCCACGCCGATATTCGGAGCACATCAAAATCATATCCTACAACCTACCTAATATAGCCCGAAATTCAAATTGCTCTCCAATGGCTCTTTGATTTCGTGGTCTATAAAATGGGATTGCTCTTCAAAGTTGAAGAACACTGAGAACATACCGGATCGAGCAGACTGAAAAAGAAGCAAAAACTATAGCAGAATTTCCGCTCGAAGATCACCGAATTTGAAGATTATTCTTAAGTGTTCATCCCATTGTTCTTAGCAAGAAATCCTATCCTCTAGCATTTGGCTACATAAACTCTAGGATAGATTTCCAGTTGGAACCACAACAAACCTTTACCCAAACTCAAAGTTAGGTTAAGTTTGTTACCGCAAGATTTCAGACTAGGGATTCTAGTTTCTGATTTCTGGGATCGGTTGAGTGTGAACTTGATAAACATCTGTTGGGTGTTGGACTAACACATAAAACTAAGTCCAGTCGGTTAAGTTGGTTAAGTTGGTGCCCCTGTGCTAAGGGAAGAGTGGACGTAAGACGGGTTTCGTCTGAATCACTATAAAATCTTGTGTGCATTTACTTGCTCTTTATTGCTTTACACTATTCACACAACTGAGCTTAAAATTGCGTACATATTCTAAGTTAACATCATTCTGCACCAAGCAACTGATCTAATCAGATTGACACCTTAGTCAGCTGATTGAAAATTGACTTGAGAATCTGATTTGATAAAACTGGTTTTTCACACGGGTATTTACAAGCTTCCGCACTATCAGTTAAACTGACAGTTATCAAACTGATCTGCCCTCAGGCACTCAGTAAGATTGAACATCAGTCCAAACTGAATCACTAGCACTCTGATCAGGCAAACTTCAATCACACCTGATCTGCACGAAAAGTTTTCAGAAGTCCATTCGCCCCTCCCCTCTAGACTTCTGCCCTCACAGAACCCGTTCGGGACCTACAAGTGGTATCAGAGCAGTGGTTCTACAGACCACTGGCTTTGAGTATCATCGATTCTTGAGGAAGAATCTTTTTGGTCATTTGAACAGATCTTGAAAAACGTTTTCAAAACTCATTCGTTTTCAAAATCACATTCAACATGGATAATACCTGTGGTATGTATCATGATTTGCCTAAGTTTTCAATTGATGAGTATGCAGATTGGACAATATACATGTGCAACCATCTGGGATAGATAAGCGGCAGAATGATGGAAGTCATTGAACGAGGACCCATCATCATATATCACGACAACCCAGCGGTTGGAGGAGATCCAGATCATGCACCTGGAAGCCTTGTTCGAAAAAGTCCAGCCCTGATGGATGCAGAAGAAATAAAGCTGTATACTCTAGATACTATCGCCAGGCATATAATCATGAAGACGATGGATAAAATCACCAAAGAGAAGATAAAGTATCTCAAAATAGCGAAACAAATGTGGGATACTCTTGCTGAGATGTGCGAAGGAAATGATCAGATCAAAGACAGCCGATTACAAGCTGAACTGGTGAAGTTCGAGAAGCTAAAGATGTTGCCAAACGAAACCATCAACGAGCTCAATGGGAGGATCACCATGTCAGTAAACAAGCTACGAGAACTTGGAAGAGAGATGTCAGACAAATACATCAATTACAAGATACTGAGATCTCTCACCAAGAAGTGGGACATGAAAGTCACGGTAATCAAGGATTGCCAAAACATTGCCAAGATAAAGCCAAGTAGCTTGTTCCTAAGCCTTAAAGCCCACGAGTTCGATCTAATCGAAAGAGGGCAAGCAGATGAAGACGAGACGCCTGCTGAAGCCTCAACCTCCACATCTAAATCAGTTGCATTCAAAGAAACCAGCAGCAGATCAAAGGCCACTGAACCTGTTGGAAACATCATAAGCCAAGCTGAACAGATCGCTTTACTTACCAGGAAACTTGAAAGATTAAATATTCAACTCGGTAAGTATCGCATATTCTACAAGGATTATCAAGACAGAAGGAACAGGAGGCCAACTGACAGATCACTAGAAAGGAATAGATCTGATGACCGAAGGGATCACAAAGATGATAAAAGAGATGATCGGTCAGATGAGAGAAGAGATAATAGATCTGATAGAAGGAGTTCAGACTACAATCAGAAAGGAAAGTCACCTGACAGATCCTACAGACGAAGTGACTCACCTGGCAGAGGAAGTTCCGTGGATCGTGGATCATGCTTCAACTACGAGAAACCAGGTCACTACAGCTCCGACTGCCCAGAGCTGACTTCCAGAGAAAGAGAAGAGAAGCGGAACAAAAGAGAGCTACGCTTCAAAGACAAAATCCATGGTTGCTGACACATCAGGAATTGATGATTCCTATCTACCTTCTGAGGATTCTGGCTACTCATCTGTAGAAGATTTCGGTCTGATAAGCAATGCAAATGATCTCTTCGACCATGAAGATCTGGTATTCTCTTCAGATGATGATGAAATTTGCCTGATGGCCAGGGAGGAAGACCAATCTGAGGTAACCTCCAAACCTTCTGCTTTTTCAATTTCCACACCAGCTATTATTAGCACACCTGCTGGAGAGATTGACTTGCAGCTCTACTCTGAGCAATTGCTTGATGATCTCTCTGATGCAGTAGACACTTATACAATAGTGGAAGCTGAAAATGATAAGCTAAGGATCAGAAATAATCAGCTTGTTAAAGAGAACACTGTCAGTAAAGCTGCTGAACTGAAATCAGCTGAAACTGCTCAGAAGGTAACTGAAGAACTGAAGGTTCTGAAAGTTAAATCTTTTGATCAGGAGAAGCAGATCAAAGATCAGCTAGCAATCAACAAGCAACAAGCTGATGATTTCAAAATTCTACAAGCTAAGTTTGATGAGCTATTTCAACTACATGAGAGTCTAAAATCTACTGAGGATAGTTTGCGCAAGAAAATAGAGGTTTTCACAAAATCATCAAAAACCGTTCAAGATATGAACACCTATTTTCGAACGCCAACTAACAAGAAGGGAATTGGGTATGAGAACCCTTCTACATCCTCAAAAGCCCCGTTTGGTTCACTTTGGAAGGGTGTAATCAAACGAGTCTCTGACAAAGATACACAAAAAGCTAAACATGTATCTGATAAGGGAAAGAGACCTGCTGAGCAAGTAAGGGAAGTGCCTAATCAGAAAGGGAACAGAAATGGAACCCCACTGATTAAGCATCAGCCGAGGAATCAACAAAAGAACCCAGTTCTTCTTAAGAGACCTCAACTTGATCAGCAGATTAGGTATCAGAGGAGACAACCTATAAAATGGAAATCTAATCTGAGACCCAATCAAGGTCAGCTGCATAACAAGCAAGCTATAGGTAAACTGCAAAGACCATCTATGCAAAAAAGATATGAATCTTTTAATGGTAGCAGTCGTACCTACCCTTATTGTTGGGATATTTTAGTTTTGATGAATTATGCCAAAACATTATCAACTTTTGTTTTTGAAGCTAATCTACAGATAACAAGTTGAGGGGGAACGAGAGAACAAATTGAGGGGGAACTCACAAAATCGACGTAGATGATCAAGATCGACGAGGGCCGCAGACGAGATTGATCGAGATCGATGAGTAAAAGATGATTTCCGGAGTTACCTGATGACCTAAGCAAAATCGGAAGAAAAGAAAAGCTAAGCCACTGATCAGAAGAATCAGAAGGTCAAATGATCGATGAGCGCAGACGACCGAAGAAGAGATCGATCGATGACCGGATGACCGGATCGTAAGAGGAGGTTGCGATTCAAAGAAGAGGAAGCGAGATGACCCGATCGAGATCGACGCGTGATCAAGATCGATAAGCTAACCCGATATGCTAACCTAATATGCTAACTCGATGTACTAATCGATGCAGATAAACCGATATCTCGACTGATGCTATAATCGACCGATCATGTGAGCCGATCGATCAAAGCGGAGAAGAAATCGATATATCGAAAACAAGAAATCAGATACCGATCAAACAGAAGTCATCAAGAGAAGTCATCCGAAAGTCATGTTCACCGAGAATCGTGACGCCACCGGCGATCGCTAACCCGAAAAGCTAGTGACCGAGGGTCGATTGTCTCAAGACGAAGAATCAACTCGCCACTTTCGAAAGTGTTAGTATAACCGACGCATAAGGTCCATCAAGAGAAGTCTGAATCAAGAGGTCGAGTCCCCAAGGAAGCCCGAAGTTCGAAGAAGCCGAGGATCGATAAACCCGAGACTCGTAAGATCCTCAAGATTATATCCGATTAGATTCAACCGACTTGGACCAATGAGAGGAAGACAACCAACCCGAAAAGTCGCAAGAAGTTACATAGACAGTATGGATTTGAATGTGACTCCATCCAACGGTAACATTCAAATCCACACTATAAATACAAGTTCTTCCTTCATTCTAAAGTGGTGGAAGTGTGTGAAATGCGTGAAAACACCATTGAAGCTTACAGAGCCAAATCATCTAGCATTTCCACCATAGAACACAGAGAAAGAAATACACGCATATATTCAAGAAGTGTTCTACCCTAGATCTAAGCATAAATGTCATATCCTAAGCTTAGAGAGATTTTCCCAACCTTAGCATTGAGGCTAAACAAATGTAAGGGAAAATCTCACCCTAGTTGGAAACCAAACAATCTTATACCCAAACCCAAGAGTTGGTTAAGTTTGTAGGTGAGTGTGAACTTCGGTAAACATCTAGCAATCCCAAGCAAAGGAGGGTAAGCGATCCCGTGAGGGTGATAAGTCCCGTTTGAGTGTGAACTCGGTAAACATCTGTTGGGTGTTGGACTAACACGTTAAACTAAGTCCAGTTGGTTAAGTAGGTGCCCCTAATGATAGGGAAGAGTGGATGTAGGAGTTGGACTCCGAACCACTATAAAATCGTGTGTTCTTTACTGCTTTATGTTCTTACTTGCCATATGCATTCAGCTACAAGCAAAACAACACACATGTTCTTAAAAGCAAAAAAATTGGAATCACTCGCCTCACCCCTCGCTTTTTTATATGCATAGACGAAATGTTTGCTTTCAAGACGCCAGAAAAATTAGTTTTTTAAGGGACCTCACAAAGATGGTATCGAGGCGGGTAGTTCAACAGTCACCAGTTTTCAAAGTGACCACCTGAACTGATCTTTTTAAAACAAAACCCGATCTCTGTAAATGCATATTTTTAAATGTTTTGGCGTCATTATCAAAAAGGGGGAAATTGTTGGGATATTTTAGTTTTGATGAATTATGCCAAAACATTATCAACTTGTGTTTTTGAAGTTAATCTACAGATAACAAGTTGAGGGGGAACGAGAGAACAAATTGAGGGGGAACTCACAAAATCAGACGTAGATGATCAAGATCAGACGAGGCTGCAGACGAGATTGATCGAGATCAGATGAGTAAGATGAGTTCCGGAGTTAATCGATGAAATTTGAGCAAAATCAAGAAAACAAAAAGCTGCTTACCGATCGTAAGAATCGTAAGGTCAAATGATCAAACGACCGTAACGCAAACTGATCGTAAGACCTTTGATCGCGATAACCGTGATGACTAGATCGTAAGAGGAGGTTGCAGCTTAGAAGATATCAAAAGCAGATGAGATGATCGAGATCGACGTGATCAAGATCGATAAGCTAACCCGATATGCTAACCTAATATGCTAACTCGATGTACTAACTCGACGCAGATAAACCGATATGTCGACTGATGCTATAATCGACCGATCATGTGAGTCGATCGATCCGGCGCAGAAGAAATCGATATCGGAAAACCGTAAACCAAGATACCAGACAAAGCAGAAGTCATCGTAAGAGAAGTCATTCAAGTCATGTTCACCGAGAATCGTAACGCCATCGATGATCGCATTTTCCGAAAAGCAATGGACCTGAGGGTCGATTGTCGAAGACAGAAGAATCGAACTCCGCCACCGAGTGTCAAGATACTCGATCGACGACAAGGTCCATCAAGAGAAGGTCTGCTGAATCAAGAATCCTGAGTCCCCAAGGAAGCCCTGAGTTGAGAAGAAGCTGAGGATCGATAAACCTGGAGACTCAGAAGATCCTGAAGATTATATCCGTTAGATTCAGCTGACGTGGACCAATGTGAGGAAGACAACCAGCCTGGAAAAGCTGCAAGAAGCTACAGAATAGTATGGATTTGAATGTGACTCCATCCAACGGTAACATTCAAATCCACACTATAAATACAAGTTCTTCCTTCATTCTAAAGTGGTGGAAGTGTGTGAAATGCGTGAAAACACCATTGAAGCTACAGAGCCAAATCATCTAGCATTTCCACCATAGAACACAGAGAAAGAAATACACGCATATATTCAAGAAGTGTTCTACCCTAGATCTAAGCATAAATGTCATATCCTAAGCTTAGAGAGATTTTCCCAACCTTAGCATTGAGGCTAAACAAATGTAAGGGAAAATCTCACCCTAGTTGGAAACCAAACAATCTTATACCCAAACCCAAGAGTTGGTTAAGTTTGTAGGTGAGTGTGAACTCGGTAAACATCTAGCAATCCCGCAAGGGAGGGTAGGCGATCCCGTGAGGGTGATAAGTCCCGTTTGAGTGTGAACTCGGTAAACATCTGTTGGGTGTTGGACTAACACGTTAAACTAAGTCCAGTTGGTTAAGTAGGTGCCCCTAATGATAGGGAAGAGTGGATGTAGGAGTTGGACTCCGAACCACTATAAAATCGTGTGTTCTTTACTGCTTTATGTTCTTACTTGCCATATGCATTCAGCTACAAGCAAAACAACACACATGTTCTTAAAAGCGAAAAATTTGGAATCACTCTGCCCTCACCCCTGTTTTATATGAATAGCACGAAATGTTTGCTTCCGCACGCGCAAATCGGTTTTAACCGGGACCTCACACTTATAACCAGAGATCTAGGGCTGCTGTACCTGAGCGCCACTGGGTTAAAAGAAGACAAAATGTAAAGAAAAATCCCAAGTCTTCTGATTCACTCAAGGCTCACACGAATAGTCATACTAATCAGAAAGCATATAAAGAGACGTATGATTATGTTGATATGTATGGGAGACAAATCAGGACTTCTAATCTATCTGATTACCATAGAAGTGTTCTGTTTGTGTGGATCCCAAAATCCACCACTAACCCCTCAGGACCCAATTCCAAAGGGGTACCTAAAGCCCCGATTCGACATGTGTGTTCGTGGGTTTGGCCAATAAACGAGGTGTACAAGCAACTATCTGGTACATCGATAGTGGATGCTCAAGGCACATGACTGAAAGCAAACATCTCCTTAGCTCTTACAAAGAACAAGAAGGCCCACGGTACTTTTTTTGGTGATGATAACTTTGGTTTTACCAAAGGATTCGTAACCTTAGAGAATGATGATGTACAAGTAACTGGAGTCTCATATGTCGAAGGATTAAAGCACAATCTACTATCAAGATTACCAATTTCGCGACAACGGATTCAAAGCGTTGAGTTCTCGAGTGATAAGTGTACGATTAGGAATCGAGCTACTCAACAAATCTTGCTAATCGGTTCAAGGAAAGGCACGATCTACAAAGCAGATTGGGAAGTTGGTTCTAGAAATGCATGCTTAATTGTTAAGAGTTCCAAGAGTAGCAGTTGGCCCTGGCACAAAAGAATGAGTCATTTGAACTTTAAGACTCTTAACAAGATAACTAGGATGTCTTTGGTTGAGGGACTTCCGAATGAGGTATTCTCTAAAGATCGGACATATGTGCCGATGTCGAAAGGGAAAACAAGTTAAAGCCTCATTCAAGGGAATACCGACCAAAGATCCAAGAAAGTAATCAGAATCGCTTCATATGGATCTATTTGGACCGATTACATCATCGGCCTCATGGATAAAAATATACTCGTAATCGTGGATGATTATTCCAAGTTTACCCGAAGTTGTATTCTTATACAAGGAGAATGAGACAACGACAAAGATAATTCGAAAGCCGCTTTCAAGAAACTACAAAACGAAAAAAAGGTGTCAAAGATAATAAAAATCGACGATAAAGGTACATAATTTCTGAACTCTTTTATTACTGATTTTTGCACTAAGTTTGGTATACAACATTAGACGTCAGCTGCAAGAACACCACAACAAAATGGAGTAGCAGAAAGGAGAAACAGAACACTCAAGGAAGCTGCTCGCACTATGTTAGCTGAACATGCGACACCAAGTCGTTTCTGGGCAGAAGCCATCAATACTGCATGTCACACTCAGAACAGATGTTCTCTGACAAAGGCTCACTTCAAAACACCCTATGAACTGTGGAAGGGCAGAATACCTCGTGTTTCTTACTTCCATGTTTTTGGGTGTAAGTGTTTCATACACAACAATGGGAAGAGTCAGTTGAAGACTTTTGAGGCCAAGTCAGATGAGGGTATATTCTTAGGATATTCCTCATCCAGCAAGGCTTTCAGGGTTTACAACAAACGAACCCTAGTTGTGGAAGAAACACCCCATGTGGTCTTTGATGAGACATCTTTCAACAAGAGAAAGCTACCTCGTAACAAGCCGCACAGATCAACCGCAGCTACCGACACGCGTAAAATGGATCAGCTAAGTATCAAGGAGAAAGAATCTAAACACGTAACAGTATATATCCCAGAACTTGATCTTGCCGATTCACCAGGTCAATCAGACCATAAGGTACGCACAACTGTCAGTGTAGAAGCTGGTACAACTGAGACAGTATCAACTAAACCATCTAGTTCAGGAGGAACTCCTGAAGTTTCTACGAACAGACATCAGCACATGATGAGTCCAACATCAGCTGAGACATGTTCTTATCAAGTGGATCATAATTTCGCACCACTCCCAATCACTAGTAATGAACTACTATCAGAAGTGGATGATGTTCTCCAAATAGACGCAAATCCAGAAAAGAAGGACACGGATTACGGTACCATCCAACCGACCGATTATCGAAGACCCATCTGATAGAGTCAAAACTAGACATCAGTTGGTGAAAGTGCCATGTATTGTTGTTATCCGTCTTTTGAAGGAACCAACTACGAGAAGAAGTTTCTACAAGACGCAAGCTGGATTCTAGCCATGTAAGAAGAACTGGAACAGTTTGAGAGGAATCAAGTTTGGAAATTGGTGGACAGACCAACTCATCAAGACGTGATTGACACGAAGTGGGTATTCAAGAACAAGAGAGATGAGAATAATGTCATAACCAGGAATAAGGCAAGACTTGTTGCTAAGGGGTATTCACAATCAGAAGGAATTGATTATGATGAGACTTTTTACGGCCGCCGCATTTAGAAGCCATTCGGGTCATTTTTCGCATATACGCCTACGAGGGTTCATTGTGTATCAGATGGATGTAAAGAGTGCATTCTTAAACGAGGTACTAGCAGAGGAAGTTTATGTTGAACAATCTCCAGACTTTGAAAAAGGCAACCAAGTGTACCATTTAAGAAAAGCTCTTTATGGCCTGAAACAAGCTCCTTGAGCTTGGTATGATACACTCTCTCAGTTCTTGATAGATAACGGATTCACTAAAGGAATAGTGGACAGAACCTTATTCAGAATAAAAGATGGAGAAGATATTCTGATGGTTCAGATTTACGTGGACGACATCATCTTCGGATCTCCCAACAAGAAGCATGTGAGAAGTTCAAACAAATTGATGCAAGGGATGTTCGAGATGTCCATGATGGGTCGATGAATTACTTTACGGGTTTACAAGTCAAGCAGAGTACGTAGGGATATTCATCTCGCCAGCGTAAGACACAAGGAATCCATCGCCAAGTTTGGAGTTCAACATTATAAGGAAGCCAGAATTCCCATGATGACCGGGTTCAAGATGGATCCAGATGAGGACGGTCAGAAAACTAATCAGAAAGAATATAGGGCTCTCATTGGATCTTTACTATACCGACCGCCAAAGAGACCCGGATATCACTTTTATAAAGAGGGTGTATGTGCGATTTCAAGCAAATCCAATGCAAAGCCACCTAGAAGAAATTTAAGCGGATTCTCAAGTATTCGAAGGGACAATAAACCTTGGTTTATTTTACCCATCGATGATAATCTAGAGCTTAGTGGGTATTCGATTCGACACGGAGGTTGCGTAATCGGATGTGAAGTCAACCTCGTGTTCATGTCGGTTTCTGGGAAATAAACTGATCTCTTGTTTTTTGAAGAAGCAGAGACATCGGGCCATGACATCTACTTGAAGCGGAATATATGGTCGGAAGAAGTCGTTGTTCCCAACCGCCTCGCTAAGCTAAATCGAGGGATTACAACATCGTAGCTAAGAACGTACCTATATTCTGTGACAGTAATAGTGCAATTGCAATCACTCAGAATCCTGTTCTACATACTAGATGCAAGCATGTGGATGTCAGACATCATTTCATCAGAGTTCACGTTGAAAAGAAGAATATCAGAATGGAAAAGATCCATACTGACAAGCAGAAAGCTGATATTTTAACCAAGCCGCTAGCTGAGATCAGATTCAGAGAGTTATGCAACAAGCTAAGGCTTTTGGATCTCGGAGAAAGCGCACCATAAATGATAAGTGGACTGGTCTCCAGAACCAGTTGGTTAAAAGACTAACCAGGTTAAGAGGAATCAGTTGAGTTAGGAATCTCAACTGATCAGACAATCAGACGAGGAGCAAATCAGAAAATCAGACAAGTAGCCGATCTAAAGATCAGACAAGGAGCAGATCAGTTCAAGATATATCAAATTAAGGGGGAACTGATCAGATTAGTAGGTTACTTTATAAGTCGATTAAAGCTACGGTCAACAAGCAAATCGTATGAGTTTAAAGTTACAAATCGCATAAGTCAGAAGAGGCAACACAACAAATGAAATAACAGAATTTTTCATTGATAAGGACCCGGAGGTCAGATTACAAGCTACAAGTGGTATTACAAGCTACAAGTACAAGAAGACCCGAAGGTCATTACATAAACCATAAACCCTAAGCCAACCCAAGGTAAGGAAGGGGAGAGAGGCTTTAAAGATTTTAGAGCTTGATGCTCTCATTATCCCCCGATCCTAAAAGGGGCGTGAGAGGCCTTAAGGAAAATCCTGAGCCACCCTCAGAGCTTCGGAGTGAGGAGCGAGAGCGGCCTTGAAGGATTTCTATGCCAGGAGCCCCTAAACCTAAAATCAATGGGCTCTCCAGCTGTTAAATGGGACACAGTGCCACAGGTTTGGTCACAAGGACCAAACGGACACTAGTGTCGCATGCAAATATTGAGTTTGATATACGAAGATCAGCTATTGTCTGATGCAGACCGTATGTCAAACCCATGTTTTATTTCAGACTGAGTCTGTTGATGCTAATTCCGTCATCTCGATAGGCGCACAAGGTGCATACGGTTAGGAGAAGTGCCTTCTCATTTGCCTTAGCAGATCCGCCTCCACGGTGGTAAAGAAGCTTTGCATTGATCGTATGTGTAATCTTCGATGACGACAAAAGCAGTGTGAAGGAATACACAGGGTTGATTTGAGAAGCTGAATTCATTGGAAAATGGTTAAAGCTTTTTGCCGGAAGTTTCACCGGAAATAAGGGATTCATCGGAAAGCATGGATTATAAGCTAAAGAAGATGAATGGTTTATGTTGTGTTGTTTGCCTAACACCCAGACCAATTTATAGGAGAAAATTAGGGGTATAAATGCAAATTTATTTTCTCAGAAGACCTTAAGAGAAATTTGCATTGACAACGTGTAAGGAACATGCGGCTAATGGTTGGATGAGTTGACGGTGTGAGTAATCACAGCGTATCTATGCCATTATTACGGAATGTCAAATCGCACCGATTTGGGAATCGAGGCGACTTTTTGACTCCTCGGAGTAAATGTTTTGGTGGGAGTAAACTTAAGTGCATAGTAAATGCGGGCTGTTTAGAAGAAGATTGAAGGATGAAGTGGATCAGATAAGAGTATCAGATATGTAACGAAGTGGTTCAAACAGGAATCTGATCAGATGAGTGAAATATTATTGGGAAATGCTTAAAGCTACCATCAGTAAGGTCAACAAGTACCAGATCAGATCACAGTGGTAACTGGTTGATTACAATATCAAACAGTCAGATACGTTCTCTTATTTATCCCTTTCTGAATATCTTATATGCTTTATTTAAATAAAAATTAGGAATCACTCTGCCTTCTCTTAACTTTATGACGCATGCACTGCAAAACTTTTAATGCGGACTTGGGAATGTGTATTTAATGCGTTTTATTGCAAATTTTCGAGTCCAAAATACGAGAAGACTACTTTTCTCAACCGTGAGATTAAAACTTTTTCTGCCGACTAAATCTCAGCCACTGATTTCAAAACACGGATACTTGAGTACCTTTGGAAAGTTGTGCAAAAAGGTTTTCCCTCGCATACTATAAAATCCAAATCTTTCTCAGAAAACTTCTTTCCACTACTTCGTCTTCTCAAAGCTCTTAAAAGATCAAAACTTTCAAAATCTTCAGAAAATTACCTTCAAAATCAATTGGTTCCATTTTTGCGATTTCACAATCCTACGAATCAATTTCTGGTAATTTCTCGTTTAAATATTGCATGATTTCAATTCTCTCTGGTACCTAGGTTTACAAGTCGTGATGCTATGTTTCTGTAATTTATATTTGATCTATACGCTTACTTGCTAAATTGATGCTAAGATTACTGGTTTGACTGAATTTATTGAAATATCTTACTCAAACTAAACATCAATTTGCATATCATACAGAAATGGCATATCTTGTTCCACGACCGGGCCAAGGGAAAAAGTTCTGCAACTTTGCATCGATGAAGAAAGATATCATTGATGAGAAGTATGTAGTATTCTCAATCACCTCAGATCCTGAATCGCTGGAAATTCTGGAGTGCTTGCGAGCGTGTGGGCTTTAACGATATTGCTCTACACATCAGAACATCGTCCACACACATGAAGCCCTGGAGTTTCTATACAATCTACAAAGGGATGAAGACATTGATGCTGACCTGATCTCTTCTGTTGGTGGACTGGAAGTACGAGTGTCGAATGATGATCTCCAGAGGATCTTCGGTCTAACTCGAGGAAGCATCAATCCAGAGACTTACACGACTGATGTAGGATAAAGGAATTTCTTGAAGCCGAGCTGTTGAGACCAGCAAACAAGGAGAATACGACGAATGTCATAGCCTCCTACCTGAAGAGAAAATATCGCCTTCTCCTTGAGATCGTTCAGAAGGTGATTATGTGCTCAACTTACAGTCTTGATGATGTCACTTCCTATAAGATCCGTGTCATGACGGCAATCATCAAGAAGGCTTCAGATATGAATTGGTTGGGTATGGTCAAGGCACCTCTGCGGAAAGACTCGGGGAAGTTCGAACTGACACAGAGAAATGAAGTGTGCTTATCTTCCAAGTGCTCTTTCATACACAAAATCTCAATCATTCTGTCAGATAAGCTGCCAAAGAATTATGAATGGAATGAGAATGGAGCGAAGATATATCAAGCAAAGCACAAGGCCATATTGGGCAAGGATGAGCCCCTGCCTGGACAATCTGATGAGGATCTTACTCCTTATGTGCCCAAACCCAAGGGAGAAAAGAAGGGAAAGGAAAAGGCAACTGCATCTTCAGAAGTGCAGGGAACGGCCATTCCTGAGAAGAGGTTCAAGAGGAAGGATCTGGCCAAGAAACCAGATGCTCAGGAAAAATGCCAGAAGAGAGTGACTTCTCCTCTGAAGACTGCTCATAGTTCTGCTCAGCAAGTTCACAGAACGAAGGATCTGATTCAGGTGGAATCAGAAAAGGAGATAGCAGTCAGTTCTGAGCACACTGCCAACAAAGTAAGGGACGAGCAGATGATCGAAGCAGAAGGAGAGAAAGCTGTCAGAGGGACAGAAGTGGAGCAATCTGAGGAAGAATCACCATCTGATTCTCTGCCTCTCACCAAGATCTTCCAGAAAGCAAGATCACCTATGCCCACTTCCAAATCGCCATCACCCTATCCTCACAAAACATTCTCACCCTCACCCTCACTAATCAGATCACCCAGATCTCCAACTCCCCCAACTAATGAACCTGTTCAGGAAACTGAACCACCTCAACAAGCTGAAAATGAACCTGAACCACATATATCCCTATCTCAATCCTAATCTCCGAACAAGTTACAAGAACCTAAGAGATCTGACAAGCGTGTGTCCATCTCTCATAATCCCTTGAATACCAGAACCCTGCTTGCTTCACCTGTTTTAGAAAGCCCCATCATAAGGATAATGAAGCAACATATCAATGAGTATCTGCTGGACCTATGCCCTGAATTGGATCAACATCCTGGCATCCAGCAACAGATAGAAGAGATTGTGTTCTGGAGGGATATCAGACTGAAAAGCATCGAGGAATTTCTGATCCTCATGACAACTCTGGGATCGGATTTCTTTGTAGACTTGGAGATGAAGTGCTTAAACAATGCTGGGATTGAAAGCACTGTTGAATTGGCATCTGATGATGATATCAGATGGTTGATTCATGAAAGGTTCGGAATTGCTGATAACAGGGAGGAAACTGTTCAACCTCCTACAGATCATGAGGGAGCTGCCGATGAACCAAGAATGGGTGCTGCAGATGAGACCTGACTTGGCAACATCTGACCAGACTGCTATGATGAGCTCCGATACCCTAGATCTTTATACTGAGAAGATTCAGGATGGGATCAAGGTTGCTATTGAAGACAAATTCGCAGCGCTCACAGCAGATTTGATGAAGCGGTTTGAAGAAGAGCAAGCAAAACTGGTTGACAGAGAAAGAAGTCACACAGTTGGGATGCATAATTCCATCTTTTCTGAAGTAATGCAACTAGTCAATCCTCTTGCCTAGAAGCTCAAACTCCAGTCTGACAAGCTCAAAGTTCAGACAGATATGCTCATTGAGACACATGTACTATTGGAAAATGTCTGGGCATCCTTGGGAGAAAACTGACAACCACATGGATATGGGTTGGAAACACTTTGTAGCTTCTACAGAACGAGCAAGACAGGACATATAATTTGCTCTCAGACGCTTTTTAACTCCTGCACCTTCTGCCACCGCTCAGATCACTCCTCTTGTTGTTGAGGAACTCAGAGAGGAGATCTCATAGCAATTCATTGCTCTGAACAGTAGGCTGTCCAACCTCTTTGATGAAACCAAAAAGGGGGAAGGACAAGAGAATAAAGAGAAGAAAGAAAAACAGACACAATTGGTAACAATTACATCTCTACCAGAAACCACTGTATCTGACTTGCCAGCCACTCCATCTACTGATCTCGTTGCTGAAGTGAAAGAAACTGTGGAGCAACATAGCAAAGAGATCACTGAGCAGAAGATTGCTCTTTCAGAGGTTATTGCCAGAGTTGACAAGATTGAAGACTTTTCTTCGTTAGTACAGAAAAGAATGGAAACTGATGATTAGGCCAAGAGCCTTGAACTCGCTAAGAAATTAGCTGAAGAAGACGAACAAGAAGAACCTGAGCAAACTCTGAGGAGAAAGAAAGGCAAAGACAAGATGGTGAAAGAAACTGCGGAAGATCAGAGACAAGGCTAATTATTCTCTACCAAAAGCCAGATGACTCCTAAACAAACTCAAGAGAAAATCAAACAGAGAATAAGAGAAGCCGCCATCAAGAAGCAGAAGTTAGCAGAGGCTAAGGGACTAAACATCGCATACATCCGAAGGAAGAGGAAGAACGAAGTTGCAGCAGAGGAGATTGCTTGGGAGAAGAATGCCCTTCCGGCACCTGTTAAAGACATCCTCTGTGCCCGGCAAGATCTGCTTCCAGAATGGGATCAGATCAGAGGAGAATGGTTGTGTGAGGTGTACATCCTGGAGAAGATTCCGATTCATCAAGATCAGACAGAAAATGATGATGAATTTCGGAACTGGTTAGGAACTATGTATCCAGACTTCTACCAGACGATGATGAAGGAAGGGAAGATCATGTCACTGATACCTGAAGCTCCTCCCTTCGAACTACTCCTTCCACCTTTGCGTCGAGACAAAAAGCTAGATGCTGTAAAATTCAAGAATGCCTATTATGGATTTGCTGAAAAAGGAGGGATCCATAGAAGAGAAGATCTGGACAAGCTGATGCAAAGGATGTACAAGATGTTTGGCATCCCCAAAGAACTACAAATGTTCAAGTACACCTGAGGAAGACAACTTGGAATCAGATGATAGGTACGCTTTTCACATATTCTTAACGCACACACCTATCTGAATGAAATTTTCCATCTCTCTGATTCTAAGACAACATCTCATTGTCGTCTGAAGTATGTACTGTTTTTCATTATCTGTATTTCTATTCGTGGTATCTGTTTTTCTGATTAAGTGTTTTGGTTCCATCAAAAAGGGGGAAATTGTTGGGAAATTTGTATTTAAGTTTTGATGGAAGTTCCAAAACAGGTTGTAATAGGACTAATCAGACCTGTTAGCTGACTGATGACTTAGAATCAGATTAAGATGACCAGCTGAAATGTATAGATAGCTGATGTAAAAGATAGGTCACATATTGAGGGGGAACTCAATATGTATAGGTCAGGTCGAAGTATCAGATGACCCAGATAAGGTCAGATGATCAGAAGGCTAAGAACAAATCAGAAGACAAGAAGTCAGAAGATCAGGTGAAGACAGAAGACACTGAAGACATCGATAAACCTGAAGACTAAGTTAAACATGAAGACTTAGATGAACCTGAAGACTCAGATAAATCTGAAGACTCAGTATGACTGAAGACACTGAGGCTCAGAGTCACCTGAAGATCAGAAGACTACCAGAAGACCTGAAGACCTACATCAGCCGAGTCTGCAAATTGTGCTAAGACAATCTGCATCAGAAGACTCTACAAGGTAGATTGATCAGTTATCTGATCAAGTCAGCTCGCACCTGGCGTCAACCAAAATGGTACACCAGACAAGACGAATATTCTACAAAAGGAATATCAATCATCAAATAGACAAATTACTGAAGTGCCGCCTCGTGAAGCCAAGGAGAAAGTGACACATGCACAAAAAGGGCTGACAATGCGGGATTCAACGCTGCGGATATAAACGACGCTAATCATGCCTACGGCCACGTCGATATTCGGAGCACGTCACAATCATATCCTACAACCTATCTAATATAGCCCAAAATTCAAATTGCTCTCCAACGGCTCTTTGATTTCGTGGTCTATAAAATGGGATTGCTCTTCAAAATTGAAGAACACTGAGAACATACCAGATCGAAAGCAGATCAAAAAAGAAAAAAAACTACAAAGAAATTTCCGCTCAAGAAGAACGAATTTGAAGATTATTCTTAAGTGTTCATCCCATTGTTCTTAGCAAGAAATCCTATCCTCTAGCATTTGGCTACATAAACACTAGGATAGATTTCCAGTTGGAACCACAACAAACCTTTACCCAAACTCAAAGTTCGGTTAAGTTTGTTACCGCAAGATTTCAGACTAGGGATTCTAGTTTCTGATTTTTGGGATCGGTTGAGAGTGAACTCGATAAACATCTGTTGGGTGTTGGACTAACACATAAAACTAAGTCCAGTCGGTTAAGTTGGTTAAGTTGGTGCCCCTGTGTTAAGGGAAGAGTGGGACGAAGACGGGTTTAAATTCGAACCACTATAAAATCTTGTGTGCATTTACTTGCTCTTTATTGCTTTTACACTATTCACAATAACCGAGCTTAAAATTGCATACATATTCTAAGTTAACATCACCGCACTAAGCAATCGATCCGATCAAAGTTGACACCTTAGTCGGTGATTGAAAAACCGACTTGAGAATCGATTTGATAAAACCGGTTTTTCACGGGTATTTACAAGCTTCCGCACTATCAGTTAAACTGACAGATATCAAACTAATCTGCCCTCAGGCACTCAGTAAGATTGAACATCAGTCCAAACTCACTCACTAGCACTCTGATCAGACAAACTGCAATTACACCTGATCTGCACGAAAAGTTTTCAGAAGTCCATTCATCCCCCCTCTAGACTTCTGCCCTCACAAAACCCGTTCGGGACCTACATCAAGATAGGCAGTTCTTTCTTGATACATCTGCTTCATCTCTGCATTGAGCTCAGTTTTGACTACATCAATTTTTCCTTCCAAAGTAGTCATTTTATCTGCAAGAGTTGTTTGTAGTTGCAGCATGTCTGAAGATGAACTCAGATTTTCCAGTTTTTGAGATTGGCTTGCCAAGGTTTCTTCAATTTGAGTCACTTTTTCCACCATTGGCACCACCTTTTCCAATTTATCCAGGATATGACTGAAATCAATTTCTGGAGTTTGTACAACTTTTTCCAATCGAAATTGGGGTGCTCCTCGAGCCTCGATCTGCATATCATACATAACTGATTTAAAGATAAGAACTTCAGTAGCTTTGGCATAATGTATAATAGTGCCAAAAGATACCTGAAGAGTGCTAACTTCAGTCTGAGGATGTGTGATATCATCTGTCAAAGATCGTTGTCCTTCTCCATCGACTTTCGATCTTTTTTCTTTTCAGAATGCGTCCGAGGTTCCTTCTCCCCCTCAGATTGTTTTTCAGCATCATCTTGTTTGTCACCCTCTTTATCTTGATCCTCATCTCCTTCTGGATTCATAGAACTGGAGGCATCAACATCAACTTTCCTTTTCTCAGCCACCTTTCTCTTTACTAGCTCATCAAAGTCAGCAATTTTCATTCTGAGCTTGGTTTTCCTGAATCCAGAGAACTCTGTCAAAAAAAGCTAGATCTCAAAGATTCCACCAATCTTCTCCTCTCGGGCGAGAGGCTATATTTAGCATCTCCAAGAGTCCGATTCAGATGTAGACCGTGGTTCTGAGTCGGAAGAAAAGATCCTGAAGGTCAGGATATGCGCTCAGCTCAGGGTACCTTTCAAGAATGAATCGTTCCCCCTTACTGCGCCACTCAGTTTCTTCGGCCTCTCCCTTCCTCAATTTTGGTTTTTCAGGAGCAGTTGGCTCGGATTGTATAAGTTCTAGTGCTGATGGATCGAGAAATGGTCCATTCAGAAGTGCATCCAAGTTCAGCAATTCCTGAGGTTCAGACTGATCTGAAGTCTGAACAGGTCTCTCTTCAGTAGGAATCTGAGGTCCCTTGAAGATTTTCGAGAAATTTTATCCGAGCTCAGAGCGGTTTAAGTACCTCGGAGAAAACATGTTCCTCGGTTTCTTGCTCTTGTACATTTGTCACACTTTGGCGAAAGGAACACGAAGTGGAGATTTCAACCCTTGGCGGCCTTGAGGTTGAGTTTCTTGATGTCACCGCCTCCTTCTCAAAGAATAGATTGAAGCCTTCTGCGCTTCTGAGGAGCCAGTACTTTCTTTTTCAGTTTCTCTCCTTTCTCTCTTTTAACTTGCATCAGGGCTTTCCCTTTGGCTTGTCTGGCTTCTTCAGCAGTTTCTTCTTCAGCGGTCTCCTCCTGAGACTCAGAGTTTTTCTCTTTCTTTCCTCTCAGAGTCTTCTTTGTTAGTGGTTTGAACATGATTTTTGACTTTGGAAAGGAAGTGGATTTGACAAAGATGTCCTCCTCTTCTCTGCACATTTCCAAGATAAATGCAATCTTGGTTGCATGTAGGATCTTTCCTTTGACAACTACAGAGCCATTCACCTTCTGAATTTGTTTGGCTTGATCACTTACCACCTTGATTAAATAGTGTAACCAGTTGAATGCCGTGGAGGGTGAATCTTCAATCGCCGCCATTAGCCTTAACTTAGGCGTGCTTATCTGTTCGAAGCTACTAGATCTACTCATGATGCATTTGCTTACAATATCCAACAATACTCGATATTTAGGCTTCAAATGCCTCTTATTCAGAGTAGCTTCAAACTTTACTGGATGCTCAGTAATTTTGTCCAGATATTCTTGTTCCCTACCCATCATGTATACCTTAGGGTCTTCACCTCTATCACTTAACTCATATATTGCATTAAGATTCTTAGGAATAATATATATTTCCCTAACAAAATCCACATATTTTGAACTATGCTCCAAATGCGAGACTGTAATCTGAGATTCTATGCAATTCTCATCATTTAACTTCAAATTAGAGATAAACTCAATTACCTCTTTCACATATTTGGCCTCTGGTTGATTCGCGACCAGGCAAGTAAGCTTTGTCAAACGAATCATATGCAATGCCTCCTCCTCGTGAGTTGCATTGGATGAGCTTTCGAGAGAGACGACATATTCGTACCAAGGTTTATTGGAAATGGCGAGCTTGTCGTATACAGAAAGTGTCATTTTTGGAAAATTTCTGGTGAAGGGTTTTGAGATAGGTGAAAATTTCTTGGCAATCGAGAGTTTCGAAGCAGAGTGTTTTTGAAGATGAAGGCCTTTTTGGAATAGAGCTTTTAAAGAAATTTTTCCAAAGGATATAGGATTTTGATTTATGGAAAATCGTGTAGATGAAGAAATTGACGGTTGAGATTAAAAACCGACTAAAACGGGTATATGAAAGGACGATTTCGCAAATACTAAGCCGTCAATTTATCCCTATTGGTGATTAATGAACAAAGGCATTTAATTATCATTTCTCGCAGGACCATTGACTTTCCTTGTGTATTTCAAAGGTCCCGCCCAAATATTTCTTCAGGTGTTTTGTCATTTATTGCCAATGATTACTGAGATTCAGTTAGACAATAAATGTGTTGCATGAGTCAATACTTCTTCAGATAATTTTCTCCATCAGTCTTACTGAGTTTTGACCTTGATAAAATGTCAGTATAATACTGAGTACTGATCTTCAGGATAACTGAGTTTCCCAAGACTCGATTGTTCAAGATTTTCAATTTTATCCCGAAGTTTTTCAAGTAAAAAACCTAAGAAAACTTCATGCATCCGAAAACCTTCAATTTTTTGATTTGCTTTATTCACTGGATCCAACATACCTAATTCTATCGATAGTTCCCGAAATCTTGATTCAACCCAAAGGTTTAGTCAAGATATCACTCTCTCTGCTTATCAAGATGAATTTTCTCCATTCTCGATGTCTTTCTTCTCAACATGATCTCTGATGAAGTGATGTCTGATATCAACATGCTTACATCTGGTGTGCAATACAAAATTTTGTGTAATAGCAATTGCACTATTATTATCACAAAATATAGGTACTTCATTGGCTATAATCTTATAATCCCTCAATTGTTGTCTGAGCCAAAGAATCATTGCTGTGACTTCCCGGACCATGTATTCAGCTCCAAGACTCAACAACTTCCTGCTGACCATGTATTCAATTTTCAAGAAGGTTTCACATCGAGGTTTGTTTCCTTGAAAACCATGATATTAGTTTACTTCCAAGAAATTGACAAGTTCCTGTGGTAGACTTCCTGCCAATTCTACATCCTCCATAATCAGCATCTGAATAACCAGTTAATTCAAGGTTATCATCAGCTGGATACCATAATCCTCTATTCATAGTGCCTTAAGATATTTCAGAATCTTTTTGGCAGCCTCCATGTGACTAGCCTTAGGATTAGCTTGGTATCTTGCACATATCCCAACAGCAAATGTAATATTAGGCATACTTGTTGTGAGATATAGTAGTGATCCAATGATCCCTCTATAATCAGTGAGATTTACTGATTTGCCTTCAAGATCAGGATTCATCTTGTAGTTAGTATTCATAGGAATTCTAACTGCATTGCAATTCTGTACACCATACTTTGCAATCAGATCTCTGGTGTATTTTGCTTGATTGATGAAAATTCCTTCCTTAGTTTGTTTCACCTAAAGTCCAAGAAAGAAATTCATCTCCCCCATCATTGACATCTCAAACTTTTCTTTCATCAGGGTAGAAAACTTTTCACACAGCTGATGATTTGGAGATCCAAATATGATGTCATCTACATAAATCTGAACAAGTAAAATGTCTTTCCCATCTTCTATCCTTAACAGAGTCCTATCAACAGTTCCTTTGATAAAACCATGGTCAGTAAGAAACTGAGAAAGGGTATCATACCATGCTCGGGGTGCTTGCTTAAGACCATACAAGGCTTTTTCCGAGCACTCAAACTTGGTCATTCTGGTTCGAAACCGGGAGGTTGTTCCACATAAACCTCTTTCCTTAAGCACACCATTCAGAAATGCACTTTTCACATCCATCCGATAGATTGTGAATTTCATGTGTAAAAGATATGCAAGAAACAATCTGATGGCTTCTAGTCTTGCAACAGGTGCAAAGGTTTCATCATAATCCAAGCCTTCTTCTTGGGAATAACCTTGTGCAACTAGCCTTGCCTTGTTTCTCACAATGTTGTTGTTTTCATCTCTCTTATTCTTGAAGACCCACTTAGTTCCAATCACATTGTGCCTCTTAGGTCTATCCACTAGCTCCCAAACTTCATTCCTTGAGAAATGATTCAGCTCTTCTTGCATAGCAGTAATCCAAAAAGAATCTTGTAGAGCTTCTTCAATCTCGAAGGTTCTTTTTTCAGATATAAGACAAAACAAAGCACTTTCTCCATGGAACCTTCTTGTTTTGACACCATCTGATAGATCACCCACAATCTGACTTTTAGGATGACTATCCAACCATTTTCTCCTGGATGTTTCCCCTTCAGTAGTATCCTCAACATCAGAAATGTTAGGTTCGTGTAGTTCATTAAATTCGGGGAACAATGTAGAAAAGGAGAAAAGGAATCATCTTCCTCGGGGAAATTCCATTCGAACATTATCGAGACATTTGTTCCCCATTGGTTGATAGATTCGAGTTTGCCTCAATTTGTGACCACATCTTCATCGGCATTACATACCCGAAGTCCGAATCGGTGTATGTTTAGATTGGTCACCTTCAAAGTGTGTTGGCTTTCCTTGATTGGAGAATTTCCATCCCGAGTCTCACCATCCCGAAGTTTTTCCATCCCGAACTTCTTTGTTCGAAGTCCGATTCACTCCATTCATAGAAAGTGACCGACTTCTTCTTTTTCGAGTTCGAGAGGATGTTTTATCATTCTTTTTCGTGCTAAGTCGGGTGATTCTCTTGATCGGTTCTCTGAAGTCATGTTCTGCTTTTCTTCCGAACACAAGTAGATTCATCAAAAACAACATGAGGTGTTTCTTCCACAATAAGAGTCCTACAGCTTATAAACTCGAAGAAGTTTTTCTCGACTTCGTAATATCCTAAGAATATCCCTTCATCAGCTTTGCTATCAAAAGTTTTCAACTGATCTTTACCATTATTGTGTATGAAACACTTGCAACCAAACACACGAAAGAAAGAAACAAGAGGCTTCCTTTTAATCCACAGCTCATATGGAGTTTTCCTTGGTTCTTGGTCAGTATGGATCTGTTCTGAGAGTAGCATGCAGTGTTGATAGCTTCAGCCCAAAATCTCTTAGGAATATCACCAAAGAATCATTGTCCTTGCAGCTTCTTTAAGAGTCCAATTTCTTCTTTCAGCAACACCATTCTGTTGTGGGGTTCTTGCAGCTGATGTTTCATGAGCTATTCCATTTGATGCACAATAATCAAATATGATATGATTGATAAACTCAGTTCCTTTATCTGATCTGATTTTGACCACACTCAGATCTTTTTCAAGATCGAGCCTTTTCAAAGAGTTCAGTAGCTTTTTATGCGAGTCTTTCTTCTTGAGTAAGAATATGACTCATGTGTATCTAGAGTAGTCATCAATTACCACAAGTGTGTATTTTCTGCCATTAGTGCTCGCAGGTGCTACTGGACCAAAGAGATCCATATGTAACAGTTGTAGTATTCTATCAGTAGAAACATCTACTTTGCTTTTGAAAGATGCTCTGATTTGTTTTCCTTTCTGACAAGCATCACATACATGATCTTTACTAAACACTTCATTGGGTAACCCCCTCACAAGTGCTAATCTTGCAAGTTTGTTCAGGGTTTTGAAGTTTAAGTGATTCATTCTTTTGTGCCACAACCAAACGGGTATCGGGAACTTTTTTGCAACCAAACATGTATCTTTAGGAGTTGAACTCCAATCAAGAAGATACACATTTCCTTTTCTAGTACCCGCATAAAGAAAATTTTACGTGAAGTATTGTCTTTTACATAACATAAGTTCTTTGAGAACTCAACACTTTGAATCCTTTGTCACAGAATTGGTGATAGAAAGCAAGTTATGCTTTAGACCAGACACATGTGAAACACCATGGATATGAACAGAGTCAACTTCAAGAGTTCTATATCCTTCAGTTTGTCCTTTGGAATTGTCTCCAAATGTGATCTGAGGGCCTTTTTGCTCAACATAGTCAGTGATTAGTTGCTTATATCCTGTCATATGTCTTGAACATCCACTGTCCAGATATCATACAACAGGAGTCAATTCATTTCCACTCATCAGTCCTATGTTGTTTTTCATTTATTCGATTGCCGTTTTTTTCACCAAAAAAATGCAGACCGGTTCTTAGGTACCCATTTGGTGTAGGGTCCTACCAGGTTAGCTGTACCTTTTGGAACCCAAATTTGCCTAACAACTCTAATTACTTTAGAGTGGCTAATTTGTCTCCCATAAACATCTACATACACATTCACCAACCTAGGAGCCTTGGCAGTATCCCGTGCATGAGTGCCAGTCTTAGCATGAACATGAGCCTTAGAGTTCTTCTTGGGTTCAGGCCTTTTGTTCAAGTGCCTTAGCTTTTGTCTTGTTGGTCTCTGTCTCTGTGACTTGGGTTTGAAACCTTTACCCTTAGGCAAGTGGGGTTTAGGTTGCTCAGACTAAAATTGGGGTCTTTCAAGAATGAGGAGGACTTGGTCTTTTCAGTTGAGAATATCTCTGCCGAAAGTGTTTCTCTTCCGAAAATTCCTCGATGGTTCAAAGTCTGAGATCTCTTTTTAGGTTGGTATTCTTTGCTCGAGGCTTTCAAAGATCGGGCTTTGAAAATTTTCCAATCGAAAGTGTTCGAGGTTTTGTAGCCTTTTCCTGAGGTCTGGGCTTTCTTCCCCGAACCTTCAGTTTTTCTGAAAACATAGGTCCTGTACCCTTGTCTAAAACTCTGGGCAGTTCTTCGGTGAGAAGATTAGATGCCATTTGGTTTAACAAAAGACGGTCTTGGTGCTACTAGAAGCAAAGATTTGAAGACCTTGTGAGGTTCCCCCAGGATGTATCCCAATCCAGATTTTATAGTTCTTGTGTCTTTGATAACTCAATTTCATCTATCACTTTAGATGCGTAATTCAATAGAGCTAACTTTCTCACAAGACTATCCTCACATTTCTTTAGAGTTTCATGCTTCTCAAAGAGGTCATTGAACTTCGGTTCCGATAAAATTTGAATCTCTTTAGTGGATTTCTCTAATTTTCCATTCAGGGATCTATCACCTTCTCTTTTTCTCGAGAGTTGTACTTTCGTAACATCCGGTTCATCAAGAGTTCCCATCAATTGAGAAGTGATCTCAAAGATTTTTAGAGTCTTTCCACTTTGATTCTCGTGATCGGTTCCTTTGTTCGCTCTTGAGTTTCAAAGTGAGTAGTTCTTGTAACCGCAGAATAGTCCTTCATAAGATTCTCAAATGAATCCATCAGTCAAAATTCTTTCATTTCTGAGTTGAACTTGAGAACTCATGTGCTTGTGTAGGAGCAACAACAGAGATGGAAGAATTTACCTCCTCCACAACCATAAGACAGATATCATCACTGTCACTATCTGAGAAAATCTTATCTGAGGAACTGGAACCTTCTTCAGAATGTTCTTCTTCCTCAAAGAATCATAGCTTTCTTCTTTGGAGATCTTCTTGTCTCTCTTGGCTTGTCTTTCCATTCTTTCTTTAGCACTCAGCTCAGGACAGTCATATTGAAAGTGACCTTTCTTCTGACAGTTGTAACATCTGTTGGTATCATCATCCTGATCACTTTCCTCCTTGGTTTTGGAGTTCTTCTTCTTGGATGAGGATCCTTTAGCTTTCTGGTCCTTTCTTTTCTCAGTGTATCTGTCCTCAGCTTCTGAGTCTCTCTTGTACCTGTGATTCCTGTAATATTTCTTATATTTCCCATACCTGCTATTGAGTCTTTCAAACCTCCTTCCCATCAGCACTAGCTTATCCTCCTGCTCATCCTGATTTTTGGCAAGTGAGTTCTCAGACTCTCTAGACTTACAGGATTTCTCTTTGGCTTTGAAAGCCACATTCTTGCTAGATGAAGAATCATCTTTTTTGGCCGATTTCTTAGTTTTCTTGTCAATCACAAACTCATAAGCTTTCAGTTCAGAGAAAACTTGTTGATATGGCATGGAATCAATATTTTTGGTGTTTTCAATCACCACAACATGTATATCCCATTTCTTAGATAATCCTCTAAGATTTTTCAGTGCCACTTCTCTCTGTGGGTATCTTTTCCCAAGAGCACTCAGATCATTCATGATGCTAGTGAATCTGACCTCAAGTTTGTCAATGGATTCACTATCTTCCATTTCAAAGCTATCAAACTTTCCAATAGCAACAGAAAGTTTGTTTTCCTTAATATGATATGTGCCTTGACACATAACAACAAGTGTGTCCCATATTTCTTTTGCAGTTTCACAGTGAGAAATCATCCTCATAACACCATCATCAATAGTGCTATACAAAGTATCTTTAGCGATGTAGTCCAGATTGACTAACTATCTCTCATCAGGAGTAAGTTGATCATCAGATTTTGGAAATTCATCACTGGGATCATTCCTCTCAGTATCAGTGATTCTGGGATTCACAATGGTAAATTTGAATGGTCCTTCAGAAACCACTCTCCACATTCTTTCATGTTTTGAATACAGATGAGCCTGCATTCTCAATATCCATAGGTCATAGCTCTCAACAGAGAACATAGGGAGTTTCTTAGAAGGCATGATAACTGAGCCTTGTAAGATATCAGCAAACAGATCTATTCAGTAGACCACCAAAGTCTTTCAGCAAAATAGACTATGGCTACCAAAGCAAGTGGTCACAATGAACCACTGCTCTGATACCACTTGTTGGTCCCGGTGCTAACGAGTCTCACACGTGTATGGGGGGAATACACGTGTTCAGTGATTTTTAAAACTTTTCTTTCACTGAGGTCAGATGGGTCAGGTAATCCTGATGATTTTGCCCTGAGAAGCACAGATTGCCCTGAGTCAAAGTCTACTGAGACAATGATCCTGAGCTGCTTTCAGAAGCTTCAGATTAGCCCAACTAAGCCTGAGTTTATCAGAGATCCTGAGGAGCTTAGATCAGATAATTATCTTACTGAACCCTCACTAGAGTTAGTTCAGTTTGGTAACTATCTGTTCTAGCTACTCAAGTGTGTTGAATGGTTGGTCCTATGTTTATACTCGTTTTAGCTTTGCTGAAAATCTTCCCTTCAATAAAACAGTGATTAAGGATGTGATCAATTTGATGCAAGTTCAGTGGATTGGTTCCAACTGAATATCGGTGAATTATGCTTTCAGTGAAAACATGCAACAGATAATAATGCAGTACAGAAAGCAAAACAACACAGCAATTATAGTGGTTCAGAGACTCAAGCTCCTACGTCCACTCTCTCTGATCATCAGAGAAATTCCTTAACCACTTCCTAAAGCTTTCTGGCTAACTCACTGTAGCTTACTCACTTTTCTACATTGAGTTTTCTGGCTGACTCACTGCAGCTTACTAACTCAAACACACATAAGTGTTCAGACTACCACAAGTAGCTTACTAACTTCTTCTCTAGAGTTTTCTAGCTAACTCACTGTAGCTTACTAACTCTTTACAACTCCAACTCACCAACAAAACACACACAAACTACCTTAACAAAGGGTTTGGGTTTTGGGTTGGTTTCCAACTAGGGTGAGATATCCTTTACAATAAGAACGAATGCATAGGCTAGGATATCTCTTCTAAGCTTTGGATATATCTATCACTCTAGGCTTAGAATAGTGAGCTCTCTCCAATGTGAAACACTTGGAAAATTCTAGGGTTTTCGAGTGCTTCAATTTGTAATAATACGAATGAGCTCTTGAGTTGCTTTGAAATTTCCCGTAACCTCTCAATGTAAAGGGTCACTAGTATTTATAGGCAACTTCACCAAGGTCACTCTTGAAAAACTATCCGTTGGAGGAGATAGCTTCATGAGTTTCCTCTTATGATGTTTGATGAACGGCTATGTTTAAGGTTTGAATACTCCCTTGCATGTTTTAGGAAATATGCAGTCATGTAGCCAATCACCAATTTTTGCAGTCTGGAACATAGTACTACTGACATGATTCAGTGTCCTGTCGCTTTCAGTGTCAGTAAAGTACAGTGTTGTCTTCCTCTGATTGGTTTTTGTCTTCAGTAAATGTAGACAAACAAAACGGCTCTTTTTGGTCAATTCTCTGAATGAGATAACCTTAAACAACACTTAGACTTAGTTCCTTTTGTCTGCATATGAATGTTTTGGGAAATATCTACTTTTCTGAATATTTGGGTTTTTCACAGTTTTGTAGTCTTCAGATAGATATTATTCAGTGCCTCTGAACATTCAGGTTATACTGAGTATTCAGTATCTTACTGAGTCTTCAGTAACTACTGGGTCTTCAGTGTCTTCAGTGACATACTGAGTCTTCAGTGTCTTCAGCGACTTACTGAGTCTTCAGTGTCCTCAGTAACTTACTGAGTCTTCAGTGTCTTCAGTGACATACTGAGCCTTCAGTGTCTTCAGCGACTTACTAAGTCTTCAGTGTCTTTCAAAATCTAACCTGATCTATATCTGCTGACTATACATGGTGCAGATAACTTCCTGAATAATCTATACTGAATCCTGACTTAGTCTATCAAGATTATCCTGAATATGTCATACTCAGGGTTTTTGGTATCTAATCAAAACTTTTTTATTAAATTCATCTCCCAACACTTACTAAATTGAACAGTGAGATTTTTAATTTTAGAAAAGGCTACCAACAAATTTAAAAAAACAATTACATGCATAATCAATTTATTTATTCATATGTAACGACCACTAAATTGAGATGATACAAAGGTATTCAAGGATTTAATTAAAAAAACAACTACAAATAAAAAGATAACAACTTATTTATCTAATCTCATACACCAAATTCTCAAAATAGTCTCACAACTAAAAAGAAGATACGAACAACCAAACTTTATTCTTTAAGCAATTAAAAAATAAAACATTTAGAATAAGGTTTGTTTTGTTATATTTTTTTGACATATTTCTATGCACATTTAGAACAATGATTATATTGCTAGACTACTTTATATGCATACAAACTAAAAACATAGACCACTATTTGAATACAACAAAAATTACATTTATGCAAAACACCAACATTACAACAACAAAAAAAATATCTATTTACAATCCATTTCAATTAGAATTGCTTTAGAATTAGACTTGCTCCAAAGGAACGGGTAATTGAAATTTATAAATGTACTTTAAATTTGTGTTAAAGACGTAGGCTAAAAGAGTACAATTTAACCAAAACTTATAAATTTGATTTCTCTTTTAACAGGAAAAAATCAATCCTACAGAATATGGAAGAATCAGACAAGTTGTCCCACTACCTCTTTGTCAAATAATACTATTTATATGTAGGCAGCGACTAATGGTGTCTTTTAACTGGTTTTTTTTTAAGAACAAACGATGCTACTTTTAGAAATTTTGTGGAAATTCGAGGTTATATTTAAATTTTCCGAGCTTACACACTGCGTTTGAATGAATTTTTATTTGTTAAATACTCATTGCTTCTCCAACTATTACAATTAGACAATCACATAATTGATCTTTATCTTATAAATTTCGAAACGCTTGATAATATGTTCTTTTAAATTGAAAGAATATAACTTATGCACACGAAAAATAAGTTGTCATAATGCAATCAATTTTAAAAAATAAATTGGAATAAATTCACATTGACAACTCTTATTGCATTTTCAAAAGAGTCTCACAAACATATTAAAACAAAACAAATCAACTAAAATTAAAGACATAACCAAAATAGTTACACATAATAAAAAATCATTAAGTAGAGACATTTAAATTTAAAAAAATTTAAAAATATAACCGACATCTATTAAAATCATTAAAATTAAAAGATACAAATACTATAAAAAAAATTAGTATTGAAAAGTTAATTGTACATTAATAAAATAAAACGACATTTAAATGCTTGCAAGTTTTTTAAAGAACAATTACCTATCATTTAAAGGCATAATAAAAATATTTATATTGAAAATCTTGGTTTTATTAATGTTGATAAATATACTTTCAATTTGTGTTAAAGAAGTAGGCTAAAATAACCAAACAATTTAACAAAAAAATATAACTTTTGTAACTTTTTTAACAGAAAAAAAAGCAAGTATGCAGAACATGGAAGAATCAGAGTAGATGTCCCACTACCTCTTTGTCAAATAATATAATTTATGTGTGTGGAGTGATTGGCGGTGACTTTTAAATTGTTAAAAATCATTAAATATGGCCATTAAAAATTCAAAAACCTTAAAACCCATAACCAACATACATTAAAATCATTAAAAACAAAAGATACCAATTAAACAAAATTAAATATCATAATTGACAAAATAATTTTACATTATTAAAGAAAAACCAGATTTAAATGCTAGAAAAAATTTAAAATCAAAGAATAGGGACATTCAAATTAAGATCAGTATTAAGTCTACAAAATTAAATAGTGACATTTTTTATTTCTATAACTGATACCAATAATTAAAATAAAAATAAAAAATAACATTCATAATCAACATAGTTATCCATATAAAAGGACCATTAAATTGAGAAGTTACAAAGATATTCAAGGATTTAATTATAAAAACAGCTGCATATTAAAACATAACAACTTATTTATAAAATCTCATGGACAAAATTCTCAAAATAGCCTATGCAGAAACAACATATTATCAATTACGAAACTTTTAATATTTCAATGAATTCTAACAAGCATTTAAAAATATAAACATTAAACATAAATTAAAGACATAACAAAAATATTCATACAAATAAAAATATCATTAAACGGAGATATTAGAAATCAACAATTTCAAGAGAAACCAACATATATTAAAATCATTAAAAGAAAAGGTTACAAATCCAAAAAATTAAAAGTCATAATCAACAAATTAATTCAACAATATTAAAAACTTAAATGTTTTTAAAGGCATGCAAGAATTTTAAAATAAAATTAACTATCATTTAAGAACATAATAAAAATAATTACTCATATTAAAATAACATTAAAATCAAATTACATAAAGTCATGAAAAAATTATTATAAATACATGTACATATTAAATAAAAAAATAAAACTTTTCTAAACATACGAATACAAGCTTCTCCCCGAGGAAAAACTCCTGATGCACAAGCTTATTGAAAAAGAAGTATACGAATGTTGATTTTGTTCACACAAAAAATAAGGTACAATCAACCAAACTTTATTCTTTATACAATAAAAAAATGATATTTACAATAAGGTTTGTGTTGTTAGAATTCTTTGTATGCATGCAAATTCATAATCGACACATCTGTTTGAATACAACAACAATTACTACATATTTGCACAACACCAATGTTAGACGAAAAAAACATAACTCTTTACAATTTTTTCTCCCCATTCAGAATAATCTTTCTTTTGCTATAATACTTTATATGCATGCAAATTAAGAACAGAGACCAACATATGCATAGAACAACAATTACATTTATGCACAACATCAAAATGGCACCAAAAAAATATAACTATATACAGTTCATTTAAATTACAATTGCTTTAGAATTAGAAAAGTTTCAATTTTATTACAGAATTAAGCTTACTAAATTGAACATCGAGATTTTAATTTTAGAAAAGGCTACCAACAATTTAAAAAAGATAATTACATGCATAATCAATTTATTTATTCATATGTACCGGCCATTAAATTGAGATGATACAAAGGTATTCAAGGATTTAATTAAAAAAATAACTACAAATAAAAAGATAACAACTTATTTATCTAATCCCATACACCAAATTCTCAAAATAGTCTCACAACTAAAAAGAAGATACGAACAACCAAACTTTATTCTTTAAGCAATTAAAAAATAAAACATTTAGAATAAGGTTTGTTTTGCTATATTTTTTTACAAATTTCTATGCACATTTAGAACAAGGATTGTTTTGCTAGACTACTTTATATGCATACAAACTAAGAACATAGACCACTATTTGAATACAACAAAAATTACATTTATGCAAAACACCAACATTACAACAACAACAAAAATATCTATTTACAATCCATTTCAATTAGAATTGCTTTAGAATTAGAATTCGAAATTGGTTTACTTGCATATGAATATTGATTTTGTACTATATAAAAAAAAATGTACAATCATCCTAAACTATGTTCTTTAAATTCTTAATAAAGAAAACGATAATTAAAAAATTAACAGATTCATTAATTAGTATTATTATTCAAAACCAAATTCTAAATAAAAAGATTAGGACTAACTATTTTGAATACAATAAAATTTATGGCCAATGATTCAACCTTCAAAATTGAAGCTTATGAATGTTGATTTTATCCTATTTTTTTTTAATAATAAACAATTATGCAAACACATATATTCGTTTTAAATTAATATGTCTTGGACATATGACATTTAAAAAGAAGACACACTATAAAGATTACATAAAATTACAAAATTCACTACTTTATTTGTGTAAAGAATTTTGTTCTACTTTGCTACCAATTACACTTGAATGATAATGTATGCAGTAATTTTATTAACAGAAAGTTATGGACAAGGAAAGTAAAAAGTTGCGATATGCGAAAGTCAATCAAAGAAAGGGAAGAATACAACTGCAATAGAACATACTGAACAACAATCGCAACCTCAACACGCTAGCCAAATAGGTATCAAATTTCAACTTTTTATATAAACATATTTCAATAAGAAAAACAACAACACAATAGAACAAACAATAATTTTTATAAAAATAAGATTAGACATTATGATGATGAAACATGTCTATCGAAAAAAGAGTTTGATTAAACGTTTATGTAACAAAATTTATTTTCTTTTTTTTTATTTAATCCCTTCATCTTAAAAACTTTCAAAGGGCTATAAATTTTCAAAATATTAACTTAAAAAAAATGCTTATTATTCTTATTTTATCATAATCGACACAAACCTATTAAATATATTGATTTCAAAATGCATAATTATTTCATAAAATATTGGGGAACTAATTTATTTATAAACATTAATTTAAAAAACTTTTTATCAAAATTATTATTATTATTAAAAAAATAGAAAACAACTCATAATTTCGGTTGACCATCGTCTATTCCAAAATACATTGGACTAATACATAATGCAATTCAAAATACTAGAAAATATAAACTAGAAAAAAAATACAAAAGACTCTAAAATATATTATTTGAAGAATAACATAACATATACAATTGAAAAACAGAATCCTTTTGCGAGGCAAGAAAACGCAGGCTGCAAATTCTAAGGAAAAAAAAAGAGGCATCAAACCAACCAAGTATGTACATGCTAAAATCAACAAGAAGAAAAAACATACAAAAAAGTAAATACCTCTAACCTCCCAACATGATACCTCACTGAAATAGAGGCTGCAAATGAAGAACCTTCAACACATAATACAGTCTCAACATGATGAAGTACAGAAAGAGAGACTGCATTTCAAGAAGAAACAGAAGAAGCATTGCGAAAAGGTTAATATAATATAATAATAAAAAACAACAAACATACACAAAAATAACACTAATTAAGAAAACTCATGTACAGAACAAACCAAAGAAGCAAGATGCAAGAGACTATAAATTGCAAGAGGCAAAAGACCATTACAATCGCCCACAAAACCAAAAGCTGCCCAACTCGAAGCCCAACTTCCAAGGTCAAACGTAAAAGAGGTAAGAAAACAAATACAAACAACACATTGTCATAATTTTAAAAATCCCCAAAGCTAACAAAAATTAATCAGGAAACAAACGAAGGAAAAAATTCAACGACAACTCTCTTTTGAATTGTCAACATTGTGACGCATTGGTGTGGAAAGCAGAGGCCACACAAAAGCAAAGCAGAGGAACTCTTAGCTACTCGATATGTTGTCAAAAAGGACGAGTCAAACTGCCAAAGAAGCGCGACCCTCCGCCGTTCCTTGCCAAACTACTAGAAGAATCAGCACAGTTTCGCAAGGACATAAGAACATACAACTCCATGCCTCACATTCACATCAATTGGAGCCAAAATTGATCACTCAGTAACATCTGGACGTGGACCATACACATTCAGAATTCATGGACAAAATTACCATTCCATTGGATCATTATTACCAGCAAAAGGGAATCCGCCTGAGTACTCTCAACTCTACATATACGATACTGCAAACGAAGTGCAGAACCGTATCAAAGCACTGCCACGCAGCAAAAAAACACAATAATTGGATGAAAATATTGTCAAAGGGCTAATTGAGATGATGGACGAGAATAACGAGTTGGCTGGACAATTCTGAAAAGCAAGAGACAAGTATGAAGCGGGGGACACCAAAGAACTTTCAATCACATTGATCGGCCAAAAACCCAGAGGGAGGCAGTATGATCTCCCAACATCTGACGAACTTGCAGGGATAATTGCATGCGAAAACTCGAGAGAGAGATATCATTGTGCAAGACAAAACAGAACAACCACAACGGATCAGTGTGTTGCACCCTAAGTTCATGGCGTTGCAGTACCCCCTGCGTTATTCCCTTACGGTGAGGCCGGTTTCCACGACCAAATCCCTAATCGACAGAGCAAAACGTCAAATAAGCACACATTTGTCACCATGCGAGAGTACTATGCATACAAAATGCATACGAGATTGACAGAGGCAACAACAATCATAAGGTCCGGTCGTCTGCTACATCAATATGCAGTCGATATATACACTGCAATCGAACAACACAGGTTGCAGTGGATACGAAACAATCAAACACAGATAAGAGCTAATCCCTACAACAATGTATGCAACGCCGTTGCAAGGGGAGACACCAACGCAAAGCTGCTGGGAAGAAAATTCTACCTCCTTCATACACAGGAGGCCCGAGATACATGGTAGAAAATTTCCACGACGCAATGGCTGTCTGCAGATGGAAAGGAAACCCATCGTTGTTCATAACAATTACATCTAATCCTAATTGGGACAAAATAATCGAGCATCTGCAACAATATGGAAACATCGTGTGCCGAGTTTTCAAAATGAAGCTAGAGGAACTGCTTATCGATATTCAAGATGCAGAGTTTTTCAGCAAAACAGAAGGAGGTACAAAAAAAAACACATAAAAACTAATAACTACATTTAATTATAAAAAAAAAAAAACCTAACTAAGAAATAAACATTATACATGTATTTTTTTAATAAAAATATCATTTGTTTAATGCAGTTATATATACTATTGAGTTCCAAAAACGTGGATTGCCCCATGCGCACATACTGCTATGGTTGGAAGAGAAATACAAAAATCCAACGACCGATGAGATTGATACAATCATTTCAGCGGAGATACCACAAAAGAATACTGATCCAGAAGCATATGCATTAGTTGAACAATTCATGATGCACGGGCCCTGCGGAGCGGACCGACCAAAGTCGTCGTGCATGGACAAAGGCATGTGCACCAAAAAGTTCCCAAAGGCATTCAACGAAAACACAACGATCGATGAGATCGGGAAACCGAGACAAAATATATCATGAAAAAAGATATAAGGCTCAACAACAACTTCGTGGTACCACACAACATTGCCTTGCTCAAAAAGTTCAGATCTCATATAAATGTGGAATGGTGCAACCAATCAAGGGCAATCAAATACTTTTTCAAATACATCACGAAAGGGGTTGATAAAGCCACAATGATAATTGCGGAGGGGAACGACGACAAGAGACAAGAGATGAGATTAAGAAATATGGGAATGTCGTTACTTTTATCGGCATGCGGCCGTGTGGAGAACCTTTCGCGTTTGACATACGGAAGCCCAAAGAAAACAATGAAACAGAAAACCTTCAGAACATTGTGGCACGAGAAGGTGTGGAAAGAACAATGTTCACCGAGTGGATGCAAACAAACAGAGTCAATGCCGAAGCCAGAGAGCTAACTTATATCGAGTTCCCAACAAAGTTTGTATGGGACACAAAGAAGAAAGAGTGGAAAAAACGTAGCAATAGTAGCTACAGCCTTGGAAGACTTATCAACATCCACCCTGCAGCAGACGAGCTATACTACCTGAGAAAGTTAGTCTTGGTAACAAAAGGAGCAACAAGCCATGATTTTTTCCTCACCGTAGGAAACGTGAAGCACCAAACTTTCAAGGCTGCTTGTCACGCAAAAGGATTGCTGGACGAGGACTCGGAATGGAAAGAGGCGATGGACGAGGCCGCCAAATGGGCAACACCCATCCAATTAAGGAACCCCTTTCTCACGCTTTTGCTCTACTGTGAGGACGCCACTCAAATTATGGAACCACTGTTGGGAATCTATGGCAGAAGACATAGCTTACAAACAAAGGAACACTTTTGGATTCATAGAGATGGAGTTCACAGAAGAAGACCTACAGCAATACACACTACTGGAAATTCAAAAGCTGCTGATGGAGAACGACAAGTCACTTGAAGACTTTGAGGATATGCCGACACCGAACAAGAACGTCCTTAAAGAGCTATCAAACTCACTGTTACGAGAAGAAACAAACTTCGATAGCGATGAACAACAAGCGGAACACGATGGACTGGTTCACATGTTAAATGAAGAACAACGAACGGTGTTCGACGCAGTAATGGATTCGGTGGACCACAGAAAAGGGAAATTGTTCTTTCTTTACAGCCCGGGAGGAACTGGAAAAACATATCTCTACAAAACTATAATCACAGCATTGCTTTTGCCAGGAGGCCGGACAACACACTCAAGGTTCAAAATACCGCTGGAGATCACAGAAAATTCAACATGTGGAATAAAACGAGGGACCATGCTAGCCGAATTACTTATACGTGCAGACTTACTAATATGGGATGAAGCTCCAATGACACATCGACACGCGATTGAGGCACTGGACGTGACAATGAGAGATTTGTTATCCCCATACGATGATAATGTAGAATCGAAACCTTTCGGGAGCAAAACCGTGTTACTTGGAGGAGATTTCAGACAGATTCTACCAGTAATAACAAGAGGAAGCCGACAGGACACGGTATTAGCATCGATAAATCGGTCTGCCCTGTGGGATTCATTCACAGTGCATGTCCTCACACAAAACATGCGTCTGGACCCGACAGAGCAGGAGTTTGCCAAATGGGTTTTACAAGTAGGAGATGGGATGGCCAAAAAAAGATGTGAGGAAGAAAACAGAGCCAAAGAACTGGAAAAGATAGTTATAGACGAGAAACCAATGCTAAAAAATGAAGGAAGGCCAGTCGAGCAGATCGCAAAACAAATATACTCGGAATTGGAGACCTCAACGAGAAACAAACAATATCTGACTGAAAGAGCAATCCTTGCACCGACAAACAAAACGGTGGACGAAGTGAATTCTTACATGCTGTCACAGGTACCCGGAATACAATGAAACTTTATATCCGATGGAGTTCTTAAACAACCTAAAATTCCCAGGATTTCCAGACAGCAAATTAGAACTGAAAAAAGATGTTCCGATGATGTTGTTGAGAAACATCAACCAAAGAAAGGGCCTTTGCAACAGCACACGGTTGTGGGTCGAACGATTAGGAGAACGAGTCATTGAGGCTAAATTCTAACCGGGACACATGTTGGAGACAAAGTTTTGATTCCAAGAATTATACTAACTCCGACCGACACAAAATGGCCGTTCAAACTTCGAAGACGACAGTTCCCAGTCCGAGCCTATTACGCGATGACAATAAACAAAAGCCAAGGTCAAAGCTTAAAAAAAGTGGGACTTTATCTCCTGAAACCAGTTTTCAGTCATGGCCAACTGTACGTGGCTCTATCAAGGGTCACCTCGGCAAAAGGACTGAAGATACTCAACATCGAAGATTCGACTGATAATGATGAAGTAGTGAACATTGTGTACAAAGAGGTATTCAACAATTTACCAACAGCCTCTACAACAGAACTGGTACAAACATATACAATTACACAACTATATCACAATATTCTTTTCTTTTATTTTTACTTTTTTTTTAAATACAAAACAAGAAACTAATGCATATACTTATATTTTAAAAAACAATAAGGCACCGAAAAACAATGCCTCACAAGGGACTTACAACCAAAAGCAACCCAGATCAGACGAGATACTGATGGACAAAACAAAGAGCGCAAGAAGAATAAATTAGGTAACAAAGTTAATATATATACGCATATATATGCAAAAAAAGCATGTTTCTCCAAAATGTCATATCAAATAGATTAAATTCGGAAACTGTTCTTAGCAACAAAACTTACTTTTCTTTTCTTTCTGAAATTTCAGGGGAAATAAATCAAAATATGCCCGCCTGATACGCTCACTGTTGAGATTCGACATTTGTCACCTAAACAGGACATTATATGTTCTTTGCTTCACAATATCTTCTCATTCTATTTGACATCAATCATTATTGGCCTACTACTTCTTTACCATTAATAAAACTCAGATTTCCCATTTAAAAAATATACATGAGCATCTTTCATTCACATTTTTTTATTATTTTTTTAATTATTCACATTACTAGTTTATTGCATCAAAATTGGAGAATAAATTGTTTTGAGATTTAAATAGATTCATGTCATTTTTCTCATGATTGTTAGATCAATGGATGCAATGGAAGAGGAAGGGGAATTGAACAGGACAATATTGGGATAATTAATGAAGGCTTGCGTAATATAATAAACAATATAAATGTGTTGTATATATTTGCTTGAAGGAATCTATTATCTATGTCTTTTATTTAGGTATTTCACTAGGTAGTGGAGTGCAAGATTTATTGATGGAAAAATATTTAATGGAAACATGGATTGAGATTAAGTGGCAGTAGAGAGAACAATTCAACAATTAAGGAGCATAACTATAAATCTTCTATAAAATTCAGTCTTTAAGTTTATGTATAGAAAGCTAATCTATATTATAAGTTGTCTGGTCATGACTATGTTTGTATTATGAGTATTATCAATGGTGGTGGAAATAAAATATATCAAGTTGTATTTAATTGCAAAGGTAATTTTAATATTTCTATAGTTGTTCTTCATGAGGCAAATATTGCAGAGTTCTATTACTCATGTTCTGTGATGGTTGGTCAAATTAAAAAAAAAGGGGATTAGAAGATGATTTTCTAAATAATATACTGCCTCTAAATCTTCCAAGACATAGCAAGTGGTGAGTTAGAAGTGTTTGTTGATGACATAATGGAGCAATGGAGTCAGGCATGATAATCGAGGCAATATGCCTTTTCTTGATTTTCTTGAGGTCATTAGTTATATATTTTACTCCCTCCTTCTCAATCTTCACTACTACATTACTGTGTGCTCGAAGTTTAAGAAAAAAATTATTTATTAGTATTTTATGTGATAAAGGTATTGGGGGTAGGATTGAAAATTCAACTTTATTGTAGAGTATAATAATATTTATTAAAAGTGATAAAGTAATAAAGTGTTGAGGATGTGAGAGAGTGACATATGATAAATAAGTGGTGTTTGAAGGGTGTGAATTAAAGTGGGTATTTCTATTTAAGGAAAAGTGTAGTCAAGATTGAGACGCCCAAAACGGAAATAGTTTAGTTAGAATTGGGACGGAGGGAGTATTATTTTTGAAAACGACTTGGAGATGATTAGGAGAGGAGTTTTTGTGCACTGAAAAGTGTGGGAGCGGGAATGATTTATATGTTAGTAAATTTGGAGAAGTCAAGGTTTACTGTACAATATTAAATGATGCGGGGAAGAATGAAGTTTTTAGTAAGATTTTTGTTTAAATTTTCAAGAATGAGATGAATAAATATCAAGCGATCAATTTCTGGACAAGAATAAGGATCATTTTATTGCAGAATATCAAGCTCTATTGACTGATTCTATGTGCTCATTTACTGCAAATCTTTTTCCTTTGTTGCTGATGAATCATCAAAGCAACTGGATCCCATTTTTGCAGAAGATGTTGCAACCTAAGATTTAAGAGCATAGTATAATCTCTGATTGACTAAGGTTTCTCCTTAATCCTAAATAGTCTCACCTCTTTAAAATAGCTTTTTTTTTTTTTTTCAAAATTTGGTTGATGTGATTTAATATAATTACCACATTTATTATATTATTATATCTCCTTTAGGTTTATTTGTTGAATTTAAATTACAACATAATATATCATAGATTCTTTGAATTTTAATTTGAATTTTAATTATAAATATTATTTTTTATTATATAAGTTTTCGTCCCTATAAAATATTAATTTCTTTCATAAACTATATAAAAAAAAATTATAACAAGGCCCGTGCATAGCAGAGGGCTTATATCTAGTAATAATAAATTAAGAAGTTCACAAATCATCAAATTGATCTATATTGGATATTGTAAAAATATTATAATTATTTATATTATGTCCAATTTAAAAAGTGTGTTTGAATAATCAAAGAATAACAAGTAAAGTTTTGGAAATCTTTGCAGATTATTGTTTGATAGATTTTGGAATATGGAACCTTTTACTATATTTGAAAAAAGAAAAAGAACGGTGGAAAATTTTCTAATTAAAATTTTGTTTATTGTTCCAGGTATTTAACTTTAGAAATATGTATCGGTTTTGTTAAAAAAAATTAATCAAATTCAGTAACTATCAACGAAATTTAAAGTATTAAAACAACTACTCCAATTTTGAAAAAATATATCAAACAAAATTAGGTGTACAGTTAAATACCTCTTCATTGATCAAGATAAGTTGACAGTAAAACTTGTCATTCTTGAAGTTTTTACTGAGCATTATCCACATCCTTGCAATCTTAACTTTTAATGTCCATATGTTTTTATTGATGTTAATTTCACGAACAGAAGATAATATAGAAGCCATGTTCTAAATTATGTTGATGAGTACAATAATATTACATCAAAGTGTACAATTACAATTGTAAAAAGACTAATAATTTCAAAAACACCAAATAATATGAATAAAAAAATTAGAATTATCGAAGTATAGAAAAGTGAACAATAATATAAAATCAAACTGTACAATAAAAACAGAAATCAATATGAAAAAAACTCCCTACAATATACAAAATAATTGCACAATTGCAATAAACATAATCAATTCATAACTCAAATTACTATCTCAATATTATCGAAGTATAGAAAAGTGAACAATAATATAACATCAAAGTGTACAATAAAAACATAAATCAATATGAAAAAACTTCTTGCAATAATAAATAATTACACAATTGCAATAAACATAACCAATTCATAACTCAAATTACTAACCTCAATATTCCATACGAAGTGATTATGATGACATGCAAAATTAGAATTGGGACGTGATTATATATAAGAGTAGATTAGGGCGTGAATACGTGCATATGATTTGAAATCTTAGGAATATATGTTTTTGTATTAAGATCTAATCTAAATCAAAATAAATATAAAGATATAAGAGTAGATTGGGGACATAGTGTGTGTATCTAAATATACGAAAATATGATATGAAGTTGTATAATTGACTTTATATATGTTTTTGTATTAAGATCTAATCTAAATCAAAATAAATATAAAGATATAAGAGTAGATTGGGGACGTAGTGTGTATATCTAAACATACGAAATTATTAAGTTGTATAATTGATTTTATAATTATAAGAATATCTTTGTAATTAATTTATTTAGACCGATTCAAAATTAAATAACTTTCAATGAGAGCGCATGATTTTGAAACGAAATATTCTTGTTGAATTGAGCTTTGCGTAAACTGACGTGGTTCCGCCACATAGTATTAAGATTAAGATAAGATAAGATACATAATATATATAATATATTTCCTCGCCCATTTGGAACTCTCCATATATATTTACTACTCCCCCGTCCCGAATTAGAAGGCGGGTTTATTGTTTGCACACGCTTTTGTGAGCGAGATTTGTATTAGTAATTGAAATGATAAATTGATTTTTAAGGAAAGGGTATGATAGATAAGAGTCTCATCTATCGTACCCCTCCTTAAAAATTAATTTATCATTTTAATTACTAATACAAAATTCGTTTGCAAAAACACTTATGAAAAGTAAATGTGATTTCGAATCTGCGACGAAGATAGTATATCTTTACTTCACAATGTGATTCCAAACATATATCTCAATGATAAAATAAATATATATTATTGTAATATATTCCATATAAAATTATGATCAAATCTACATATTCCAAATAAAATCATAATCAAATCTATTGATTTCTAAAAAAATCTTGCATTAATTTTCTTCCAAATTTATTATTATTTTCCTAAATTCTTTCTTTCATCCCCATGTATATATATGTACACTTTATAACAGAAACTCACGCCACATGCTAGAAACTCACACTTGATACTTTTTATGGTTCTAATGTTAATATGAATTATGAAGAATAAATAGGTGGATAGATTTTACCAAATCCGTCAGTCTGTGTTTGTTTTAATCCTGGGAGGTCCGAATGGGGGATGGGCCTCTCCCCATCCCGGCCACTTTTCGGATTTGTACATCAAATCCTTCATCCAAATACACATCCACCTTTATTATACACCTACATCCTAAAACTATCACATCACAAATTTTCTTACATCAACTCATTCTCTTTCATACTTTTCATACAACAATTCATTATCTCTCATAATTTTCTTACACTTTTCTTTCGTATAATTATTAATTCACTAACTAACAATAATAAAATAATACATCATCATCATTAAAAAATATTGATTTGACATAAAATTTTATCCACTCCTACCACATCCAACCCAAAATAAACATGAATTCGTATTCACATGATTTCCCCCATCCACCTATTTTCTCCATCCGAATTTCCTCCATCCACCTCAAGTTGAAAACCAATGTGACCTCAACGACACAAAATAATGGTAAGAAAATGATTTAATTTAGTGACTATAAAAAAAATAGTGAAATTAATTAAATAGTAGAAGTTGAGCGATTGATAAAAAATTGAATAGAGTGCAATATTAGTGGGAAGTTAAAAATCATGTAGAATAGTACTAGCATATTCCTCTTAACTTTTAAGTTGTGAATTTTAGGTGATTAATTTTAAGTAAAAATATTAAAACAAAAAACACTACAATTTGTTTTCTCTCAAAACTAAAATCTTGTCTTCAAAAGACAGGTGCACGTCTCCCACTGCTTCAACTGCTACTTTCGTAGCATCGCCCAGTGTGATGAGGATCTCACTTCCACTAAGTTGTCGGGTTAGATTGAACCCCTGAAGCAAACATGATTAGTGGATCTCGTATCAACTACCCACGAATGAAAAGTATACGCCGCTAAACAAGCTTCAACAATTAGTGCGTGAGAATTACCTTTCTTTCCGGCCCTTTTGGGGTTGGAATAGGCAAACCTCCATTGTCCACTTTCACCGCAGTTTAAGCACTTTCCCTTTGGATTTTCCTTGACACCACCAGCATTCCTCATCTTACCATTGCCCTTGGCAACGGTTGAGTTTGATTGCTTATGGCTTTTGGTCTTCTTCTTCTTCTTGCGTTCCCTTGGCCTAGAAGATGAAGACAGACCACTTGCCGTCAAAGCTTGAGTTTGGTGCCCCATCAACGTCTCTGTCGTGACCAAAGCTTGCAACAAATCAGCTAGCGAGGCCAAAGTGCTCAAAACTTTTGGGCAGAGAGTGAAGTACCAAATCGATTTGGGTCTCCAGATCCTAATCTGCACCCAGAACCTCAAGTTTGTTCAGATGGGCCATCTATTTTGAGGACGTAATCCCTTACGGGGTTGCCCTCCACCATTTTCAGCGACAACATCTGTCGCAATGTGATCTGACGAGTCCCGCATTTTTGACTCGTCAGTTCAAATAATAATTAATCCAACAACAACATGCAAATAATATTTCACGTAAAAGATCCTAACATGCGAAATTTCTAGGAGTTTACGTAAACGTACCCGTTGGAGAGACGATCTTAGACAGACAGGATCCAGTATCTGGATACCCACCAAAAGTCCTTCTCAAGTATTCCCAAGTCCTCGTCCAATAACCCCGGTAGAAGGTTCTCCGATGAACGATTTATAAAACAAGGAAAATAAAAATATTGTTGCACCACCTTTGTGGATTTCTAATATTTTCAACGCGTGGAACACTAGTTGGGAATGAAAAATTCATCTCCTATTTATAAGTAAGGGGGTGTTCGAAATTTTCAATGCAATTAGGACTAGGAAGATATTTTCTTGATCTCCAAAAAATCTTGAATATATCCAATATATTCTTCTTTCCATGTGTATTTTTCCACAAAAATCTCACACCCTTATTTAGCCTAAATTTTCGAAAAAACCAAGAAGATTTGCAAGATTGGATCTTTCTTGAATTTATGAGATATTCTTGTATTCCAAGAATACATATCTTTTGCCATAAAATCTTTCCAAGAAAATCAAGAAAATCTTTCTTCCCTTTCTTATACATAATTTTCGAAAAATCCAATTAAAAAAGCCAAGTGGGAGTTTTCTTGAATTTATGGGATAATCTTGTATTCCAAGAATACATTATCTCCTTTCCATAAAATCTTTTCAAGAAAATCCTTCTCCCTCTTTTCTTTAATATTTTTGAAAAAAATAGGAAATATTACAACAATAAATTTATTTTATTTTATTTTAAGCACCTTTTATTTATTGGACTATAATTTCGGCTACTTGAGGGGCCTTTAGAAGAATTAAGATGGACCTTCCAATGGGCTTCTGAATTCCAATATTGAGCCACAATATAATTCAGCCCATTAATATTAATTAATACCACTATATAATTAATATTGCACTATCCAACTTAACCCATATTACGGTAATATGACTCCCGGTTATTATTTCTCGTGTTTAAGATTATTTAGTCCATTAATTAATTAAGCCACTAAAAAACTTTATATTAATTAATATCTTTATCTTTGGAGTAAGGACATCCCAACTTTATTATCCATACCGAAAAATTAATTCCACTTGCAAGATTTGGTATGATAAAGGTTCGGGCCCACCAAGGGGACCAATCAAGCAAGACTTTTGCAAGCACACGATTCTCTGTATTAATTTAGCAATTGTCGTGCAATTAATATTATTGCCCAAGATATAGGGTATCGAAGTCGCAATGATTCTCTTCCCATTTATAAGTCAAAGCAATAACTACTAATCACACACAGTCCTTATTAAGTGACAGAAATTAAGAAATCAACAACCACTGAGGTCTAACCCTTCATCCCTTAAGTCAGTGTGAATGAGTTTATCCTCTCTGTAGGTCCACTTCAGCGCATCGAATGCATTAGTGTAATCTCTTGGTCAAGACAAGCCAATCTGAGCCTTACACATCAACTTTACCAATAGATTGTTCGGATCTATCTAAGTTGTGAAACACGCACTCGTATACAAGGAACTGTTAACATGATCTTCTGTGATCTGGTACCACCACGTTAACTACAATGTAACGCTTGCGACGAACGATTTGCAATAAATATATATAACATTCAATCATATTTAAAGCAACAGTGATAAATAATTTATTTCAGTAAATAAGTGTTTAATACATAGGTTATACAAAGTAAAAGCATACTTTCACGTATAACCCCAACAGGCCTTCAACAAACCAAGCGTGAGGATCGGAGAAGGTTGACGCGAATTTTGCCAAACAATGAGCAACTTTGTTATCGGATTTCGGAATATGAACAAAGCCCCTGACTAAGGCATTGTTGGTGAAGGATCAAGCGCTTGCCACTAGACTAAAAGCCCGGACTTGTAGTGAGGTGCTACTTTAATTCCCTTAACCCATACCTAGCAGCAGGCACCACGGGCGGCACGCAACTATGCCTTTAATCGAGAGAACGAGGGGTCTTGAGTCAAGAATCGACCTTAAAGGCGTGAGAGGCGCTAGATTTCTCCCAACAATCCCCCTAGCAAAGAGCGACTCGACTTTCCGCCAAACATACCACTATTTGCGTCATGGGGGACTCGAACCCGTGACCTGTGCTCTGATACCAATTGAAGGATCAAGCGCTTGCCACTAGACTAAAAGCCCAGACTTATAGTGAGGTGCTACTTTAATTCCCTTAACCCATACCTAGCAGTAGGCACCACGGGCGACACGCAACTATGCCTTTAATCGAGAGAACGAGGGGTCTTGAGTTGTAACTGACCTTAAAGGCAGGAGACTGCTAGGATTTCTCCCAACAGTTGGTCTCGATGTAACGAGTCTTACACGTATATGGGGGGGAATACACGTGTTCAGTGATTTTAAATTTTTTTTTACTAAAAGAGAAAACCCTTGATGTTATCTCTTCCACCGGATAGTTTTTCAAGAGTAACCTTATAGAGTTGCCTATAAATACCAGTGACCTTCACCATTACAAGGTTACGGGAAATCCAAGCAACTCCAGAGCTCATTCGTATTCTTGCAAATTGAAGCACTCGAAAAACCTAAGATTTCTCAAGTGTTTCACATTGAAGAGAGCTCATTCACTAAGCCTAGTATTGTTATATATCCAAAGCTTAGTAAGATGATCTTTGCAACTGGTGAGAAGGTCTCATCATAGTCAATGCCTTTGCGCTGACTATAACCCTTCACCACCAACCTAGCTTTTTAGGTTTTTACTTTGCCATTTGCATCGGTCTCTCGCTTGAAGACCCGTTTGCAACATATGGGTCTAACCCCTTTAGGCAACTCAACCAAGTCCCAAACTTGATTGGTGTGCATCGAGTCCATCTCGGATTTCATGGCTTCATGCCACTTCCCTGAATCAATATCTAATATTGCTTCAGAATAAGTATTAGGATCGTCCTTATCCGGTATGTCCATATTATCGAGTTCCCCAAAGAGGTAACCGTATCTAATGGGCGGATTATGATTCCTAATTGACTTACGGAACTGTGGTTATGCAGGCTGTACATTCTGATTGTGAAAATTTTGTGGTGCATCGATATCATCAATGTCCGGAGAGTCCTCAAGAGCTACACTTTCAGATGCCTCTTGGGCGGGAGTTTGAACTATGTTGTTCTCATTCAACCCACTTGGAGGTTCTTGCACTGGCAAGCATACTCCAATTACGCTCCCACTGGCTGAAAGACGATCACCTAGTGAAAGACTCCCACCGTGAAAGTTGTTGAATGCTCCCACTGATTCCTTGTCATGTTGCTTTGACAAGATATCAGTCTCTTTGTTAATTTGTGGTTCTTGAATTTCTTCAAGTTCTATCAGCTTATGACCTTGTTCCTTAAAGACATAGTCTTCTTCGAGGAACTTGGTCTGCCTAAAAACAATCACTGATTGTTTCTCAGGTGGATAGAAGCAATATCCTTTAGTTTCCTTAGGATATCCCACAAAATAACCCTTTTCACATTTGGATTCCAACTTGTCGGTAATCATCCTTTTCACAATACGGGGCAACCCCATGTTTGATATGTGTAAAAGTTGGCTTCTTGCCACACCATGGTTCATATGGTATATGCTCAACCGATTTAGATGGAATCCTATTCAGAATGCAAATTGAGGTTTGTAACGCGTATCCCATAAGAATGTTGGAAGACAGGAAAAGCTCATCATGGACCTCACCATGTCTAACAAGGTTCGGTTTCTCCTCTCGGATACTCCATTCATCTGGGGTGTTCCGGGAGAAGTACATTGTGATTGGGTTCCATGCAACTTCAGATAATTAGTGAATTCATGGCTAAGGTATTATCCTCCTCGATCTGATCGAAGAGTCTTAATACTCTTATCAAGTTGCTTCTCTACTTCAGCTTTGTACTCTTTGAACTTCTCAAAAGATTCGAATTTGTGTTTCATGAGATACACGTATCCGTATCTTTGAGAAATCATTAGTAAAAGTGATGAAGTATTCGAAGTGACCCCTAGCTAGAGTGGGCAATGGTCCACAAACATCGTTGTAGATCAACTCTGGAACTTCTTTGGCATGCACCCCTTTTTTAGAAAATGGTCTGTTGATCATCTTGCCCATGAGATAAGATTCACAATCTCCATAAGACTCAAAGTCAAATGGGGTTAAGTAGTCTAACTTTCTTAACCTTGTAATTCCTTTCTCGTTTACATGATCAAGTTTACAATGCCATAAGCAAGTCGGGTTTTCATGATTACTAAGTTTGAGTCTTTTATTTTGTATATTAAGAACATTATATCCTCAATGCTTTAAATATCATTGAATGTTACATATATTTACTGCATAATTGTTCAATAAACAGTACGTGTTACATTGTAGTTAATTTAGTGATACCAGATCACAGAAGATTAAATTAACAGTCTCTTGTAACTAAAAGTACGCTGTTCACGACCTAGATGGAAATGAACAATCCATCGTGAAAGGTTGCAGTGTAAGGCTCAGATTGACTTGTCTTGACCAAGAGATTACACTAGTGCATGACTGATGCACTGAATAGGACCTACAAGAGGATAAGTTCTTCAGCACTGAATTAGGAAGAATTAGACCTCAGTGGTTCGTTATTTCCTAATCTTCGTCCCTTAAATAGGATCGTGGGTGGTTAGTAATTATTGCTTTGACTTATGACGGGTAGAGAATCAATGAGATTCAATACTTTATATCTTGGGCAATATTATTGGTCACATGCGATTGCTAAGATTTAATACGGAGAATCGTGTGCAAGTACGCTTGTTCGATTTGCCCCCTTGGGAGGTTCATAAGATTTATCATACCAAATCTTGCAAGTGGAATTAGTTTCCGGTATGGATAATAATGTTGAACCGTTCCTTGACCAAGGACAAAAGATATTGATTAAAGGAAAGTTGTTTCAGTGGCTTGAATTAATTAATGGGCTAGACAATCTTAAACACGGGAAATAATGATCGGGAGCCATGTTAACAGTAATATGGGTTAAGATGGATAGTGTAATATTAATTATGTAGTGAGATTAATTAATATTTATGGGCTTGAATAATATTGTGGCTCAATATTAGATATTCAAAGTCCATTAGAAGGTCCAATCTTAATTCTCCTAAAGGCCCCTCAAGTAGCCCAAACATAATGTCCAATAACTGAAAAATGTGTTTAAAATAAAATAAATTATGGTTGCTTAATTTTCCAATTTTTTCGAAAAACGTGAATAAAAAGGGGAGAAAGTTTTTCTTTGAATTTTGTTATGGAATGAGGATATGTATTCTTGGAATACAAGATTATCTCATTAAATTCAAGAAATCTCCCACTTAGTTATTTATGTGGGATTTTCGAAAATTATGAGAAATAAAGGGAAAGAAAGATTTTCTTGAAAAGATATTATGGAAGATATGTATTCTTGGAATATAAGTGTATCTCATAAATTCAAGAAGATCCAAATCTTGGAATCTTTATCCTAAAAATTTCGAAAATACCATAACAATAAGAGAGTGGGATTTTATGGAAAATTTTAATTATGGAGAAAAGAATATATTGGATATATATTCAAGATTTCTTGGAGATCAAGAAAGAGATTTTCTCTTCCTTTTTTCCTAGCAAAAATCGGCCACCACCCTCTTATAAATAGGGGATGATTTTTCCATCCCCAAGTGCAATTCCATGTGTTGGAAAAATTAGAAATCTACAAAGGTGGTGCAACATAATTTTATTTTTCCCTTTGTTAAATTGTTCGCGAGTTCCTACCACCGGATTGTTGAACAAGGATAAGGGAATACTTGAGAAGGTCTTTTGGTGTGTTCGTGTGAGCGGGATCCATCTTCTCAACGATTGTCACCCCGAGAGGTTAGTTCACGTAAATCCGTTGTAATTCTGCATGTGTAGGTTTTATGTGCACTGTTTATATGCATGATTTGTTGTTGAATTATTATTTGAATTAATATAGGATTAATTCATGCTAGTAATAATTGTTAGAATTAAATTTGTATTTAAATATTCATCCCGAATAGATCCGGGCAATTAATTCCCCAACAACTGGTATCAGAGCCTCGGTTTCGGGCTCTGAATTTTAAATTGTAATTTAATTCATTTTCATTAAATTTGAAATTGAATAGTAGAATTGCTAGATCTTTTTTGCAGGTATCCAATTGTCATGGTATTTGCTGAATGTTTATATTTATGCATGCATATAAATTATGGATTTTTAATTCGATTTGTTCGAATTCATTTTGCCTCGTGAGAAAATCCACAAGTAGATTAGGATTTGTTTGATTCGTTCAATGTAATAGACTAGTCTAGATCTAGGTTTATTTAGTTTTTGTAAATAAATTATGTAGGATCGAAAAATGGAGCGAGCCTTGAAGAATTAAAAAAGATGAGATCCGGAATGGAGTGCGGTGCATATCGCGCTAAAACGTGCCGGAGGCACGCCGCTGTGCGACGTCGATTGACAGTAACGACGTGGCATGGGGCGCAGATCGGTGGGCGGCAGCGTGGGACGAGTCGGATGCGCCCGGGCGACGCGATGCTTCACAAGGACGCCCGAAGGCGTATGGTGAGGCACGGCGGGATCCGATACGGGCGGACGCGAAGTGCTAATCTTTAGCCTTGTATTTGGTACGCGGTGCACCTGTCGAAGGCTCTACCGGAAGCCGCGAAGTGACGTCGTCCCGACGCTTATTTGTAGCGCCTGCACGCACCATCGCCGGCGTAGTCTGCGGCGCTCCGACCAGCAACTAGTTGATAGCGTGACTTGGCGTGGCATTTTTTTTAAAGAATCAAGTGGGAACTTTGAGATTTAATGATGAAGGCCATAAAGACGATTTCTCAAGATCAAGACATGACAAAAATTAACCGTGACAATTGGATATATGTGCACAATGTGTTTAATTTTTTGTTTTGATATTTTGCATTATTTTATGCTTATTTAAATTGTGCTTAAATATGCGATGCATGAGAAAATGTTTTGAAAAATCTCACCTTCTAAAATTACTAAGTATGTTTAAATAATTAATTGATAATTTTATTCCGGAAAATAAAATTGAATTAATTTTGACCTCCATGATTTATTTAGTTGTGGATTCTTTTGGAGAAATTCACCCCTCGGGATGGCCAAAAGATGGATTTCACATGAATAAATTCCGAAAGGATGATTGTGGGTTATTATTAGTGGCGACGATGACCCTCCCCACGAGGCTCGTTCAAAGAAAAGTAATAATTATGTATTTAATCATGGTTATTACTTAGGTATAAAATTGATATGCATATACTTCCCCGAAGTCCCTGTCAATTTTATATTGGTCAAGTGGGAGCCAACTATTAATCTGGATATTAAAGGTTTGTAACTGTTTCTTGTTTGTAACCTGCTTGAATGTGTTTAAGTAATGACCCACCACACTTGGCTTATTTAAACTATTTTGAGATGTTGGCTGATGCATGTTCATATTTTTTTTGAGATTTTAATATGATACATGTAATCGAACTTGTGATATGTTTGTGCTTATACAAATTGTTATTTATTTCAGTTCAGCATGTCGTAACCTTTTAATCCACTGTTATATACACTCAAAGAACATCAATTAACTGGTGATAACTATGTTGTTTGGAAAAGAAATATGAGTTTTGTCCTACCTGCACAAGAACACAATTGGGTTCTTGAGACGCCCAAGCCAAACAAGCCAACTGAAAGATCAACTGAAGCGGAGAGATCTTTATATAATGACTGGGAGCAGGCCAATGAACCTATGAAGTATATAATCTTGACATCTTTGTCTGAGGATTTGAGATACATTCATGAAGGTGTTGAATCTCTCTGCGAAATTATGCAAAGTCTCGAAGATATGTTTTTAACAAAGAACCGTATGATCGTCGGTTCAAAGGTGATGATGGCGTGACAATCTTTAAAAAAAATGGTGAGGAACACCCGTAAGGGATCATGTTCTCAAGGTCAAGCGTTATTTTTACAAGCTTGCTTATCTCGGTTGTTGGGAAATTTATAGTTTTGATAAAAGTTCCAAAAACACATATAATAGGACCAGTCAGACCTATTAGCTGACTGATGTTTATATTACCGTTTATAGAATACCGGTTGATAATTCTTTGTATAGAACAACCGATGTAATAGATAGGTCACATATTGAGGGGAACCTCAATATGTATATCGAATCTGAAGATCCAAAGAGCGGTGATATCCGACGGGCCGAATGCTAGAGAAGAGCAGGAAGATCGGATCGATCCGATCTAGTCGATATCTCAATTTGAAGTCATAAAGCTCAAACTCGAATACTTGAAGATCGGATGACTTCCGGAAGATCGGACGGAAGACCTACACACCGAGTCCGCTAGTTGAAGCTAAGTCAACCGCACCGAAGACTCCATCGTAGTAGATCGATTATTCGACCGATCAAAGTCATTTCACCAGTGAAAATCGATGTTTCACCTAGTCATACGTCTATGATCTGAACAAGAAGAATGTCAACCTTAGTTGGAAGAACAACACTGAAAAGTGCGTCTATTAACCAATAAGAACGAGACACGTATGATCGAGCCGGCAATTACGGATTTGATGTCGCTTCTAACGACTATAAAATACAAGATTCACGCTTTTCGACCATGTCGCTTTCAAGACGCCACATCAATCCCGCAAACCTACCAAATATAGCCTGAAATTCAAATTGCTCTCCAACGGCTCTTTGATTTCAAGGTCTATAAATATGGGATCACACTTCAGAGTGAAGACACGGAAACACTGAACAATCAAGAAGCTCAAGCAATTATCGATTTCATACGAAGAACACGATCAAGAAGATTATTTTATTAAGTGTTCATCCCATAAGTTCTTAGCATAAAAATCTTTTCATCTACCGATAGGCTACCTTAAACACTAGAAAAGATTTCATAGTTGGAACCAAAACAATCTTATCCAAAACCCAAAGTTAGGTTAAGTTGTTTAGCAAGATTTCGCACTAGGGTTTCTAGTTACGATTTAAGGATCGGTTGAGTGAGAACTCCTTAAAATATCTGTCGATTGTCTTTGTGTTGGACTAACACATAAAACTAAGTCCAATTGGTTAAGTTGGTGCCCCCTTGTGATAGGGAAGAGTGGGACGTAGGATTTGGTTTGTCCGAACCACTATAAATCTTGTGTGCCTTTACCGCTTTGATTAACTGCTCACACAATCGCACAACCTTTAAAAGCGATACATATTCTAAGTTGAGATCAATTTAGCACCAAGCTTTCGATCGATCAAGCTTGACACTTGACCATTTGGTTAAAACACTAACTTTGGAATCGATTTATAAAAACTGGTTTTTCACGGGTAAAACTTAAGCTTCCAGACACATCGATTAAACCGATAGTTACCGAACTAACTCTGCCTTCAGCGATTAGTAAGTTGGTTATATCCCAAACCGATTCACTCAAGACTCTGATCAAAGTTAATCGCCATCACACCTGATCTGCACAAAAGTTTTTAAGTCTATTCACCCCTCCCCTCTAGACTTCTGCCCTCACAAAACCCGTTCGGGACCTACAAGTGGTATCAAAGCAGTTGGTTCTACAGACCACTGACTTTGTGTATCATCGATTCTTGAGGAAGAATCTTTGTGGTCAACTGAACTGATCTTGAAAAACCTTCTTAAAACTCATTCATTTTCCAAAAACACAGCATGGATAACACCTCAGGTATGTATCATGATCTGCTGAAGTTCTCAATCGATGAGTATGCAGATTGGGCCATATATATGTCCAACCATCTAGGTTCGATTAGTGGCAGAATGATGGAAGTCATCGAAAGAGGACCCATCATCATATATTACGACAACCCTGCAGTTGGAGGAGATCCAGACTTTGCCCCGGGAAGTCTTGTACAAAAAAGCCCAGCCTTGATGGATGCAGAGGAAAGGAAACTGCATACTCTAGATACTATCACAAGGCATATTATCATGAAAACAATGGATAAGGTCACCAAGGAAAAGGTTAAGTATCTCAAAACTGCGAAAGCAATGTGGGATACTCTATTTGAAAATATCGAGGGAAATAACCGGATAAAAGACTGACCATCAGCAAGCTTTTAACTTGTGAAGTTCGAAAAATCAAGATCGCCCAACGAAAACCATCAACGAACTCGATGGAAGGATTACAATGTCAATAAACAAGCTTCAAGAACTTGGTAGAGAGATGTCTGATAAAGATATCAACTACAAAATTTTAAGGTCTCTCACCAAGAAATGGGACATGAAGGTCACGGTAATCAAGGATTGCCAAGACATTTCAAAAATGAAGCCAAGTAGCTTGTTCTTGAGCCTTAAAGCTCACGAGTTCGATTTAATTGAGAGAGAACAAGCAGATGAAGATGAGGTGCCCGCTGAAGCCTAAACTTCCAAATCAGTTGCTTTTAAGGTAACCAACAGCAGATTGAAGACCAATGAACCCATTGGAAACATCATAAGTCAAAGTAGCAGATCGCTCGCTATCAGAAACTAGAAAAATCAAATACTCAACTGGGTAAGTATCGAAGATTCTATAAAGATTATCAACATAGCCGAGGAAGAGATAGGAGATCAGACAACAAATCTCCAGAAATAACCAGATCTGATGATCGGAGAGATCACAAAGATGAAAGGAAAAGAGATAATCTAAATGATGAGAGAAGAGATAACCAATCAGACAAAAGAAGCTCGATTACTATCGAGAAAGGAAAGTCACCCGATAGATCATCTGCATTTGAGTGATTCACCCGAAGAAAAGGTTTCGTGGATCAAGGAGCGTGCTTCAATTTGGAGAAGCCAGGTCACTACAAAGCAGATCGCCTGCACCGATGCCAAGAGAAAGGGAAGAAAAGGAAACGAAGAGAGCAACAAAGACATGGGAAAGAAAAGCTATGGTTGCCGACATCGCCAGAATTGGACGATTCAGACCGCCCCCTCGAGGATTCCGGATACTCCTCCTCAGAAGATTTATGTCGATCGTGAAGTCTTTGTTGACTTCTATGGAAATGAAGATATGATATTCTCTTCAGATGATGATGAGATCTGCCTGATGGCCAAGGAGGACCAATTTGAGGTAACCTCCAAACCTGCTTTGTTCGCTTCTACACCTGCTATCATTAGCACACCTGCTGGGGAGATTGACCTGCAGCTCTACTCTGAGCAATTGCTTGAGGATCTCTCCAATGCAGTAGACACTTATGCTATAGTGGAAGCTGAAAATGACAAGCTGAGGACCATAAATAATCATCTTGCTAAAGAGAATGATCTCAGTAAAGCCTCTGAACTTAAATCTGCTGAAACTGCTCAGAAGGCAACTGAGGAATTTAAAATTTTGAAAGTTAAAGCTTCTGATCAGGAGAAGCAGATCAAAGATCAGCTGGCAATTAACAAACAGCAAGCTGATGACTTCAAAATCCTTCAAGCAAAATTCGATGAGCTATTCCGAAAGCATGAAAGTCTAAAATCATCTGAGGATAATCTGCGTAAGAAAATAGAGGTTTTCACAAAACCATCTAAAACCGTTCAAGACATGAACACCTATTTTCAAACAACGATTAACAAGAAGGGACTTGGGTATGAGAACCCTTCCACATCCTCAAAATCCCCGGCTGATTCATCTAAAAAGGTGTAATCAGACGAGTTTCTGACAAAGATACACCAAAAGCGAAACATGTATCTAATAAGGAAAAAAGACCGGTTGAGCGGGTGTAAGGTGCAGTGCCAACCGGAAGGGGGAACATAAATGGACCCCAACCGGTAAAGCATCGTGAGGAATCAACAGAAGAACCCGGTTCTTTCCGAAGAGACCTCAACTCGATCAACAGATCAGAATCGAGAAAAAGACAACCCGTAGTAAAAGGGAAGTCTAATCTAAGACCCAATCAAGGTCACCGCCTAATAAGCATGCTTCGTAAACCGCAAAAACCACCTATCTTTGAAAAGATATGAATCTTTTGATGGTAGCAGTCGTACCTACCCCTATAATCAGAAATCTAGGGCTGCTGCACCTGAACCACACTAGATGAAAAGAAGACAAACAGAAAATATAAATCCCAAGTCTTCTAAGTCACCCAAGGTTCACACTAATAATCATACTAATCAGAAAGCATATAAAGAGACGTATGATTATGTTGATAGGTATGGGAGACAAATCAGGCCTTCTGATCTAACTGATCTCAATAGAAGTGCTCGTTTGTATGGATCCCCAAAACTAAACCTAACCCCTCGGGACCCAATCCAAAAGGGGTACCTAAAGCCCGATTTTGGCTGCGCAGGATCGTGGGTCCGCCAACAAAGGAGGTGTGCAAGCAACTATCCGGTACATCGATAGTGGATGCTCAAGGCACATAATCGAAGCAAACATCTCCTCGGCTCTTACATAGAACCTTAGAGACTTTTCGGTGATGATAATGTTATACCAAAGGATTCGGAATAGAGAATGATGATGTATGTCAAGAGTCTCAAGCACAACCTTTTATCGGTTTCACAATTCGAGACAATGAATTTCGGTGTTGAGTTCTCGACCGACCAATGGACTATCAAGAATCGAGCCACTCAATGATTTTGCTAACTGGTTCAAGGAAAGGGACGATCTACACAGCTGATTGGAACAGTTGCCCAAGAAATGCATGCCTGATTGTCAAGAGTTCCAAAAGTAGCAGTTGGCTCTGGCACAAAAGAATGAGTCATCTGAACTTTAAAACTCTTAATAAGATAGCAAGGATGTCACTAGTGGAAGGACTTCAATGAAGTATTTTCAAAGGATCGGACATGTCTTTGCATGTCGGAAGGAAAAAACAGTCAAAGCTTCATTCAAGGGAATTCCGGACTAAGCATCAAAGATCTATCGTACTTCATATGGATCTATTTGGACCATTACACCAGTCAGTCTCAACGGACGCAAATATACTTTGGTAATCGTGGATGACTACTCCAAGTTTACCTAGGTTATATTCTTACATAAGAAGAATGAGACGACAACGAAGATACCCGAGCTGCTAAAAAGATTACAAAATGAGAAGGGTGTCGTAGTAGTAAAAATCGATCGGATAAAGGTTACGAACTCTTTTATTCTTGATTTTTTGCTCTAAGTTTGGTATCAAAGATGAAACATCACCGCAAGGAGGGCGCCACAATGAGAATGGAGTAAATAGAAGCGGAGAACAGAACTCTCAAAGAAGTTGCTCGCACGATGTTAGGCCGAACATGCAATACCAAGCCGTTTCGGGCGAAGCAAACAACCTTTGCATGCCATACTCGAGCAGATGTCTTCGACTAAGGCTCACTACAAAACACCCTATGAATCGTGGAAGGGCGTAAAAACCTCGTGTTTCTTACTTCCATGTTTTTTGGGTGTAAGTGTTTCATACACAACAATGGGAAGAGTCGGGTTGAAGACTTTTGAGGCCAAGTCGATGAGGGTATATTCTTAGGATATTACTCATCTAGTAAGGCTTTCGGGGTTTACAAATGATTTAACCCTAGTTATGGAAGAAACACCCCATGTAGTCTTTGATGAAGCATCATCCGAACAAGAGAAATCGCCGTATCGAACAACGCGTGCACGATCAACCAAGACTGATGCTCGGAAAATGGATCATTTAACGATCAAGGAAAAAGAATCGTAAACCGTAATAAAGATACATTCCATATCTAGTCGATTCACCGGATCATTCAGATCCTAAGGTACGAAAAAACTGTCGATGAAGAATTTGGTGCGCAGTACCGAGATAATATCAACCGAACCATCCGGTTCGGGGGGAACACTGAAGTTCCCACGAACGGACATCGACACATGATGAGTCCAACATCACCGAGACATGTTCTTATCAAGTGGATCATAATTACGCACCACTCCCAATCGCTAGTAATGAACATTTATCGAAATGGATGATGTTCTCCAAACCGACATAAATCGAGCAGAAGGACTGGATAACCGGTCATCCAGTGATCGATCATCGGAGACCCATCGATAAAGTTAAAACTAGACATTATATTGGTGAAAGTGCCATGTATTATTCTTTGTTATTTGTCTATGAAGGAACCAACAACAATAGAGGAAGCTCTACAAGACGCAAAAGTCGGATTCTAGCCATGCGAGGAGGAGCCGAGCAGTTCGAGAGAAATCAAGTTTGGGAACGGTGTGGACGACCAAATCATCAAGGCGTAATTGGCACGAAGTGGGTTTTCAAGAACAAGAGAGATGAGAAAAATGTCATTACGAAATAAGGCAAGACTTGTTGCTAAGGGGTATTCACAATCGAGAAAAGAATTGATTATGATGAGACCTTTGCACCGATCGCTCGCTTTAGAAGCCATAAAATTTGTTTTCGGCATATGCTTCCCACGAGAGAGTTCACGCGGTATCGGATGGACGTAAAGAGTGCATTTTAAATGGGGTACTACTAGCAGAGGAAGTTTATGTTGAACAACCTCCGGGCTTGAAAAAAAAGAGCAACCAAGTGTACCGATTTAAGAAAAGCTCTTTATGGTTCGAAACAAGCTCCTTGAGCTTGGTATGATACACTCTCGATTCTTGATAGGCGGTGGGTTCACTAAAGGAATAAAATGGATGAGAACCTTATTCGAATAGAAGATGGAGAAGATATTATGATGGTTCGGATCTCGTGGGCGACATCATCTTGGATCTCCCAACAAGAGTCTATGTGAAAGATTGGTATAAGGGAAGTTCGAGATGTCCATGATGGGACAGATGAATTACTACGGGTCTCGGTGAAGCAAAGTGCGAGAAGGGATATTCATCTCGCTTGAAAGCAAAGTACACTAGGAATTTATTGGCTAAGTTTGGAGTTCAAAATTGCAAGGAAGCCAAAATTCCTATGATGATTTGGATTCAAGATGGCTCGGATGAGGATGGTTAGAAAACAAATCAGAAAGAATATAGGGCTCTCATTGGATCTCTACTATACCTAACTGCCAGCAGACCAGATATCACCTTTGCAGTAGGTGTATGTGCCAGATTTCAGGCAAATCCAATGCAAAGCCACCTAGAAGCAGCTTAGCGGATTCTTAAGTATCTGAAGGGGACAGTAAATCTTGGTTTATTTTACCCATCAGATGATAATCTAGAGCTTAGTGGGTATTCTGATTTTGATTATGGAGGTTGCAAGATTGACAGGAAGTCAACCTCAGGAACATGTCAGTTTTTAGGAAGTAAACCCGATCTCGTGGTTTTCAAAAGAAGCGGACATCGATTGCGACATCTACTCTTGAAGCGAGAATATATGGGCTGCAGAAATTCGTTGCTCTAAAGCGCTCGGCTTAGTCGGCGGTGAGGGATTATAACATTGTAGCTAAGAATGTACCTATATTACGTGGCGATAATAGTCTTTATTGCAATCACTCGAATCTGTTCTACATACAAGATGCAAGCATGTGGATGTCAGACACCATTTTATAAGAGATCATGTTGAAAAGAAGAATATCAGAATGGAAAAGATTCACTGGCGATTTCTGAAAGTCGATATTCTAACCAGGCCACTAGCTGAGATCAGATTCAGAGAATTGTGCAATGAGCTAGGTCTTCTGGATCTTGGAGAAAAAGCACCTAAAATGCTTGATGGATTGTTCTCCAGAACCGGCTGGTTAAGAGACTAACCAGGTTGAAAGGAATCAGTTGAATTTGGTATCTCAACTAATCAGAAGATCAGTCAAGGAACTGATATGAGAAATCTATCAGATTTACAAGTTATCAGATTAAAGGAACTGATCAGATTTAAGGTTTATCAGATTAAAGGAAACGCTCAATTTAAAAGGATTATCTGATTAAATCAGTTTGGTTATTTTACATCTTTGTAAGTCGATTAAGCTGATATTCAACAAGCAAGATTCAAAGATTAAAGCCAACAATCGCATAAGAAAGCAGAAAATTTACACAACAATGGAATAATAGAAATTTTCATTGATAAAGACCCGAAGGTCAGGTTACATTACAAGTTACAAGTACAAAGGACCCGGAGGTCAGTACATAAGTCATAACCGAAAACCCTAAACCTATAACCCTAAACCCTCATCCTAACCCAAGAAGAGCGGGAGAGAGAGAGATTTTAAATCTGATGCTCTCATTTTCCCCCACTTAACAAGGGTGAGAGAGGCTTTGAAATAATCCTAAAGCCGCTAGCTGAAGCTAAAACCAGTGGAGCGAGAGCGGCGTTGATAGGATTTCTAAGCCAGGAGCCCTTAGACCTGAAGTCAATGGACTCTCCAGCTGTTAAATGGAGCACATGTGCCAAGAAATTGGTTCAAAGACCTTATGGGCACATGTGCTACATGAAAAAATAGAGTTGATATACGAAGATCAGCTGTTGTCTGATCAAGATCGTATATCAAACTCATGTTTTATATCACACTGAGTCTGTTGATGCTAGTTACGTCATCGCGATAGACACACAAGGTGCATACGGTTAGGAGAAGTGTCTTCTCAGTTGCGACAGCAGATCCGCCGCCTTGGTGGTAGAGAAGCTTGGCAACAATTGTATGTGAAATCTTTGATGATGACGAAAACAGTGATAAGGGACACACAGGGTTGATTTGAGAAGCTGAAATCATTGAAAAAGGGGTAAAGGTGTTTGCCGGAAGTTTCATCGGAAATAAGGGTTCATCAGAATGCATGATTTTACAAAGAAGATAAGTATGGTGAATGGGTTATGTTGTGTAAAACATGAGTCCAATTTATAGAGGCCAAGAAAGAGTGTAAATGCAAATTTGATTTCAAAAAGCCTATTAGAGAAATTTGCATCACAAGGACAGCGTGTAGGAATCACGCAACTGATAATTGGATAAATTTACGGCGGATTGACATATCGAGATATACAGATGATAATTACGCATGTCAAATCGCGCCAACTTAGGGAATAGAGATTACTATTCTAGACTAAGTTTTGGTGGTAACACTTATCCCAAGAATTTGCTTGATTTGAGAAGAATCAGATTAGGTCAACCAAAATCTGATTACATACGAAACTGATCAGATAAGGAAGATCAGTTGAACTTGAAACCTCAACAAATCAGATATATCGATCTATGAGAAAAGCGAAATATCGGTTGAAGGGGAACTTCAACCGATCGAGGAGGATCGAAGGAAATCGACTTAAAATGAAACAGATCGGTTGAAAAGAACGGTTGGGAAATTATAAGGTTTAGGAAAAAACTAAGATCTACAAGTGGAATCAACTTCAAGTGGTATTGACTGATTACTATATCAGTCAACCAGATACGCTTTTCTTTTCCCTTGTTGTTTGCTTATTTATCGGATCTTATCTGTTTTTATTTGCCTTACAGTACGCATTACCTGTGTGACGTATTCCCTACAAATCATTTAATACGGACGTGGGGTACCTGTATTAATTGCTACAAAATGCGCTTTTAAATCCAAAAAGTTTTTAAATGACGTGCTTTTCCCGACCATACGATCAAAACCGCTTAATCTGGATCGTTTAATCTTTTCAAACGGTTGATCTTCCAAATCTTGTCTTTTTCCCTCCTCATCTTTATAAGGTTCATCAAAAACCCTACCAGAGTTTTCCCATTCACAAACTTGCGTTCTTTTTCTGAAAACTCTCCAGATTACTTCTCTGCGATTCAAAGTGTTTTTCTTAAGTTTCAAAATTATCTTCCCGAAAAACAGAATCTGGTAATTTCTGATTATTTGATGAATCTTTTTTCCTTAAAATCCATTGATCTTAAAGATTTTGTCAATCGATGGTATCCTGTGTTATGCTTTAATGTTTCTTGGTTTCCGCATATGTTTATCGATTTCTAGGCCTGTGTATAGGTCTGATAATCAATATATCATATCTCTATGTTTATGCACAATCTTAATCGAGTCTATCTTATTTGTAGATGGCCACTCACGGTTTGGGTAAAATAATGTGCAATTATGCGGAACTGGCATTAAAGATTGTCGACGACAAGTTCGTGCAGTTTGACATTACTCGGGATCCGAAATCAATGAAAGTGGAGCAAATTCTGAAGAAAGGAGGTCTTGAGAAATATTGTGCGGCTCACTGCAATCCAGTGATGCAGTATGAAGCACTCGAATTCCTAAGGAATTTAAGAGTGGATACGGACGCTCCGGGAGAAGAACTACTTTCGTCAGTCAACGGAGAAGAGATCAGACTGACGAATGCGGACATAACTCGTCTGTTCAAACGGCAAAAGGGCGAATCTTGCTGCTCACTCTGAGGGAGAATGAAGATGAGCTGATCAGAAACAAACTCTTTAGAGAGGCTGACAAACATCAGACCGCAGGTTTTGTCAGACCAATGCTCAAGAGGAAATACCGACTGTTGTTTGACATATTGTCAAAAACAATCATGGGTATTGCGTTCAGCCCAGATGCTCTTACATCCGTCAAACTGTACAGCATGGCTGCAATAATTGATGAAGCCAAGAACATCAATTGGCATGGGTTCCTAAAGGCCATTCTACTCCAAGAACATGAGAAATTTGGAGTTGATGAATGGAGGCAGGTCTATCTGAAGAAGAGGATCAGCAATCTCAACAAGGTTGCAGTTATCCTAAAGGACAAAATGCCAAATGCCAAATGGGACCAGAATGGACTGAAGTCCTACAAGGCTTTCCTCTCCACCACTTCAGCCATATTTGGACCACCAGACGATGATATGCGGCCCACCCCCCAAAGGCGAAGAAGGGAAAGAGCAAGAAAGCAACCTCGTCTACACCAGATGCCCCCCAGAAAAAGAAAAGAAAACTGGTGAAGGCCCAGGAGAAGAGGCGAAGAAGGCGAAGCAGGCCTCCATGACTGCTTTCTAGAAGATGAGTCGATGAAGAAGGGAGCGCCAGATCACTGATGCGCCCAAAAATCAGTGAAAAATCGACAGCAGGGGCTTCCCTGCCGGAGAGCTCGCCGAGAACATTCCCGAGTAAGAAGCACGAGGACTAACGATCTCCTTCTCCTCCAACTTGAGTGATTCACCACTCGGATTCATTGGGTCTGCCGAAAGCATGTTTCTCCTTCTCTCCCCGCGCCGTGAACTCGAAACTACATCGACCATGAACCGAACCCTTACCATTTGTGGAACCAGACGACTGACTCCACCGCAAAATTCGCAGAGGTCGAGCCGATCAACCATCTTCCGCCTACTCAAGCACCACCACAACTCTCCACATCTCATCAACACGAACCGGACGGAGGACAATTCTTGAGTCTAGATCATCAAAGACCATCACAGGGAAAATGGTCAGAATGCAAATCGAACGGGAAATTGATGAGATGTATCCAGAACTGGTCGCCCATCCTGCTATTAGAGAGGAAGTTATGGAGATCCTCACCTAGAGAGATCTTCGATTAAAAAGCTTCTCAGATTTTATAATGATTATTGAACAGATGGGCGGTGCTGATGAGTTTGCAGATTTTGATTTCGATATGAGGAAAATGCTAAAGTAGATCACCAACCGAGCCGATAAATGCCGAATCTATCAAAGCTCGATCCACGCGAAGTCGGGGTTAATCGATCAAGGCTAACCGAGAGATCGGCCAAGAAGCTCTCGGGCGATGCTACAATGAAGGATGCGAGTCAGCCGATGATAGTGAAACCGGTGCCGCAGCTCATGACCAACCACCGAGGCGCAAAACAACCGAAAGAGATCCGGTGACGCAAAACATTCCAACATCTCACATCACACGATCAACTTCAGAGATTAGATCTTGTCTCAAAGATCTCCCCGAAAAAAGAAGAAGTTGAGGGAGTGATAGCCGATCGAGGCAGATTGGCCTCAAAGAAATAACAGATCAAAGGGAATGGCTATTTCCCGATTGAGGCAATCAAAGATCGGTTCTCCCAAACTATGACCACCGTGGTTCGCCGAACTTATAAAATCGCTTGATGACAAGTCGATTCGGGTGGATCAACAACAAGTTTTTTTTTCGATGCTCTTTGAAAAGCTAGAATTGATGAGAAGAGAAACTTGACAAACTGATTATTACACTCTCTACTGCCATGGAATCTGTCAAGACTGAGCTGATCTCGAAGGTTCAAAATCTAACTGCTCAAGCTCAAGGTCTATCTGTTGAAGATCTCAACAGGGCGATATCAGTCAGCTTTGGATCTCTGACTTCCCACCTCACTACTTTTTTTGATCAAACCAAAAAGGGGGAAGGACGGAGTGAGAAACCAACTGACATGATCGTAACAACGAAGACATGATTCGACGATTTGAAGCCTATGGACAAAGACTAGACCATCCGGATCTCTTTGCTAATGAAATCTCGAAAAGATGGAAAAGTCAAAAGGCAAGAAAGTTAGATGATGCGGTTGTTGGGACATCACAATCTGTACCAGCCACTCAGACTAAGATAGTCACAAGAAGCACAACTAGCCAGATACAGGCCGATAAGGAACTAGCTAAGAAACTGTCCAAAGAGCAGATTGCTGAAGAGGCCCGAAAAAGCGAAGAAGAAAGAAGGGCGGCACAAATTAAGACAGCGTAAGATCTCAAGAGGAAATTCGGATCGAAGGCAAAAGAAAGGAAAATTTGGAAAATCATGCGGAACCTCATTTGCCAAAGAAGAGTTGATGAGATCATTCCAAAAACTGCTACACACGCTAAGAGGTTTGAGGAATGGAATAAGATTAGAAGTGAATGGCTTCTGGATGCCTTTGTTCTTAATCTTGTTCCACGAGAAGAATCTCCAGATGATGAATTCCTCAACTGGTTGGAAAATAAATATCATTTTTACGATGTATCCGGAAAATGAGGCCAAGATAATCAACGTAAAAAATATCTCGCCAAGAGTATGATCTGTTGGATTACTCGAAGAAGGCAGATGGCTCATTTGACAGACTGGCATTTCAGAGATTCTATTTTGACATCCTGAGCAAAACACACAAAACTGATCCTCAGCAGACCAATAATGTCAAATGGAAACTATATCAGATTTTCAACGTACCTCAAGATCAAAGAGAGATGCCGAAGGATACAAGCCTTAAAGAGTGAAGAATCGGAAGACTTCTCAGGATCACCGCTTTTAAATTCCAACTTTTTCTGATGTAACATGTAATCAACATATCTAATGAGAAAAGTTTATTTTACGATCCTAAGACAAAATCTCATTGTCTTACGATTATGTGCTCTTTCTTTTTTCTATATTTATCAACTGTGTTTGGTTTCTCGGTGTTTTGGTTTTTAAAAAGGGGAAATTGTTGGGAAATTTATAGTTTTGATAAAAGTTCCAAAAACACATGTAATAGGACCCAATCGGACACATTAGGTATCGATGTTTATATTACCGTTTATAGAATACCGGTTGATAATTCTTGTATAGAACAACCGATGTAATAGATAGGTCACATATTGAGGGGAACCTCAATATGTATAAGTCAATTGAAGATCCAAAGAACGGTGATATCCCGATGCGGGCGGAATGCTAGAGAAGAAATGAAGATCGATCGATCCGATCTAGTCGATATCTCACCAAGTCATAAAGCTCAAACTCGGAATACTTGAAGATCGATGACTTCGGAAGATTAGACGGAAGACCTACATCACCGAAGTCCGCTAGTTGAAGCTAAGTCAACCCAAGCACCGAAGACTCCATCGGTAGATCGATCGGGTTTCGATCGATCAGTCACCACCGTGAAAATCGATGTTTCACCTAGTCATACGCCTATGATCCTCGAACAAGAAGAATGTCAACCTTAGTTGGAAGAACAACCTTTGAAAAGCGCGCTCATAACCAATAAGAACGAGACACGTATGACGGAATTTTGGTAATTACGGATTTGATGCCGCTCTCTCTAACCGCTATAAAATACAAGATTCACTTTTCACCCATGCCATTCTCAAGACGCCACATCAATCCGCAAACCTACCAAATATAGTCCGAAATTCAAATTGCTCTCTCCAACGGCTCTTTGATTTCAAGGTCTATAAATATGGGATCACACTTCAAAGTGAAGACACGGAAACACTGAACAATCAATAAGCTCAAGCAATTATCAGATTTCCGCACAAAGAACACAATCAAGAAGATTATTTTATTAAGTGTTCATCCCATAAGTTCTTAGCATAGAAATCTTTGTATCTAGCTGATAGGCTACCTTAAACACTAGAAAAGATTTCATAGTTGGAACCAAAACAATCTTATCAAAACCCAAAGTTAGGTTAAGTTGTTTAGCAAGATTTCAGACTAGGGTTTCTAGTTCTGATTTCTGGGATCGGTTGAGTGAGAACTCCTTAAATATCTGTCGGTGTACTGTGTTGGACTAACACATAAAACTAAGTCCAGTTGGTTAAGTTGGTGCCCTTGTGATAGGGAAGAGTGGGACGTAGGATTTGGTTTGTCCGAACCACTATAAATCTTGTGTGCCTTTACCTGCTTTGATTAACTGTCTACACAATTGCACAACCTTTAAAGCACATACATATTCTAAGTTGAGATCAGCTAGCACCAAGCTTCTGATCTGATCAAGCTTGACACTTCAGTCAACTGGTTAAAAGACTAACTTTGGAATCTGATTTATAAAAACTGGTTTTTCACACGGGTAAAACTTAGCTTCCGCACACATCAGTTAAACTGATAGTTACCGAACTGATCTGCCTTCAGGCGATTAGTAAGTTGGTTATCAGCCCAAACTGATTCACTCGCACTCTGATCAGGCTAACTGCCATCACACCTGATCTGCACAAAAAGTTTTTAGAAGTCTATTCACCCCTCCCCTCTAGACTTCTGCCCTCACAAAACCCGTTTGGGACCTACATCGGTTCTAAGTATAGTAGTGAGGTTCAAGTGGATTCTTTGTTCCTAACTCTTCCAAAATGTTTTGATGAGTTTTACTGTAGTTTTGTGATGAGTGATCACATGTTCACTATGGATACTCTTCAAGAAGCTTTGGAGATGATAGAGAAACATCTGGGACAAGAAGATGAAGCTTTGGTGACCAAAAGTTTTTTCTCAAAATCTAGGCCAACGGAAGGCAAGCTTGATGAAAAAATGAATGGTGGAAACCAAGGAAACCTCACTGCCAAGAAAGGTGGAGAAAAGAAGGTCAAATGGATGGGTGTCAAAAGGAATCCAAAAGGGAAGTGTTTCAACTGTGGTGAAAAAGGACATTGGAGGAATGCCTGTTCCAATCCCAAAAGGAGAGGAAAGAAAGGTAATTCTCACGCACTAGTTGTTGAAACTTGTTTAGCGGCGTATGCCTCCCATTTATGGGTGGTGGATACGTGATCCACTGATCATGTTTGTTTCACTTTACAGGGATTCAAGCGGACCCAACAACTTAGTGGGAGTGAGATCCTCATCACACTGGGCGATGCCACAAGAGTGGCAGCTGAAGCAGTAGGAGAAGTGCACCTGTCTTTTTAAGACAGAGTTTTAGTTTTAAGAGATGTTCTTTACGTTCCTAGTTTTAGAAAGAATTTAATTTTGGTTTCTAAACTCTACCTTGATGGATATTCAGTTACTTTTGATAAAGTTGATACCATTTCTTTTTATGATAAATTTATCTGTCATGGAACGTTGTTGAACAATCTCTATACAATTAACTGTGCACACCACTCACGAAATGCATCCTATAACACATCAACTGTTTCCGATAAAAGAAAACGTTCATCAGACGTGAACGAGACACTTCTATGGCATCTTAGATTGGGACATATTAATCCAAAAAGGATTCAAAGGTTGGTAGAAGATGGTTCATTGGAGTCTCTCCGGGTTGAATCAATCCCAACTTCCAAATCATGTTTGGAGGGTAAAATGACCAAGAGGGCATTCGGAACCAGGGGAAATAGAGCCAAAGAAGTGTTAGAAATTGTTCACACAGACGTATGTGGTCCAATGTCAATCAAAGCAAGAGGAGGTTATGAGTATTTTGTTACCTTTATTGATGATTACTCAAGGTACGGCTATATTTTCTTATGAAGCATAAATCTGAGACCTTTGACAAATTCGAAGAATTTAAGGCTCAAACAGAGAATCATAGGGAAAAACGTATCAAGTCTCTATGATCTGATCATGGAGGCGAGTACCTCAACGATGAGTTTTTGAACTACTTGTCATGTGAAGGGATTGTATCCCAGCTAACTGCACCCGAAACCCCTCAACAAAACGGGGTTGCAGAGCGAAGAAACATAACTCTTTTAGAAATGGTTAGATCAATGATGAGTTATACGGATCTACCAAAGTCGTTCTGGGGTCATGCCTTGGAAACAACGGCTTATATTCTAAACTTGGTGCCATCCAAATCGGTTCCCAAAACTCCCAAAGAATTGTGGACCGGGCGCAAGCCCAGTTTGAGACACATGAGAATTTGGGGGTGTCCGGCCTATGTGTTGGACAAGGAAGCCAGAAAATTGGATCCTCGATCAGAATTAAGGTTGTTTATAGGATACCCCGAGGGAACAAAAGGGTGCATGTTTTATGGTCCTGAAGATCAAAGGGTGGTAATAAGCACTCACTTTAGATTTTTGGAAGAAGACTATATGAACGAAAGAAAGCCCAGAAGTGAGATTACCTTAAATGAGCTAAGGGGGCTAACCTCAGTGCCAACTGTACAAGATGACATACCAAACGACACACTTACACAACCAGAACCTCGTCGTAGTGGGAGGGTTGTAAGACAACCCGAGAGATTCATGGGGATAGGAGAGTCCTCGGACTTAGTCCCCGGTCAAGATGAATCAGACCCATGGACTTACAACGAGGCAATCCAAGACAAGGATGCGGTTTCTTGGCAAACAGCAATGGAAGTCGAAATGGGTTCTATGGATCATAACAGAGTGTGGGAGCTAGTCGAACCACTTAATGGGGTCAAACCCATTGGCTGCAAGTGGGTATACAAGAGAAAAAGAGGACCGGACGGAAAGGTGGAAACCTTCAAGGCAAGGCTTGTGGCAAAAGGTTATACTTAGAAAGGGGATCGACTTTGAGGAAACCTTCTCACCTGTAGAAATGCTCAAGTCCATCCGAATTCTCTTGTCGATTGCTGCGCATCTCGACTTTGAAATCTGGCAAATGGATATCAAGACGGCTTTCCTTAATGGAAGTCTTGAAGAGGAGATCTATATGCAACAACACCAAGGCTTCATTGAAAAAGACCAAGAACACTTAGTTTGCAAGCTCAAGAAGTCCATTTATGGACTTAAACAAGCATCCAGAGCTTGGAACCAATGTTTTGATCAAGTAATAAAGTCTTATGGGTTTGATCAAAATGAATACGAAAGTTGTGTGTACAAGAAGCGTGTTGGAACTGCATTGGTATTCTTAGTACTATACGTAGACGACATTCTGTTCATCGGTGACGATGTAAAGGTGTTGTCAGACGTAAGGGCATGGCTTTCAAAACAGTTTGATATGAAGGACTTAGGGGAAGCCGGGCACATCCTTGATCAAGATCACTCGAGATCGCAAGAAAATGATGATAGGCTTATCGCAGTCTTTATATATAGACATTGTCTTGAAGCGATTCAACATGCAGGATTCCAAGAAAGGCTTCGTACCTTTCAAACATGGAATCCATCTATCCAAGAAAATGTGCCCTAAGACACAAAAAGAGATAGATGACATGAAAGGCATTCCTTATGCTTCGGCTGTCGGAAGCCTTATGTATGCAATGCTGTGCACGAGATCGGATATCTGCTTTGCCGTTGGCATGGTGGCAAGATATCAAAGTAATCCAGGAAAAGAACATTGGACGACAGTTAAGAATATTCTGAAGTATCTGAAAAGAACTCGAGATAGAATGTTAGTTTATCAGTCAGACAGTCTAATCCCCATCGGTTATGCAAACTCAAATTTCCTATCAGACTTAGATTCCAGAAAATCTACCTCCCGTAGTGTGTTTTGCATGGGGGGAGGAGCTAGGACATGGAGAAGCGTTAAGCACACATGTAGGTGACATTAGATGCCACGTATTAGGAACTACACGAGATATGTTGTAGTATACTTAAAAACAGACTTTGAGTATAAGTGGGAGATTGTTGGGGTTATACTGGAAAGTATGCTTTTACTTTGTATAACCAAACTGAATTTCTGTCTTATTTACTGAAATAAATTATTTATCACTGATGCTTTAAATATCATTGAATGTTACATATATTTACTGCATAATTGTTCAATAAACAGTAGGTGTTACATTGTAGTTAATTTAGTGATACCAGATCACGAAGATTAAATTCTTGGTCTCTTGTAACTAAAAAAGTACGTTCATTCACGACCTAGATGGAAATGAACAATCCATCGTGAAAGGTTGAAGTGTAAGGCTCAGATTGACTTGTCTTGACCAAGAGATTACACTAGTGCATGACTGATGCACTAAATAGGACCTACAGGAGGATAAGTTCTTCAGCACTGAATTAGGAAGAATTAGACCTCAGTGGTTCGTTATTTCCTAATCTTCATCCCTTAAATAGGATCGTGGGTGGTTAGTAATTATTGCTTTGACTTATGACGGGTAGAGAATCAATGAGATTCAATACTTTATATCTTGGGCAATATTATTGGTCACATGCGATTGCTAAGATTTAATACGGAGAATCGTGTGCAAGTACGCTTGTTCGATTTGCCCCCTTTGGAGGTTCATAAGATTTATCATACCAAATCTTGCAAGTGGAATTAGTTTCCGGTATGGATAATAATGTTGAACCGTTCCTTGACCAAGGACAAAAGATATTAATTAAAGAAAAGTTGTTTCAGTGGCTTGAATTAATTAATGAGCTAGATAATCTTAAACACGGGAAATAATGATCGGGAGTCATATTAACAGTGATATGGGTTAAGATGGATAGTGCAATATTAATTATGTAGTGGGATTAATTAATATTTATGGGCTTGAATAATATTGTGGCTCAATATTAGATATTCAAAGTCCATTAGAAGGTCCAATCTTAATTCTCCTAAAGGCCCCTCAAGTAGCCCAAACATAATGTCCAATAACTGAAAAATGTGTTTAAAATAAAATAAATTATGGTTGCTTAATTTTCCAATTTTTTAGAAAAACATGAATAAAAAGGGGAGAAAGATTTTCTTTGAATTTTGTTATGGAATGAGGATATGTATTCTTGGAATACAAGATTATCTCATTAAATTCAAGAAATCTCCCACTTAGTTATTTATGTGGGATTTTCGAAAATTATGAGAAATAAAGGGAAAAAAAGATTTTCTTGATTTTCTTGAAAATATATTATGGAAGATATGTATTCTTGGAATACAAGTGTATCTCATAAATCCAAGAAGATCCAAATCTTGAAATCTTTATCCTAAAAATTTCGAAAATACCATAACAATAAGAGAGTGGGATTTTATGAAAAATTTTAATTATGGAGAAAATAATATATTGGATATATATTCAAGATTTCTTGGAGATCAAGAAAGAGATTTTCTCTTCCTTTTATCCTAGCAAAAATCGGCCACCACCCTCTTATAAATAGGGGATGATTTTTCCATCCCCAAGTGCAATTCCATGTGTTGGAAAAATTAGAAATCCACAAAGGTGATGCAACATAATTTTATTTTTCCCTTTTTGTTAAATTGTTCGCGAGTTCCTACCACCGGATTGTTGAACAAGGATAAGGGAATACTTGAGAAGGTCTTTTGGTGTGTTCGTGTGAACGGGATCCATCTTCTCAACGGTTGTCACTCCGAGAGGTTAGTTCACGTAAACCCGTTGTAATTCCGCATGCGTAGGTTTTATGTGAACTGTTTATATGCATGATTTGTTGTTGAATTATTATTTGAATTAATATAGGATTAATTCATGCTAGTAATAATTGTTAGAATTAAATTTGTATTTAAATATTCATCCCGAATAGATCCGGGCAATTAATTCCCGAACACCGCCTTCCCAAACATGATTTACACGGACTAACATTTATATGGGTGCCGTCTACCCAAATAATAATACAATCCGACAATTATTGGGCGCCGCCTACTCAAACAGTTATAATGCGGACTATAAAAGTGTTAACGAGTTAATTAAAATCAGTTAAACAAGTGGGATTTAATAATCTATTAAAACTTTATCAAATTAATTTCAAAATCTAATTTTAAAATAAATTCAATAATTATTAACCAATTATTAAAACAATTAAATTAATCTAATTAATCTAGCCTTTTATTAGTCCAACTAATAAATTTCTTTTAAATCCTTAATTAATCCAATTAATTAAGTTTCATTAGTCCAACTAATAAATGTGTTTCAAGTCCAACTTCGTTAGCCCTTAATAATTATTAAATTAAAACTATTTTAATTTATTAAAATTTTAGGGCTTAGGTGCAAATTTCTAAAATTGCACGGGAGGGCCTGTCTCAAAATAATTATGCAAAATAGCCCTCCTCACATCACCACCTAAATCCGAAAGATCCAATCTGTAATTTGGGACACCCAATTTCACAAAATCCAAACCCCAATCAACATTCAACATCAACAATTCGACATGTGAAAAATATCTAACATCGAACAGTTTTCGAAGATCAAGGGAAAAGGTTTTCGAAAAACGAATAGCAGGCAGCATCAGGAAGAGAAAACGAATCAAACACAATGAAACCAGATGGAAACGCCACATCCAATACCAAAACTCAGTGAGCCGTCACCGCCGTCACCGCGTAGGCGAGTCACCGCCGCCGCTAGGCGCGTGCGGGTGACTCGTCATTACCATTGTTCAAAATGCACGGGGCATCGCGCCAATAAGCTTTGAATAGAATCGATTTGACCTCAATTTCGACGCCGCAAGCAGAATCTCCGATGCGAACAACAAAATCGACCCAAAACAAAAAATAAATCCAAACAAATCAAAAGCGGAACAGGTGTATGAAGCCAGAAAGACGGAGCACCATCAATCGGTAAACGCAAGCGCACGTCCCCGCCGCTTTTAATTGACTAACGCAAAACGTCTCGAAGTGAAGATGAGAGCACCGCCAACCGCACAGCCGCCGCGGTGACTCACAGCCGTCGCGAGACGCAGCGTGAGCTGCCATCTCGAGTGACGCACCGCGGTCTCCGCCGCTGGCGACGACGCATCTCACAATGGTTCAAAACCCTAAAAGGATGATGGTGACCCGAAGAAGATGAAAAGGGGAAAATACCAAGCAAATAAATCCCCAATATGTTGATTTCATATGGTGCGGTCAAAGCCAAAAAAAAATTTGTCGTACCAAATTATTATAAAAAAAATTATTTGATAAACAAATCAACAAATTGATTTTTAATTTAAACCAATACGATATGCAATTAAATCAAGAGCCTGAAGCTTTGATACCACTGTTGGAATTTAGAGGCACGTAAACACGTAATACATGCGCAGCGGAAATAAATAGTTCACCAACAACGAACACGTAATTGCATAATTGAATACGTATAAACATAAAGAGAAATTTTACACTAAATCGTACGCATATTTCTCTACTATGGTATCCACGTAATCCCCATTCACGGACTTGCACAGATTTGTCAGCGTTGAATCTGAGACGAAATTTGCTAGGAAAATTCCTATTCTAGATTTTATGGAGAAATATGAATTGACGTATTATGAATTTCCCAAGAGCTCATATGTATAGGAGAGGTCTAGCTTAAATCTCAAGATAACCTGATTGGGAAATAAAATCCCTAATTTTTATTTAAATAAATCTCTTAGATTTATTTCCCACATATAAAATCTCTACGGATTTAAATTCCATATATGACAAATCTCTACGATTTATTTCTATATATATTAAATCCTACAATAATATTCCAAATATTATTATTGGGAATTCTTATTTAATTAAATCTAATTTAATTAAACATTAATAATAATTAATTCAAAATTAATCTATTATTAATTACTTCTCCATAAATTAAATATTAAATCTAATTTAACATTTAATCAACCAACTATAATTAGTAAACAACCATTACTTGTTGTGTGACCCATATGCCCTCATATATCGAGCGATTAGTCAAACTAACGGTTTTAATTGAATCCTAGACAATAAATCAGACATTCTCAATATATGAGGTACGTTGCGAGGAAATGTGCAACTACCTGTAATTGAAACATGGGCTATTACGATTTCCTCTTTTCATTCACGAATACTCGATTAAGTATTGAACATGATGAAGTGTATATTCAAATAACTTAATCAATTTATCTCAAATCACTAATTGATCATATATGTCACACTTAGCCACAAAGTCTAAGTTGACATGCATCGGCCGATGACTTTGATCCAATTATGATGAGAAGATGAATATTCTCTCTAAATCCACTTTGAGGAATGAATCTTATTCTTGGCTCAACTACCACGCATATGTACTTCGTGATGAACCCAATACAAGCCATATCTACCCATGGTTAGGGTGCAAGTGTCGGTCATGGTCAAAGTTCATCATCCCACACATGTCGTGCATATTGACCTCAAGTCAAAGGAGTATCGCATCGCTCCTACTAACCTAGACACCCGTAGACACATATAGTGGAAATACAACAAATGGTTTCTCAGATGGGTATACCAATACCCTCTAAGGTATTTGTGCATCCATCATGAGACACCTAGTATCTCGTAGTAAGTGAGATCTTACTACACTCTCTAAGAATATGATGCAGATCGCACATCAATCTCCATTGTATCATCAATATCCCATTCTTGATGATCCTTGATTGAGGCTATTTGAGAATCATGCTTAAGTCATCTGAGTTCTCACAACCTCAATGACAGCAATGACTCATTGGAACACTTGCATGAATAAATGCAAACAATCAAACATAATATTTGTTGGGAAATTTATAGTTTTGATGAAAGTTCCAAAAACACATGTAATAGGACCAGTCAGACCTGTTAGCTGACTGATGTTTATATTGCCCGCTATAGGAGACCAGTTGATAATGATTGTATAGAACAACTGATGAAATAGATAGGTCACATATTGAGGGGGAAACTCAATATGTATAGGTCAGATCTGAAGACTCAAAGGACAGCTGATATCCGACAGGCCAGAATGCGAGACAAGAATAAGATCGATCGTTCGATCCGGGTCGATATCTCAGCTAAAGTCATAAAGATCAAACTCTGAATACTCGAAGATCGGACGAAGACCTACATCGGTCTAGTCGCTAGTTGAAGCTAAGTCAACCGCACCGAAGACTCTATCGTAGATCGATCGATTCAGATCGATCGGTCGACTCACCACCAGTGAAATCTGATGTTTCACCTAATCATACGTCGATGATCTGAACAAGAAGAATGTCAAGCTTAGTTGGAAGAACAACACTAAAAAGTGAGTCTGCTATCCAATAAGAACAAGACACGTATGATCGAGCCGACAATTCATGGATTTGATGCTACCTCTCAGAACGGCTACAAAATATAAATTCACGCTTTTGGCCATGCCGCGTTCGAAGCTCGCCACGTCAAGCTTCCGCAAGTCTACCAAATATAGCACGAAATTCAAATTGCTCTCCAACGGCTCTTTGATTTCAAGGTCTATATATATGGGATTACACTTTAGAGTGAATCGGCGGAAACATTTGAACAATCAAGAAGCTCAAGCAATTATCGAGTTCGCATGCGAAGAACACGATCAAGAAGATTATTTTATTAAGTGTTCATCCCATAAGTTCTTAGCATAGAAATCTTTTCATCTAGCGATAGCTACCTTAAACACTAGAAAAGATTTCATAGTTGGAACCAAAACAATCTTATCAAACCCAAGTTAGGTTAAGTTGTTTAGCAAGAATTCGAGTAGGGTTTCTAGTTACGATTTACGGGATCGGTTGAGTGAGAACTCTTTAAATATCTGTCGATTGTCTTGTGTTGAACTAACACATAAAACTAAGTTCAGTTGGTTAAGTTGGTGCCCCTTGTGATAGGGAAGAGTGGGACGTAGGACTGGTTTGTCGAACCACTATAAATCTTGTGTGCCTTTACCGCTTTGATTAGCGATTACACAATCGCACACAACCTTTTAAAGCGCATACATATTCCAAGTTGAGATCGAGTTAGCACCAAGCTTACGATCCGATCAAACTTGACACTTGATCAAGTGATTAAAAGATTAACTTTGGAATCGATTTATCAAAACCGGTTTTTCACACGGGTAAAACTTAAGCTTCCGACACATCAGTTAAACCGATAGTTACCAAAAACCGATTTGCCTTGAGCGTCAAGAGTTGGTTATCACCAAACCGATTCACTCACACTCTGATCAGGTTAACTGCCCTCACACATGATTTGCACAAAAGTTTTCAGAAGTCTATTCAACCCTCCCCTCTAGACTTCTGCCCTCACAAAACCCATTCGGGACCTACAAGTGGTATCAGAGCGGTTGGTTCTACAGACCACTGACTCTGTGTATCATCGATTCTTGAGGAAGAATCTTTGTGGTCAATCGAATCGATCTTGAAAAACCATTTGCTTTTAAAAACTCATTCATTTTCCAAAATCTTTCGGCATGGATAACACCTCGGTATGTATCATGATCTCGCCAAAGTTCTCAATCGATGAGTATGCAAATTGGGCCATATATATGTCCAACCATCTAGGTTCGATAAGCGGCAGAATGATGGAAGTCATCGAAAGAGGACCCATCATCATTTATTACGACAACCCTGCAGTCGGAGGAGATCTAGACTTTGCACCGGGGAGTCTTGTGCAAAAAAGCCCAGCCTTGATGGATCAAGAGGAAAGAAAGTCGCAAGACACTCTAGATCTTATTTCAAGGCATATTATCATGAAAACAATGGATAAGGTCACCAAGGAAAAGATTAAATATCTCAAAAGCTGCGAAAAGCAATGTGGGATACTCAAAATTTGAGATATCGAGGAAATGAGCAGAGATAAAAAGACAGCCGTCTACAAGTTTAACCGGTGAAGTTCAAAAACTCAAGATGTTGCCCAACTAAAACCATCAACAAACTCGATGGAAGGATTACAATGTCTATAAACAAGCTTCGAGAGCTTGGTAGAGAGATGTCCGATAAAGATATCAACTACAAAATCCTAAGGTCTCTCACCAAGAAATGGGACATGAAGGTCCACGGTAATCAAGGATTGCCAAGACATTTCAAAGATGAAGCCAAGTAGCTTGTTCTTGAGCCTTAAAGCTCACGAGTTCGATTTGATTGAAAGAGGACAAGTCGATGAAGATGAGGTGCCATTGAAGCCTCAACTTCAAAATCGATTGCTTTTAAGGCAACCAGCAGAAACGAAGGTCAACGAACTGTTGGGAATATAATGAGTCGAAAAGAAATAGATCGCTTCCGCTTACCGGGGAAGCTTGAGAAGTCGAACGTCCAACTTGGTAAGTATCGAAGATTTTATAAGGACTATCAACATAAGGGGGAGATAGGAGATCAGCCAACGGATCTCGAAAGAACCGAGATCGATGATCGGAGGGATCACAGAGATGAAAGGAAAAGAGATAATCGCAATCGAGGAAGGAAGAGATAACCAATCGATGAAGAAGCTCGACTACTATCGAAAGGAAGTCACCGATAGGTCATACAGACGAGAGTGATTCACCTGGAAGGAAAGGTTCGGTGGATCAAGGAGCGCGGCTTCAACCGCGGAGAAGCCAGTCACTATAAGCGCAGACGCCTGCACCGACGCCAAGAGAAAGGGAAGAAAAGAGGAACGAGAAGAGAGTAACGTTATAGGACGAGAAGAGCCATGGTTCGACACGCCAGAATCGACGATTCCTATCGCCCCCTCGAGGACTCTGGATACTCCTTCAGAGAAGACTTCACCGACAGCAGTCTTTGTTGACTTCTATGAAAATGAAGATCGATATTCTCTTCAGACGATGATGAGATCGCGATGGCCAGGAGGACCAACTGAGGTAACCTCCAAACTCCGCTTCGTTTCGCTTCTACACCGCTATCATTAACACACCTTTTGGGGAGATTGACTGCATCTCTACTTTCGAGCAATTGCTTGAGGATCTCTCCAACGCAAAGAGACACTTATGCTATAGTGGAAGTTGAAAATGACAAGCCGAGAATTAGAAATAATCACTTGCTAAGGAGAATGATCTCAAAGAAAGCCTCTCGAACTTAAATATCTTGAACCGCCGTAAGGAAAACCGGAGGAGTGTAACATTCGAAAGTTAAGGCTTTCGACGGGAGAAGCGGATCAAAGATCATTTGGATATTAACAAACAAGAAGTCGATGATTTCAAAATTCTTCAAGCAAAATTTGATGAGCTATTCCAAATGCATGAAAGTGCGAAATCATCGAGGATAATCTGCAGAAGAAAATAGAGGTTTTCACAAAATCATCTAAAACCTGTTTCAAGACATGAACACCTATTTTTGAACAACGATTAATAAGAAGGGACTTGGCTATGAAAACCCTTCCACATCCTCAAAAGCCCCCGGTGATTCATCTCAAAAAGATGTAATCGACGAAGTTTTTCACAAAGATACACCAAAAGCCAAACATGTATCTAATAAGGAAAAAAGACCGGTTGAAAGGTAAAGGCGGGTGCCTAACCGTAAGGGAAAGCGAAATGGACCCCAACCGGTAAAGCATCACCGAGGAATCAATGAAGAACCGGTTCTTCCGAAGAGACCTCAAACGATCAACAGATCGAGAATCGAAAAAGACAACCGTAAAAGGGAAGTCTAATCGAGACCCAATCAAGGTCACCGTCTAATAAGCATGCTTCGTAAACCAAAAAACCACCTATGCCAAAAAAGATATGAATCTTTTGATGGTAGCAAATGTACCTACCCCTATAATCGAAATCTAGGGTGCCATTTTTTTGAACCCCTTTGGATAAAAAAGAAGACAAACGAAAAAGATAAATCCCAAGTCTTCTAAGTCATCCAAGGTTCACACTAATAATCATACAAAAAGAAAGCATATAAAGAGGCGTATGATTATGTTGATAGGTATGGGAGACAAATCGGGGCCTTCGATCTAACCGATCACAATAGAAGTGCTCTATTTGTATGGATTCCCAAGACTAAACCTAACCCCTCGGGACCCAATCCTAAAAGGGTACCTAAAGCCCGATCGATTGAGGTTAGCGTGGGTCCGGCCAACAAAGGAGGTGTGTGCAAGCAACTATCCGGTACATCGATAGTGGATGTTCAAGGCACATGACAGGAAGCAAGCACCTCCTCAGCTCTTACATAGAACAGTAAGGCCCGCGTGTACTCTTCGGTGATGATAACTTTGGTTATACCAAAGGATTGGGAACTTAGAGAATGATGATGTACAAATGCTTTGGAGTCTCGTATGTCGAAGGTCGAAGCACAACCTATTATCGGTTTCACAATTCTGCGACAACGGATTCGGTGTTGAGTTCTCGACCGCCAATGCACTATCAAGAATCGAGCCACTCAACAGATTTTGCTAATCGGGTTCAAGGAAAGGGACGATCTACACAGCTGATTGGAACAGTTGCCCAAGAAATGCATGCCCGATTGTCAAGAGTTCCAAAAGTAGCGGTGGCTCGCACAAAAGAATGAGCCATCCGAACTTTAAAACTCTTAATAAGATAGCAAGGATGTCTCTAGTGGAAGGACTTAGAATGAAGTATTTTCAAAGGATCGGGACATGTCTTTTGCGTGTCGGAAGGAAAACAGTCAAAGCTTCATTCAAGGGAATTCCGGACCGGCATCAAAGCCAGTGATCGCAATTTGCTTCATATGGATCTATTCGGACCAGTTACACGGTCGGTCTCAACGGATATATAAATATACTTTGGTAATCGTGGATGACTATTCCAAGTTTACGGGTTATATTCTTACATAAGAAGAATGAGGCGACAATGAAGATGCAGAAAGTCGCTAAAAAGATTACAAAATGAGAAGGGTGTCGATGTAGTAAAAATCGGATCGGATAAAGGTACGAATTTTCGAACTCTTTTATTCTTGATTTTTTCTCTAAGTTTGGTATCAAAGATGAAACATCGGTTTGCAGGGGCCTTACAACAAAATGGAGTAGCTGAAGCTGAGAGCGAGAACTCTCAAAAGAAGTTTTCGCCGACGATGTTAGTGAACATGCAATACCAAGCCGTTTTGGCGTATAATCAATCAACTTTGCATGCCACACTCGTAATGGATGTCTTCGACTAAAGGCTCACTACAAAACACCCTATGAACTGTGGAAGGAAAAACCTCGTGTTTCCTACTTCCATGTTTTTTGGGTGTAAGTGTTTCATACACAACAATGGGAAGACTCGGTTTGAAAACCTTTGAGGCCAAGTCGATGAGGGTATATTCTTAGGATATTCCTCATCTAGCAAGGCTTCGGGGTTTACAATGTATTTCCAACCCTACTTGTGGAAGAAACACCCCATGTAGTCTTTGATGAAGCATCTTACGAACAAGAGAAATCGCCCCGAGACAAAAGTACACGATCAACCGTAACTCGATGTTGGAAAATGGATCAGCTAACGATCAAGGAAAAAGAATCAGAAACTGTAACAATATACATTCCAGATCTAGCTGATTCACCAGATCAATCAGATCCTAAGGTACGAACAACTGTCGATGAAGAAGCTGATACAGCTGAGAAAGTATCAACTGAACCATCCGGTTCAGGGGGAACATCTGAAGTTCCCACGAACAGACATCAGCACATGATGAGTCCAACATCAGCTGAGACTTGTTCTTATCAAGTGGATCATAACTCTGCACCACTCCCAATCGCTAGTAATGAAATTTTATCGAAGCGGACGGTGTTCTCCAAACCGATTTTAAATCGGAACAAAAGGACACGGATAACCATCATCCAACCGATCGATAATCGGAGACCCATCGATAAAGTTAAAACTAGACATCAGACAGTGAAAGTGTCATGTATTGTTGTTATCTGTCTATGAAGGAACAACAACAACAAGAGGAAGCTCTACAAGACGTAATTTGGATTCTAGCCATGCAGGAGGAGCCGAAGCAGTTCGAGAGAAATCAAGTTTGGGGAACCAGAGGACGGACCAAGTCATCAAGACGTTATTGGCATGAAGTGGGTATTCAAGAACAAGAGAGATGAAAAAACGTCATCACGGAAATAAGGCAAGACTTGTTGCTAAGGGGTATTCACAATCGGAAGGAATTGATTATGATGAGACCTTTGCACCGATCGCTCGCTTAAAGCCATTCGGTACATTTTACGGCATATGCTTCCCACGAGAGGGTTCTTTGTGTATCGGATGGACGTAAAGAGTGCTTTCTTAAATGGGGTACTAGCGGAGGAAGTTTATGTCGAACAACCTCCGGGCTTTGAAAAAGGGCAACCAGTGTACCGTCTAAGAAAAGCTCTCTATGGCTCAAACAGCTCCTCGAGCTTGGTATGATACACTCTCTCGATTCTTGATCGAAAGTGGGTTCACTAAAGGGCGATTGGGGACGTAACCTTATTGAGAATAGAAGATGGAAAAGATATTACGATGGTTCAGATTTACGTGGGCGACATCATCTTGGATCTCCCAACAAAAGTCTATGTGAAAGATTGAAAAAACCGATGCAAGGAAATTGAGATGTCAATGATGGGTCGGATGAATTACTTTACGGGTCTTCAAGTAAAGCAAAGTCTGAAGGATATTCATCTGCCAAGCAAAGTACACTAGAATTTATTGGCTAAGTTTGGAGTTCAAAATTGTAAGGAAGCCAAAATTCTATGATGATTTGGATTCAAGATGGATCCGGATGAGGATGGTCGAGAAAACAAATCGGAAGGAATATAGGGCTCTCATTGGATCTCTACTATACCGACCGCCGAGACCGGATATAACCTTCGCATAGGTGTATGTGCCAGATTTCAGGCAAATCCAATGATAAGTCACCTAAAAGAAGCTAAGCGGATTCTTAAGTATCTGATGTTGGGGAATGATTCGCACAGATCTATTCGGGGTGAATATTTAAATACAAATTTAATTCATTAATTATTACTAGCATGAATTAATCCTATATTAATTCAAATAATAATTGCAACAACATATCATGCATATAAAAAGCCACGTAAAACCTACACATGCAGAATCTACGGGTTTACGTGAACGTACCTCTCGGGATGGCAGTGGCTTTGGTCGGACGGACTAACCAAAAGGACTTCCCAAGTATTCCCTTAGCCCTTGCTCGACAATCCGGTGGAAGGATACTCGCGAACAATTAACAAAAGGAAAAAATAAACTTTGTTGCACCACTTATGTGGATTTGATAATATTTCCAGCACATGGAATTGTACTTGGGAATGAACTAATCATCCCCTATTTATAGGAGAGGAGGAGCACGAAATTTTGGTGGTTTGTCAATGTGGGAAAAGACTTTTCTTGGTCACCAAGAAATCTTGAATATATCCCATATATTCTTTTTCCCATAATTAAAATATTCCACAAAAATCCACCTCCTCTATTTTATGGTATAATTTTCGAAAATTTGAGCAAGATTCCAAGATTTAGATCTTCTTGAATTTATGAGATATTCTTGTATTTCAAGAAATACATATCTTCCATAATATCTTTTCAAGAAAATCAAGAAAATCTTTCTTGCCCTCTATTTTCCAAAAAAAAATCGAAATCTCTCTTATGAATAACCAAGTGGGAGATTTCTTGAATTTAATGAGATAATCTTGTATTCCAAGAATACATATCTTCATTCCATAATGTTGTGTTCGATATAATAAATCAGGATTAATCGAACATCAAAGAGCGACACGTGTAATGTTTGAATATAAAAATCATGCCCGGTGGGCGAGTTACTTTTTGTTCGCCAACCGATCATAATTGCTCGGCCAGCCTACCGAACAAACTAAACCAGTCAAGTATGTTGGACTCAAATCTCTGAAAAACCAACATCTTAAAGGCGGCGAACGTAAAAGTCCAACCGAGCGAAGATTAATTTCGGACGATTAAAGAAGCGTCCCACTGGGCGGCGTTTATACAAAGATCAATCTAGAAGATGAAGTCAGAAACGTGGCAACACCACCGGAGTTCTTGCATGGTCCAAAGAATCCAGCACATGCTTTACCAATCCAGCTCATGCTTGACAAAGTATGAAAAATGGAAGTAAAAAGGGTTGAAAAAATAGAAAAGAATCCCAGAAAAAGAGCCTACAAAAAATTCCCTGAGAGGTGAGGAATAGAAAAATTAGAGTGTTCATCCACATATATGAAAAACCCTGGAACTCATTCGATAACCTGCATCGATTCATCTTCATAAGATGTATCAAGAACTGTACGTGTAAGGTTCTCAGTACTACATCCTGGCTTGGTATGCCCCCAGAGTAGTCTTTTATTATTAATGGGTCAACAAATCCATCTTATTCTTCGTTTATTTTACACGTATATGTTTTGTTTGCGAGTCGTAATTAAATTAGCCACATAATATTCATCAACTAAAACGACTCGCGACAATTGGCGCTAGAAGGAGGGTATTGCAGGAAAAATCAACTCATACACGAACCCTTAGTTAGCCGAGGCAGAAAAAAGAAATATAATGCCTCAATCTAGGAACACCCAAACGGAGAGGTCGGAACAAAGCCGACCATATAGAAAAAAGAGGCCCGCCGGAACCTCATAAAGATCAAAGCGGAAACTATTAATCTTGAGGATATAGCCAATGATCCGGCGGCCACTACAAAAGCAATCACTTTCTTGCTGCGAGCACAGAAAGAGAGGGCAGAAAAAGAATTGGCGAAGTTAGAGGCTCAAAAGCAGGAAGAGCAACACTCACATACACCCGACAGCAAGCAAGCTAAAAAGAAAACTGCAAAGCGGATTTGGTAAAAAGCCGATGATATGTTCGGATGACTAAAACCCTTAAGGGTCTAGACCATCGGCGTTTGACGTTTGAGGCTCTCCGCCAAAGACCGAATCGGCAATAATAAGGCACAGGATCGGAAAGAGACATCCGATAGAGAGGTGCCCGCAGATTCGAGATCTTCAAAAGCATCGGTATAACGAACAAATATCGGCGGGAACAAAGTTGTCTATCCATCACCGATTGGGTAGTCAAGGACAAACTTGGAGAGGGGCGCCCCATCACGAGCATGATCCACGAGATCCTCATGATGGGAAACAGCCCCAATCTAAGTCGATCAGTCCCGCGAAATTTGCAGAAATGCAAAAAGCCATCGTGGAATTACAAGCCGATCTGGCCGCGACTAAGAACTACCCTCGAACGAGCACCGTACCTTGTTCGCCATTATCTCCGGCGATCATGGCGGCGAAGTCAAGAGAAAGTCGCAAAGACCACCACCACCAATTCCTATTTTTATTTTGAAGTCGGATCCTCATGTCCATCTCGGCCAAATTTTCGGACTTTATGATTGCGATGGGGCTACAGATGGATGCGTAAAGTCCGATCATTCCCCATGACTTTGGGAGATCGAGCACATAGGTGGTTTACCACTTTACCCGCAGCATCCATCACATCTTTCGCACAACTGGGACGGCAATTTTTGTCCCATTTCTCGTCCATGTGTGCTTTTACCTTGAAACAAAGGTTGGCGCATTTTTCCCAATTAAAAGGTGAGTCTGATCGGTCATATATAGAAAGATTTGATAAATGTTTATATGATGGAGCCCCAGTCGAAGAGGATGCTAAGATCCTCGCGGTGGTCGGAGGTCTGACTTTAAATACAGACATGTGGAAGGCCATGCATCAAGATTGGCCGAACTCATACTCAGAGTTTAGAGAGCGAGCAGCTAAAATTATAGCCATGCAAGATTTGCTCGCACAATCACAATTGAGACAGGAGCCTACCGCTAGGAAAGCTTTCGAAAAGAAAACAATGAATGAAGGGGGGTACAGATCCTCAACCTCCTTCAAACCTTTTGAACAAAGAGCTGAAGCAAATGCCCTACGAAGTCTTTTGGGCGTTTCGGTAGAAACTATCTTTAATCAAATCAAAGATCGGGACATGTTGGACAGGCCAAGAAGAATTGTAATGGATAAGCGTCGACTTAACGCTTCCAAATATTGTAATTATCACGAGTACATCGGGCACTGTCTGTAAAATTGCCGCGATTTACTCCGCCAACTTTGGAAGCTATATGAAGAAAATCGTCTTTCCCAGTTCTTAAAAAAGCCAGCGAACAGGGATTCGCGAACAGAAAGGATAGAAGACCGAAGCGGAAAGCGGAAGGCCGAACAAACATTTGACAGTGATCCCGAAGAATTACGCAAGAGATCTGAAACGTCCAAAAGAGGGCCTCCTACTATTGGAAGAGGTCGAGAAAGTCAAGAAATCCAAATGATTCGTCCTGAATATGGACCTGTGGGTGGATGTTTACCAGCGCCAACGTTATCTAACAGAGGCGTAAAAAGATGGAGATCGTGCCATGCGCGAACATCCATCGGTAAAGGTGGCGAACACATCATCCGGTTCCCCACCTACACACCAAATCATTTTTCGGAGGACGATCTCGACGGGATTATAACTCCCCATAACGACTCCTTAACCATCAGTGCTCGTCTCCTTGGATTGAAGGTACATCGCCTCTTAGTTGATACTGGGGCTTATGCAAACATTTTGTTCGTTAATACCCTTCGCCAGATGGAAAAACAAGTTGGGGATTTGAGCAGTTATATTGAACCATGTAATCATACTATAATGGGTTTTGGGGAGTCTGTAACCCGACCCTATGGTATGATTAGGTTAGAGTCGAGCTAGAGTCAACTTTGAATTCGGACATTAGACGAACTAGAATGTTAGATTTTGTAATCGTCGATGCTCAGTCCACTTATAACGGGTTTCTAGGTCGCCCGTTTATTCAGGAATTCAAAGCGGCATTCCCACGACATTACTATTGTGTTAAATTTCCGACACAAGATGGAGCAGGAAGTGTAAAAGGAGATCAAAAGAAGGCTCGAGATTGTTTTGTCGTCATGTGTGCCAGAAAAACAAAATATGGTTAACATGATGGAACAAACAGGGGAGATTGATGAGTCAAGCCAGCGAGAAAAAACACCGTCTAAATGTCTCCCGACGAACACGAGTTCGGCGAGCATAACCATTCGAGCAAATACGTAGCGCGAACATAAACCCGAAAGATAACTAATTCCCCGATCTCCTAGAACAAATGAATATTGATCGGTAGAGAGCAAGCAAACGGACCTAGAGCCTCGCATAGGTTTTGAACCCATGGAGGTTGGTGATGAGCCCCGAGGATCCATTCAAGACCCTCGGTGGAAGCAAAAAAGAAAGCAGGCAACTCCTGTTGAGCAATTGGAACCAATCAGTATCGACCCGAACAGACCTGAGTTAGAAGTGTTCGTTGGTTCAGAATTACCTGAACCAATCCGAACAGAAATAATTACTTACCTTCAAGCAAGTTTAGATGTGTTCGCATGGTCACACGGGGACATGGTTGGAATAGATCCAGAGCATACGCCACTCCCTCAACCTTGATCCAATACAAGCTCCGGTTGTCCGTAAACGAGAAAATTTAGTCAGGAAAAAATGCGGCGATGAATAGTGAAATCAAAAAGTCGCCGATAAACAAATCGATCCGAGAGGTAAAATGCCCAAGATGGCTTGCGAACCTCGTACTCGTTCGCAAGTCAAATGGATCTTGGAGATTGTGTATCGATTTCACCGATTTGAATAAGGCATGTCAAAAGATAATTTTCCGATGCCCCACATTGATTATTTGGTTGATAATCAATGGGCCATGAACTCATGACATTTATGGATCGTCATTTGGTTATCACCAAATACCAATGCATCCGGATGATCAAAAGAATCAAAGATTCTCGCAGTTGAAAAGAACATGTATTGTTATAACGCATGCCATTCGGATTAAAGAATGCCGGAGCAACGTATCAACGTCTCGGTGAACAAGATGTTCGGACGAACACATCGGCCGAACAATCGAGGTATATATAGATGATATTGTGGTAAAGAGCGAACATAAGGAAGACCACATCACCCACCTCGCACAAACGATTGATATATTGAGGAAGCATAATATGAAGTTAAATCCCAAGAAATGCGTTTTTGGGATTCATTGGAAATTCCTCGGACACATGGTTAGTCGGCGGGGATTGATGCAAACCCATCAAAGATTCAAGCAATGCTCGATATCAAGCCCCCGAAATGTGAAAGAGGTCCAAAAGTTAACCGGACGATTAGCTTTCCGTGAGCGGTTTATATCACGAAATGGGGACAAATGTAAACCTTTCTTTGATGCATTAAAGAAGGGAAATTTCGATGGACCGAGCATTGCGAACGCGTTTGAATCATTAAAGCAATACCTTGCGGATACTCAGACACTGTCTAAGCCTATCCCAGGCGAACAACTCTATTTGTATCTCGCTGCATCTGAACATGCGATCAGTTCTGTGCTCGTACGGGCAGAGGAGACAACGCATTTACCCATTTATTATGTTAGCCAAGTGCTAAAAGAAGCCGAGCTCCGGTATCCTCCGTTGGAAAAATTAGCGTACGCCCTCGTAATGAGTGTGCGAAAATTGCGACCATATTTTTTCGACCACTCAGTCGAGGTATTGACTACGTTTCCATTGCGTCAAGTCCTCCACCCGACCGGATACTTGGGCGGATTGCTCAAATGGGCGGTGGAGTTAGGGCGATTCGGCATTACTTTTGCTCCACTTAACAAAGAATGAAGGGGCAAGCTATGGCCGATTTCATGGTTGAGTTGACATATCCACAAATTCTGATTTAAATTGTCGATCAACCATGGCACATGTATGTTGATGGATCATCAACAAGTTCAAGAGCCGGAGCAGCGTAGTTCTCATCGAAATTTCAACTAGGCAAACGTTTACAATGACCATTCAATTTGATTTTCGGCTACAAATAATGATTTGAATATGAAGCTTTGATCATTTGGACTACAAATGGCAATGACAATGGGAATTCAAAGGTCGATGATCTATAGCGATTCTCGGTGTCGTTTATCAAGTAACAAAGTAGTATGAGGGCGAGGCGAACAAATGGCACAATATCAACAACTAGCAAAAAAGAGTTGCTCGAGCATTTTGACCAAGTTTTCATTGAACAATTACCACGATTGGGTAATTAGATTCGCCGAAATCTTGCACGCGCTGGCAACGGCGAAGGAGTGAAGCGAACAACAGACATTGTGATCGTCACGGCCTATATGCCCTCGAGTTCGAGATTGCGATCATACGGATAACAAGCGAACAAGAAACTTGGATGACTCAATAATGAGTTATTTACAAAAGGACTTCTCCCGAAAATAAAGCCTGTTTACTCGCCTCGGAGACGATCCGCTCGATATACTATTATAGGCGAGAGCATTTGTACAAAAAAGCTTCTCTCTTCCACTTTTTGAAGTGTATTACTCTCGAAGAGGGACATGTATACGCAACAAATCCATGATGGAATATCGCGGAAATCATACTGGTGGGCTAAATCGGGCACATAAAATAATCAGGCAAGGTTATTATTGGCCAACCCTTAGAAAGGATTCGCTTGCATATGCTCGTGCATGTTATCAGTGCCAGGTACATGCTCCACTCATTCATAGCCCACCTGAAGAGTTAGTATCAGTTTATAGTCCATGGCCATTTGCTAAATGGGGGATCGATTTAATCGGCCCATTTCCTACTGGCACATCGGGAGTTAGATATGCTGTGGTAGCCGTTGATTATTATACTAAATGGGCAGAAGCCGAGGCAATTGTTAAAATCACCGAACAAAGGATGTGGAACTTTGTTTGGAAAAACATCATCTGTCGATTTGGGCTTCCCCAATCATTGGTCACGGATAACGGCAAACAATTCGATGGAAGTGAATTTAGACAAAATTGTGCTCGCTGGGGGATTAAAAAGCACTACTCAACTCCGTATTATCCCCAGTCAAATGGTCAAGTCGAAGCCGTTAATAAAATTATCAAGCATACCCTCAAGGCTAGACTTGATAATTCCAAGGGGGGAGGATGGGCAGAAGAATTGCCTGAAATATTGTGGGCTTACCGAACAACTTTCAGAACATCAACTGCAGAGACCCCTTTTGCTTTAGCATTTGGTGCAGAGGCTGTTATACCCGCAGAAATCAAAGTTCCAAGTCATCGAACAATGACTTTTGGAGAGCATATTAATGACGGTAGCGCCGCTCACGAATTGAGACTGTTGGAAGAAAGAAGGACTGGTCGATTTCAAGAATGCTATGTACAAAAAGAGATCGAGAAAAAGTTTTATAATTCCAAAGTCCGAATGCGCAGTTTAATGTGGGCGAAATTTGGTTTTAAAAGGCGATCGATGGGGGTACCCAGTGGTGTTTTCGGTCGAGCATGGGAAGGTCCTTTCAGAGTCACAGAACGTTTATCAAACGGGGCATATGACTTGGAGGACCTGAATGGAGTCCCATTGTCTTACTCGTGGAACGCGTCAAATTTGAAAAAATATTATCAATAAAGGCGAGTATAGTCTCGACCGAACAAAGTTGAAACAGCTAAAGCGAGCATATTGTTGGCCGAGCACAATCAGCCATTCAGTCCAAGTGAGTAGGACGATCTTAAAAGAAGAATATATTATTTTCGATGCATATCTTCAAGGAAAAAGCTGGACAACACTATTGACAGACAGGAGCTACGTGTCAGAACGAGTTGTCAATAGAAGATACGTGTCGGAGCAAGTTGACAAGTGGTGGCAGCCATGCAGGGGTGAGTTAATTCTTTGAGCAAGAGCTGTCAAAAAGCCGAACAGATGTCAAAAAGGAGAGCAAAAATAAGAGAGCTAGCACCAGTTATCTATGCCAGCACTAGCTTGGGACAGTTCTATAAATAGGGGCATACTTATGGTTAAGAAAAGCGGAAAAAAAAAAGATGAAGAAGAAAAAAGAAAAAATACTGCGATCCTCAGTAGGAAGATGGTTTAGTATGCCCCCAGACGTAGAAGAATCCAGCTCTCGATTCAGCAGTCAATTAGCTGAATCGAGCATCTATCCGGATACGAGCTTTTTACCTCACATTCATTGCAAGCACAGGTTGAAGCTCGTCCCCGGACTCAGGATGCTCGGAAGAGTCATGGTTGCCGCTCCACGTTACTCACTGCTTATGCAGTAATAAGCCATGAAGTCCCCTATGCATCCCCAAAATCTCCTCTGAAGGGGAGGGATGTCATAGAGTCCACCCAAAATAAGATGCCGATCGTCGACACTCGGGCATCTATCTTTGGGGGACGAGAATGGTGCGAGTGAAAATTTTGCTCAAGATTTATTTTAAGCGAAAGCAGAATGCTCGCCACATGCTCATGCCTTGGCCGTCACTCAAGATAACATAACTTGTCGGGGAGGGACAAAAGTTTATCTTCTTCGCCGCTTGAGCATGTTACAAAAGAAGAAAGGGTAGCGCCCGATGTGCCACATCCTTGTCAACATCAATTCCGCGGACAAGGTAAGGCCAGTTTGTGTCTACTCAAGACAGGATTTAAATTCAAAAACCCTGGTCTGATAACAATAGTTGTGTAATAGATAGTCTTTTTCAGTTATGAACGATGTAATAGAATACAAAGTGTTGCCAAAGGAAAAGAAAGATATTTGTACTTTTGTTCGCTAAAGAGATTCTAGTTCAGCCTATTTGAGGTCGCACCTGTCCGGACGACCGAACAAAAGACGAACGAGCCTGTGTCTATGTTCACCGACGAGCAATTCAAATTATTCCGATTCCCCGACAGAAAAAGCGAGTAATGGGTGCAGATAAGCGAATGCATAAGCCGACTAGTACTTACAGATACCCGTGAAGACGCGGCGGGTGACGAAATACCGGTCGCAGACTAAATAAGACGGCCGAAGTCAAGTGATCGTGACCTAAATAAGACGATCGCAAGACCAAGAAAGGGGGTTCATAAAGTAACCCATCCGGGTCGCACCTAAATAAGACGATCAACCGATTGCAACGTCAATAAGACAATCAAAACCGAAAGAAGTCGGGGCGGGCATAGCAAACCCAATGTTGAATTCATTCAAGAAAAGAGGCAAAAGGCGGAAAACAATAAAGTTTAACGAAAGCAACAAAAGAAAATATCGTGCAACACAAGTATCAACATTCATCCTCAACAAACAAAGTTAGAGGAAATAATTCAATATGAAATTCACTTGTTCAATTGACAAAATATTAGGACAAAAGAAGAAGTATCAACAAGAAACAAATAAAGATATATTGTTGAATTAAGAAGTGAAGAAGACAAAATTACACAAGTCTTGTAAAGAAAAAAAAAGACATCAAGGCATAAAGTCAAAACTAGGGGTAGATGGAAGAGAAATGTCGAACACATTATGTTCGGGTCCCTCAACAGATTCGGGATGTCCGCATCGATGCTCACCGGGAGGCTAGCTTTTGCTTTCGATTCGAGAGGTTCTGCCGTCGATCTGGACTGGATTGATCCCAGATCCAAAGATGAAGATTTTGATCGGCAACCTCAATAATAATAATGTCCGAGTTCTCTCTTCATCCGGAATTGGATCGTTAATTTTGATCCTTCAGAAGAACGGAAAAGTCACACGCACCATTCAAATCGACATTGGGAGGTTGCGATCCGGAGGGTTATCAACCGTCTTTCGCCGAAAGTCGGATACGATGGGGGGGCAATTTGCTCGCTATTGAGTGTGTGGCTAACGATCGAGCGAAGATCGGCAAGAAAAGCGCAAATATCGAGAAGTTAGACATGGAGTCAATGTGTTCGTCGTCATGCGGCTTAGAGTTTTCAAGGCCTAAACGAGTGTTAGTCTCTTCAAAGAACGATGAGTTTGTTGGCAAGTTCGTTCCTCTCACTTTCCATTTTTCAACATCACCAAGTTCTGGCTCAAGATTCATTTCTTCTTGAGCCCCTTCAGATATTGATCACCTCCTCCCGAGGCCCGATTGATTGCCTCTTTCGTGTGGACGAGCATCCTCTTGAGCTAGGCGAGCATTCTCTCAAATTGGCGGGCATCCTCCCCGATTTGGTTTGAAGCGCTTGTCTTGAGAGCGGTTTTGCTTCGAGCCGATTTCAATTCATCTGGACTGTTGACTCGATCACTTTGTCTTGAAGTTCTAATCAAAGCCAAATAATTGGCTTGGATATTAATGGGCATATAAGCTTTTCAAGAGTTGACCAAGGATCGACTGAGCCTGACCCCAAACGCATGTTTTCTAAGGGGGGGGACGTCGTAGACTCCTCCAGATCGAGTAGTCCACGCCGAGCGAGAGTCGGGCAAGTTTTTGAACATGCTCGCACGCTGGAACTTTCGCGAACACTCGTAACGTAGAAATAATTCTTTAGGTCGGGCATTAAGGCGACAAACTGCTCAACCTACGATTATATACATGTTGACCGAAGTCTGAAATATCGACCAAAAACCAATTCTGACACAGCGAAAGCAGCGAACACCTTACCAGTGGATCCCATCCGGTGAATGACTTATCTTGGAGATCGTAACTTCGAGTCGATTGGAGTCGGATCGAGGCCCGGTGGAGGAGGAAGATGTAACTTCCATTTCGACAATCTGCGAAATGGGACCAACAACAGCGGCGCTCTGATCGCCTCGGCGGTAGGGGTCGAATCGACTGACGCATCGATCTTGTTTGAGTTTGCTCGGTTGGCCTGTTCGATCAACCCTTGTTCGCTCGGGCCTGTTTCGCTTAGCCCACATTCGCCGATCTCCACCCTTGGTCTTTTTCGGAGGTGGAGTTTGTTCGCCATGACCCCATGCTTTCGGCCCGAGCAGGAGCCCCTGTGCTCGACTTGATTCTCGGGGACGGATGAGGGTCGTTTGGCCGCTTGCCTCCCCTCTACACCTTTCATTTGAGCTTCGCTCGGCTTCGAATCCGAAGCAAGTTCTGTGGCCTTTTTCTCGAGCCATCTCGGTGTGTTGAGGCGTACTCCATTTGATGGTCACGGTTTGGAAAAAGCTATAAATAAATTTAAGAAATTAGCGGGTAACGGCCGAACAAAAAGACACAAGACTAGTACAAAAACAAAAGATTATCCTTACGGAAGGATCAACCAAGAACAAGATGGTGAGGAGGCACGAACAAACCACCTTTCTTTCTCGTCGGCTAAAGATTCAAGGTAATCACGGATCTTTCTGAACGAGATTCTAGATCGATCTGCCAAACGCTGCTGAAATAGCCGTCGTTTGTCTCCTTATCCGTCGCGGCTTGAATCCCTGAAATAAAAAGTGAGTTAAAATCAGTTCAAATTGAGGAATGAAAGTTACAAAATCACTTACTTCGGTACACTCCGAAGTCAGTGGGGATGTCCAAACGAGCATTCGCTCGCTTCAGAGGCCGGGCTTTTCCAATCGCCCTCACGAACCAAATTTCTCTTTCAATCATCGATTTTTGTTCGGCACATCCTCGATAATTTTGCACTTGGCGTTAGCTTGCATAAACAACCACCCATGCTCGCCCCTCGGACGAGTCAAGTGCACTAACCGAGCAAGTTCAGCTGCCGAAGGATAATACCTTGGTTTCATTTTGCCGAACAACGGCCAAAAAACTCATGACCATATGCCATCCATTCGGTTTGAGTTGTGTAATGGAAATATTCCATTCCACGAGCAAACGGGTAATTGCCGGATGGAGAGGAAATCGAAGACCAGCCTCCATGGTATCCAAATTCACGGCAACACAACCCTCGGGGGTTGGTGGCTCGTTCATCGGCCGGGGTGCCCGAAAAAAGACATCCTTAGGGGTTTCATAAATTCTATGCGGTGGCGAGCATATCTACTTCAACTATGCTTTTCGCCATTTTGCTCATTGGGTACTCGTTCTCTACACTAATCCTATGAGGTTGTTGGGTAAGCCAAAATTATAACGAGCATTATACTCGCTATATGTTGGATATGAGGAACACCAACAGTATACCAATTTAGGAGTTTTGCCCACCATCTACACCTATGTTCGATTCGACTAAATTTGCAATTGCTAAAATTTCCCCCCTTACAGCAGTATTATTTCTATCTACATCAATATTATCCGTAACCCTAGACCTAATTTGAATATGGGGCGAAGAGTTAAAATCAGAATCGTCCGACGAGTCATTACGGGACAAACCCCTATCCGACTCCGTTTGGGCTCTATCGAGTCGAAGAAAAAAAACGGTAAAAGGTTGTTTAAATTGCCAACGGAATCTCGAATTCGAGGCATTTGCCTCCGATGTATTTACATTATTACGGGGATTACGCTAATGGGGGGAAGACGAAGGGAACTATAATGGTCGGATTGAACAGAGGAATTCGAGCAAGAGGCCATGATTATAAAGTAGAAGAAGAATGCGGCGGTTACCTGAATGAATTTCTTCGACGGAACAATGAATCCTTCGACGGAAACTTTCGAATGCGGAAGACGATAAGAGAGTAGAGGAGAAAGGAGAAATTTTTAAAGTGGAGAAATAAGATTTAAATACTTTGGGTACTAATTCGAAGTTTATTGTGAATTGAAGCGGCGCCAAACATGGCCCAATCAGTTTTAACGGTAGGGCCCAATGTAGAATACTGGCGACCGGTGGGGGTATTGTTGTGTTCGATATAATAAATCGGGATTAATCGAACATCAAAGAAGCGACACGATGTAATGTTTGAATATAAAAATCATGCCGGTGGGCGAAGTTACTTTGTTTCGCCAACCGATCATAATTGCTTTCGGCCAGCCTACCGAACAAACTAAACCAGTCAAGATGTTAGGACTCAAATCTGAAAAACCAACATCTTAAAGGCGACGCGAACGAAAGTCAACCGAGCGTAAGATTAATTTCGGACGATTAAAAAGAGCGTCCTCTGAGGCGGCGTTTATACAAAGATCAATCTAGAAGATGAAGTCGAACGTGGCAACACCACGGGAGTTCTTGCATGGTCCAAAGAATCCAAAGACATGCTTTACCAATCCGACTCATGCTTGACAAAGTATGAAAAATGGAAGTAAAAAAGGGTTGAAAAAATAGAAAAGAATCGAGAAAAAGAGCCTACCAAAAATTCCACGAGAGGTGAGGAATAGAAAAATTAGAGTGTTCATCCACATATATGAAAAACCCCCGAACTCATTCGATAACTCCGCACGATTCATCTTCATAAGATGTATCAAGAAGCAGACGTGTAAGGTTCTCGAAGATTACATCTGGCTTGGTATGCCCCAGAGTAGTCTTTTATCGATTTAACCGGGTCAACAAATCCATCTTATTTATCGTTTATTTTACGCGTATATGTTTTTTTTTTTTTAGTCGTAATTAAATTAGCCACATAATATTCATCAACTAAAAGCGACTCGCGACACATAACAAAATTCAAAGAAAATCTTTCTCCTCTTTTTATTCATAATTTTGAAAAATAATGGGGAAATATAAGCAACAATATTTATTTTATTTTTAATCACCTTTTTCGGTTATTGGACTATATGTCGGCTACTTTCGGGGGCCTTTAGGAGAATTAAGATTGGACCTTCTAATGGATCTTGAATATCTAATATTGAGCCACAATATAATTCAAGCCCATAAATATTAATTAATCCCACTACATAATTAATATTGACTATCCATCTTAACCCATATTATAGTCAATATGGCTCCAGGTCATTATTTCCGTGTTTAAGATTATCTAGCCCATTAATTAATTCAAGCCCTTTGAAATAGCTTTCCATTAATAATATCTTTTTGTCCTTGGTCAAGGAGCGGTTCAACATTATTATCCATCTGGAAACAAATTCCACTTGCAAGATTTAGTATGATAAAGCTTATGAACCTCCCAAGGGGGGCAAATCAAGCAAGCGTACTTGCAACGATTCTTCAGATTAAATCTTAGCAATCACATGTGACCAATAATATTGCCCAAGATAAAAAGTATTGAATCTCTCTCTGATTCGCTACCCATGATAAGTCAAAGCAATAGTTGCCGATCCCACGTGATCCTATTTAAGGGACGAAGGTTAAGAAACAACGATCCACTGAGGTCTAATTCTTCCTTGTTCAGTTCTGAAGAATTTATCCTCCTCAGAGGTCCTATTCAATAAGATCCGGTCATGCACTAGTGTAATCTCTTTGGTCAAGACAAACCAATCGAGCCTTACACCTCAACCTTTCGCGATGGTTGTTCATTTCCATCTAGGTCGTGAATGGCGTACTTATAGTTACAAGGGATTGTTAATTTAATCTTTTGTGATCGGGTATCACTAAATTAACTACAGTGTAACACGTACGAATTATTGAACAGTTATGCAGTAAATATATATAACATTCAATCATATTTAAAGCATCGATGATAAACAATTTATTTCAAATAAATAAGTCCGAAATTGAGGTTTCGATTATACAAAGTAAAAGCATACTTTTCAATTATAATCCCCAACAATCTCCCACTTATACTCAAAAGTGCGCTTTTAAGTATACTACAACATCGTCTCGAGTAGTCCGTGACATCTAATGTCACCTACACGAACCTAATAATTTCTCCCACTTATACTCAAAGCAGTTGGCAAGCGGTCTTGACACCCATTCCACTCACATGTCTCTCGAATGTATTCGTGAGGCGCACGCTTTTGTGAATGGATGCGCTAGGTCATCCTCGGACGCTATCTTTGCCACATCTATATCTCCTCTCTTAACGATTTCTAAGTATAAGATGTCTTTCCTTTAATGTGTTTGTTTGACTCGTGGACTCTTGGTTCTCTTGAATTTGCAACTACCCCAGCGGATATTGCTAGACAAATTGAAACACCATCCAAGTCCACTAAGAAGATCTAGAGCCCAATGGGTTCTTTTCAACGCTTCTGGCAGACTACTTACCCGAGTCCCATGGTTGAGTCGTTGATGCATTTACGCTTCACACTCGTCCATTTGATGGCTACACTTCCCAAATGGAAACACACTAACCGAGGCGGATAATATCCGGAATCTAAATCGATTGGAAATCCGAGTCCATGTAGCCGATGGGGATTGGAGTATCGACGATAAATCAACATTCTATCCCAGAGTTCTTTTTGTAAACTTGAGAATGTTTTTAAGCGTCGTCGATTCGCTTTCCTCGAAGTTACTCGATATCTTGCTACCATGCCTATGGCAAAGCATATACCCGGTCTCGCATACAAGAATGCATACATAAGGTTCCGACGGTAGAAGCACAAGGAATACCTTTCATGTCATCTATCTCCTTTTCGCGTCTTAGGGAACATTTTCTTGGATAGATGGATTCCAAGTCCGAAAAAGGTATGAATCCTTTCTTGGAATCTTTCATGTTGAATTGTTCAAAAACCGGTGTCTATGTATGAAACTTGCGATAACCCGACCATCCTTTTCTTGTGATCTTGATCCCAAGGATGTGTCCGATTTTTTCTTAAGTCTTTCATATCAAACCTGTTTTGAAAACCATGCCCTTACATCGATCACACCTTCACATCGCATCGTTCCCGATGATCACAATGTGATCTCTCGACGAAGACTAAGAATACCAATGCGATTCCGACCTTTTTTTTTTAACACGAACTTTCAAACTCGTTTTGATCAAAACCCATAAGACTTTATAATATGATCAAAACTTTGGTTCCAAGTTCTGGATGCCTGTTTGAGTCCGTAAATGGACCTCTTGAGCTTTTACAAACTGGGTGTTCTTGGCCTGTTTCAATGAAAACTAGGGGTTGTTGCATATGGATCTCTTTATCAAGACTTAGTTAAGAAAAGCCGTCTTGATATCCATTTGCCGATTCAAAGTCGAAAATGCGCAGCAATCGATAAGAGAATACGGATGGACTTAAGCATGGCTATGGGCGAAAAAGTTTCCACATAATCGATCCCATTCTTTCTGAGTATAACCTTTCGCCATTAGTCTTGCTTCAAAAGGTTTCAACCTTCCCGTCCGATCCTCTTTTCCTCTTATATACCCACTTGCATCTAATGGGTTTGACCCCATTAAGTGGTTCGACTAGCTCCCACACTCTATTATGAAAACATAGAACCCACTTCGCTTTCATTTGTTGTTTGCCAAGAATCTGCATCCATATCTTGGAGTGCCTCGTTATATGTCCATGGGTCTGATTCCGGGAATCAAGTCCGAGGACTCTCCTATTCCCATGAATCTCTCGGGCTGTCAAACAACCCTCCCACTATAACGAGGCTCCAGAAAACGACGCTTGGTATATCATCTAAGACACAAGACTTTGAGGTTTGCCCTCTAAGCTCATTTAAGGTAATCTCACTTCTGGGTTTTCTTTGGTTCTATAGTTTTCTTCCAAAATCTAAAGTGGGTGCGGATGTCCACCTTTTGATCTTCGGAACTATAGAACATTCACCCTTTTGTTCCCTCGGGATATCCTACAAAACAGCCTTAATTCTGATCGAGGATCCAATTTACCCGTTTCCTTGTCCAACACGTAGGCCGGACACCCCAAAGTTCTCATGTGTCTCTTACTAGACTTGCGCCCGGTCCACAATTCTTTGGGGTTCTGGGAACTGATTTGGATAACACCAAGTTCAGAATGTAAGTCGCTGTTTTCCAAGGTATGACCCCTAGAACGACTCGGGAAGATCCGTATAACTCATCATTGATCTAACCATTTCCAAAAGAATTATGTTGCTTCGCTCTGCAATCCCCGTTTTTGTTGAGGGGTTCCGGGTGCAGTGAGCTGGGATACAATCCCTTCATCAGATAAGTAGTTCAAAAACTCATCGCTGAGGTATTCGCTTCCACGATCCGATCGTAGAGACTTGATCGTTTTTCCATATGATTCTTCTGCTTGAGCCTTAAATTCTTTAGAATTTCTCAAAGGTCTCAGATTCATGCTTCATAAGGAAAATGTACCTTGAGTAATCATCAATAAAATTACTCATAACCTCCTCTTCTTGTGGTTGACATTGAACTACGTACATCTATGTGAGCGATCTCTACACTTCTTTAGCCCCATTCCTTGGCTCCAATGCCATCTTGGTCATATTACCCTCCAAACATGATTCGCGAGGTTGGATCCGATTCAATCTTGGAGACGCTCCATTGAACCATCTTTCACCAACCTTTGGATCCTCTTTGGATTTATATGACCTAATCTTAGATGCCAAAGAAGTGTCTCATTCACGTCGATGAGCGTTTTCTTTTCTAAAAAAGCTTGATTGATGTGTTATAGGATACGTTTTCGTGAGTGGTGTGCATGATTAATTGTAGAGATTTTCCATCAATGTCCCTTATGGAGATACACTCATCATTTCAAAAATGATGTCATTCTTATTAGAAGAAACTTAGTGTCCTTTAATCGAATTTTAGAAACCGAAAGTGAATTCTTTCTAAAAGCGGGAACATAAAGATAATCTCAAAAAAAAAAAAACTTTATCTTCAAAAGATAGGTGCACTTTCTCCTTTGCTTAATCGCTACTAATGTAGCATTGCAATGTCTCGCTACTTGCGTGTAGTATTGCAATAATCGTTACTATCGTAGCATTGCAATATATCGCCACTTACGTAGCATTGCAATGTCTTCTACTTTAAATAACGTTACCCGGTGTGATGAGGATCTCACTCCCACTATGTTGCCGGATCATTTAGAACCCGTAAAAAGCCAACATGATTAGTGGATCTCGTATCAACCACCACGCTAATGAGAAGTATCGCCGCTAAACAAGTTTCAACAACTAGTGTATGAGAATTACCTTTCTTTCCGTCCCTTTTTGGGGTTGGAACAGCAAAACCTCCATTGTCCTCTCTCACCGCAAGCTTAAGCTTCCTCCTTTGGATTTTCCTCGACTCAACAAGCATTCCTCATCTTACCATTGCCCTTGGCAACATTGAGTTTTATTGCTTATGGCCTTTGGTCCTCTTCTTTATCTTGCCTACCCTTGGCACAGAAGATGAAGACGGACCACTTGTCATCATAGCTTGAGTTTGGTGCCTTATCATCATTTTTGCCGAGTCCAAAAGTTTGCAACAAATTAGCTAATGAGGCCAAAATGCTCAAAAAACCTTTACAGAAGAGAATGAAGTACCAAATTCATCCGAGTCTCCGGATCATAACTGCTTTTCGAGAATCTCAAGTTTGTTGGGGATGGGCCATCTATTTTGAGGACGTAATCCCTTACGGGTTTTTCCTCCACCATTTTCAAATGACGACATCTCTCAAGATGGTGATCCGACGAGTCCCGCATGTTTTGACTCGTCGGTTGGCTCATCGATTTTTGTGTCAAAATCCACTTGTGCTTTTTGTGCGGTTAGGACAATTATAATTTTCCAATCAATATAGTTTCCATACATATTGTATTGACTTTAAGTATAATAACAAATGGATTAAAAAGTAACGACATGTTGAATGAAATAAATAATCGTATGCAATAGCACAAGTATATCACAAGGTTCGATCACATTTCATCATATTTTAAAAATCTCAAAATAAAATATGAACATGCATTGACCAACATCTCAAAAAAGTTTAAATAAGCCCGTGGGGTGGGTCATTATTTAAACACATTCAAGCGAGTTACAAACAAGAACGATTTATAAACCTTTAATATCCAGTTAATAGTTGGCTCCCACTTGACCAATATAAAATTGCGGGGACTTCGGGAAGTATATGCATATCAATTTTATACCTAAGTAATAACCATGATTAAATCTGGGATTACTATTTCGCTTTTGATCGAGCCTCGTGGGGAGGGTCATCGCCGCCACTAGTAATAACCCACAATCATCCGTTTGGAATTCATTCATGTGAAACCTATCTTTTGACCGTCCGAATAGAGGGGGAATTTCTCAAAAAAGAATTCACAAATAAATAAATCATGGAGGTCAAAAATTAATTCAATTTTATTATCAGGAATAAAATTGTCAATTAATTAGTTAAACATACTTAGTAATTTTGAAGTTGAGATTTTTCCATTTGGCAACCCTCATGCAAAACACATTTAAACAAATTAAATAAAGCAAAAGATAAGCGCCAAATAAATCAAGCAAAAAATGTAAAAAAAATAAACATATTGGGCACAAATTATCCAATTGTCATGGTTTGATTTTTTCTTGGCTTGATCTTGAAAAACGTCACCAATTTCTCCGCTCGTTAGGTCACCGAAAAATGCCGTCTGTGAACGCCCGCATGGCGGCTCGCGGCGGGATGCGCCAGCATCCGGTGACGGCGGCCTAGAACGGCTTTAAGCATTTTCGGCACGCTGGCGAGGCCATGGCCTTCTCGTAGCTTTCGGCGAGAGTCGGCGGTCGGCATTCCTCGGCGAGGCGGCTGGCTGGCGTCCGTAGCGCATCAGCCTTCGCCCATATCCGCCCTCGCCAGCGACGCCGGCCCCTGCGCCAGCGTCTCGTAGCCACGTCTTGTGGCATGTGGCCGTCGCCCGACACAGACTACGCTTTGCTTAGATCTTGGCCGGCTGCATCACCAGCGGCTGAAGCGCCCGGCCTGCGCCTAGCGCCAATGCGTGCCGGTAGCGCTTGCATCTTATTCGCTGATTACGGATTTAGATCGCTTTAATTCTTCATCTCTTGGTTTCAGATCCGGTTACAATTTATTTACAAAAAAAATAAATAAACCTAGATCTAGACTAGTCTATTACATTGATCAAATCAAACAAATCCTAGTCTACTCGTGGATTTTCTTACGAGAAAAAACAAATCCGAACGAATCGAATTAAAAACCACGGTTTATATGCATGCAAAATAAAACATTAAAATCCATGACAATTGGATACCAAAAAACAGATCTATGAGTTCTACTATCCAATTTCAAATTTAATGTCCGTGAATTAAATTACAATTTAAAAAATTGAGAAAGCAAACATTGGGCTCGATACGATTGTTGGGGAATGATTCGCAGATCTATTGGGGTGAATATTTAAATACAAATTTAATTCATTAATTATTACTAGCATGAATTAATCCTATATTAATTCAAATAATAATTGCAACAACATATCATGCATATAAAAAGCCACGTAAAACCTACACATGCAGAATCTACGGGTTTACGTGAACGTACCTCTCGGGATGGCCGTGGCCTTTGGTCGGACGGACTAACCAAAAGGACTTCCCAAGTATTCCCTTAGCCCTTGCTTTCGACAATCCGGTGGAAGGATACTCATGAACAATTAACAAAAGGAAAAAATAAACTTTGTTGCACCACTTATGTGGATTTGCTAATATTTCCAGCACATGGAATTGTACTTGGGAATGAACTAATCATCCCCTATTTATAGGAGAGGAGGGGCACGAAATTTTGGTGGTTTTTCAATGTGGGAAAAGACTTTTCTTGGTCACCAAGAAATTTTGAATATATCCCATATATTCTTTTTCTCATAATTAAAATATTCCACAAAAATCCACCTCCTCTATTTTATGGTATAATTTTCGAAAATTTGAGCAAGATTCCAAGATTTAGATCTTCTTGAATTTATGAGATATTCTTGTATTTCAAGAAATACATATCTTCCATAATATCTTTTCAAGAAAATCAAGAAAATCTTTCTTGCCCTCTATTTTCCAAAAAAAATCGAAATCTCTCTTATGAATAACCAAGTGGGAGATTTCTTGAATTTAATGAGATAATCTTGTATTCCAAGAATACATATCTTCATTCCATAACAAAATTCAAAGAAAATCTTTTTCTCCTTTTTTTATTCATAATTTTCAAAATAATGGGGAAATATAAGCAACAATATTTATTTTATTTTAATCACCTTTTGAGTTATTGGACTATATGTCGGGCTACTTTCGGGGGCCTTTAGGAGAATTAAGATTGGACCTTATAATGGATCTTGAATATCTAATATTGAGCCACAATATAATTCAAGCCCATAAATATTAATTAATCCCACTACATAATTAATATCAAGACTATCCATCTTAACCCATATTACAGTCAATATGGCTCCGGTCATTATTTCCGTGTGTTTAAGATTATCTAGCCCATTAATTAATTCAAGCCAATTGAAATAGCTTTCCATTAATAATATCTTTTGTCCTTGGTCAAGGAGGCGGTTCAACATTATTATCCATACAGGAAACAAATTCCACTTGCAAGATTTAGTATGATAAAGCTTATGAACCTCCCAAGGGGGCAAATCAAGCAAGCGTACTTGCACACGATTCTTTCAGTATTAAATCTTAGCAATCACATGTGACCAATAATATTGCCCAAGATAAAAAGTATTGAATCTCTCCGATTCGCTACCCATGATAAGTCAAAGCAATAGTTGCCGATCCCACGTGATCCTATTTAAGGGACGAAGGTTAAGAAACAACGATCCACCGAGGTCTAATTCTTCCTTGTTGATTTCGGAAGAATTTATCCTCCCCAGTAGGTCCTATTCAACAAGATCGGTCATGCACTAGTGTAATCTCTTGGTCAAGACAAACCAATCGAGCCTTACACCTCAACCTTTCGCGATGGTTGTTCATTTCCATCTAGGTGCGTGAATGGCGTACTTATAGTTACAAGGGACATTAATTTAATCTTCGTGATCGGGTATCACTAAATTAACTACTGATGTAACACGCATTTAATTATTGAACGATTATCAAAGAAATATATATAACATTCAATCATATTTAAAGCATCGATGATAAACAATTTATTTCATAAATAAGTCCGGAAATTGGCCGATTATACAAAGTAAAAGCATACTTTTCAAAGATAATCCCCAACAATCTCCCACTTATACTCAAAGTGCTTTTTAAGTATACTACAACACGTCTCGAGTAGTCCGTGACATCTAATGTCACCTACACGAACCTAATAATTTCTCCCACTTATACTCAAAGCAGATTGGCGGCCGGTCTTGACACCCATTCCACTCACATGTCTCTCGAATGTATTCAGAGGGACAGACTTTGTGAATGGATCGCTAAGGGCGTCCTCAGACGCTATCTTTGCCACATCTATATCTCCTCTCTTAACGATTTTCGTATAAGATGTCTTTCCTTTAATGTGTTTGTTTGACTCGTGGACTCTTAGTTCTCTTGAATTTTGCAACCGCCCTAGCAGATATTGCTAGACAAATGAGAACACCATCCAAGTCCACTAAGAAGATCTAGAGCCCAATCGGTTCTTTTCTTTGCTTCTGGCTACTTACCCGAGTCCCATGGTTGAGTCGGTGATGCATTTGCTTCACACTCGTCCATTTGATGGCTACACTTCCCAAATGGAAACACACTAATCGAGGCGGATAATATCTCGAATCTAAATCGATTGGAAATCCGAGTCCATGTAGCCGGATGGGGATTGGAGTATCGATCGATAAATCAACATTCTATCCCGAGTTCTTTTCGTAAACTTTAATGTTTTTAAGCGGTCATCCAATTCGCTTTCTCGAGTTACTCGATATCTTGCTACCATGCCTATGGCAAAGCATATATCCGGTCTCGCATACGCGAATGCATACATAAGGTTTTCCGCGGTAGAAGCACAAGGAATACCTTTCATGTCATCTATCTCCTTTTCGTCTTAGGGGAACATTTTTTGGATAGATGGATTCCAAGTCTGAAAGGTACGAATCCTTTCTTGGAATCTTGCATGCTGAATTGTTTCAAAACCAGTGTCTATGTATGAAACTTGCGATAACCCGACCATCCATTTTCTTGTGATCTTGATCCCAAGGATGTGTCCGGTTTTCCTTAAGTCTTTCATATCAAAATTGCTTTTGAAAACCATGCCCTTACATCCGATCACACCTTCACATCATTCCGATGATCACAATGTGATCTACGACATGCGATCTTAAGAATACCAATGCGTTCCGACCGTTTTTTTACACAACTTTCAAACTCGTTTTGATCAAAACCCATAAGACTTTATAATATGATCAAAACTTTGGTTCCAAGTTCTGGATGCCTGTTTGAGTCCGTAAATGGACCTCTTGAGCTTTTACAAACTGGGTGTTCTTGGCCTGTTTCAATGAAAACTAGGGTTGTTGCATATGGATCTCTTTATCAAGACTTCCGTTAAGAAAAAGCCGTCTTGATATCCATTTCATGATTCAAAAGTCTAAAAATCGCAAAGAATCGATAAGAGAATCTGGATGGACTTAAGCATGGCTATGGGGAAAAAAGTTTCCACATAATCGATCCCATTCTTTCGAGTATAACCTTTCGCCATTAGTCTTGCTTCAAAAAGGTTTCAACCTTCCCGTCCGATCCTTTTTCCTCTTATATACCCACTTGCATCTAATGGGTTTGACCCCATTAAGTGGTTCGACTAGCTCCCCACACTCTATTATGAAAACATAGAACCCACCGGCTTTCATTCTTTGTTTGCCAAGAATCGCATCCATATCTTGGAGTGCCAAGTTATATGTCCATGGGTGCGATTCGGGAATCAAGTCCGAGGACTCTCCTATTCCCATGAATCTCTCGGGATTTGTCAAACAACCCTCCCCACTATAACGAGGTCTCGGTTGAAAAACGTACGCTTGGTATATCATCTAAGACGATCGACCGAGAGGTTTGCCCTCTAAGCTCATTTAAGGTAATCTCACTACGGGTTTTCTTTGGTTCTATAGTTTTCTTTCCAAAATCTAAAGTGGGTGCGGATGTCCACCTTTTGATCTTTGAACTATAGAACATTCACCCTTTTGTTCCCTCGGGATATCCTACAAAACAGCCTTAATTCTGATCGAGGATCCAATTTACCCGTTTCCTTGTCCAACACGTAGGCCGGACACCCCAAAGTTCTCATGTGTCTCTTACTAGACTTGCGCCCGGTCCACAATTCTTTGGGGTTCTGGGAACTGATTTGGATAACACCAAGTTCAGAATGTAAGTCGATGTTTTCCAAGGTATGACCCCTAGAACGACTCGGGAAGATCCGTATAACTCATCATTGATCTAACCATTTCCAAAAGAATTATGTTGCTTTCGCTCTGCAATCCCGTTTTTTGTTGGGGGTTAAAGTGTGATGGTGAGGATACAATCCCTTCATCAGATAAGTAGTTCAAAAACTCATCGCTGAGGTATTCGCTTCCACGATCAGATCGTAGAGACTTGATACGTTTTTCCATATGATTCTCTGCTTGAGCCTTAAATTCTTTAGAATTTCTCAAAGGTCTCAGATTCATGCTTCATAAGGAAAATGTACCTTGAGTAATCATCAATAAAATTACTCATAACCTCCTCTTGCTTGTGGTTGACATTGAACCACGTGACATCTATGTGAACGATCTCTAACACTTCTTTAGCCCCATTCCCCTTGGCTCCAAATGCCATCTTGGTCATATTACCCTCCAAACATGATTCGCAGGTTGGATCCGATTCAATCTTGGAGACGCTCCAGTGAACCATCTTTCACCAACCTTTGGATCCTCTTTGGATTTATATGACCTAATCTTAGATGCCAAAGAAGTGTCTCATTCACGTCTGATGAACGTTTTCTTTTCTCGGAGCTTGATTGATGTGTTATAGGATACGTTTCGTGAGTGGTGTGCACAGTTAATTGTATAGAGATTTTCCATCAATGTCCCTTAACAGATACACTCATCATTTCAAAAATGATGTCATTCTTATTAGAAGAAACTTAGTGTCCTTTAATCGAATTTTAGAAACTGAAAGTGAATTCTTTTTCTAAAAGCGGGAACATAAAGATAATCTCAAAAAAACTTTATCTTCAAAAGATAGGTGCACTTCTCCCATCGCTTTTAATCGCTACTAATGTAGCATTGCAATGTCTCGCTACTTGTGTAGTATTGCAATAATCGTTACTATCGTAGCATTGCAATATCGCCACTTACGTAGCATTGCAATGTCTTCTACTTTAACGTTACCCGTGTGATGAGGATCTCACTCCCTTTATGTTCACGGATCATTTAGAACCAGTAAAAGCCAACATGATTAGTGGATCTCGTATCAACCACCCACGAATGAGAAGTATCGCCGCTAAACAAGTTTCAACAACTAGTGTATGAGAATTACCTTTCTTTCCGTCCCTTTTTGGGGTTGGAGCAGCAAAACCTCCATTGTCCTCTCACACATGACTTAAGCACTTCCTCTTTGGATTTTCCTTGACTCAACAAGCATTCCTCATCTTACCATTGCCCTTGGCAACAGTTGAGTTTTATTGCTTATGGCCTTTGGTCCTCTTCTTTATCTTGCCTACCCTTGGCCTAGAAGATGAAGACGGACCACTTCAAAATCATAGCTTGAGTTTGGTGCCTTATCATCATTTACGAGTCCAAAAGTTTGCAACAAATTATTAGCGAGGCCAAAATGCTCAAAAAAACCTTTTCAGGCAGAGAATGAAGTACCAAATTCATCCGAGTCTCGGATCATAATCTGCTTTTCGAGAATCTCAAGTTTGTTCAGATGGGCCATCTATTTTGAGGACGTAATCCCTACGGGTTTTTCCTCCACCATTTCAAATGACGACATCTCTCAAGATGGTGATCCGGTGAGTCCCGCATGTTTTGACTCGTCAGTTGGCTCATCTGATTTTTGTGTGTCAAAATCCACTTGTGCTTTTGTGCAGTTAGGACAATTATAATTTTCCAATCAATATAGTTTCCATACATATTGTATTGACTTTAAGTATAATAACAGTGGATTAAAAAGTAACGACATGTTGAACTGAAATAAATAACTGTATGCAATAGCACAAGTATATCACAAGGTTCGATCACATTTCATCATATTTTAAAAATCTCAAAATAAAATATGAACATGCATCAGCCAACATCTCAAAACAGTTTAAATAAGCCACGTGGGGTGGGTCATTATTTAAACACATTCAAAAAGTTACAAACAAGAAACGATTACAAACCTTTAATATCCAGATTAATAGTTGGCTCCCACTTGACCAATATAAAATTGACAGGGACTTCGGGGAAGTATATGCATATCAATTTTATACCTAAGTAATAACCATGATTAAATACAGGATTACTATTTCGCTTTGATCGAGCCTCGTGGGGGGTCATCGCCACTAGTAATAACCCACAATCATCCGTTTGGAATTCATTCATGTGAAACCTATCTTTTGACCGTCGTAGGGGAATTTCTCCAAAAGAATTCACAAATAAATAAATCATGGAGGTCAAAATTAATTCAATTTTATTATCCGGAATAAAATTGTCAATTAATTAGTTAAACATACTTAGTAATTTTGAAGTTGAGACTTTTCCATTTGGCAACCCTCATGCAAACACATTTAAACAAATTAAATAAAGCATAAGATAAGCGCCAAATAAATCAAGCAAAACAGAAAAATAAACATATTGGGCACAAATTATCCAATTGTCATGGTTTGATTTTTCTTGGCTTGATCTTGAAGAAACACGTCTCGAATTTCTCCCACTCGTTCGTCTCGAAAAAATACTGCCGTCTCGAACGCCACGCTAAGGCAGCTTCGCGGGATGGACGCGCCCGATCCGTCGGCGGCATTGCCTAGAACACCTAAGCGACCTCGGCACCGCTGGCGAGGCCACGCCCTCATGCCGCTTTCGGCCTGACGCCTCGGGAGTCGGCAGGGTCGGGCATTCCTCGGCGGCGGCGCGTCGCTGGGCTCATACAGATGCCTTCGCCGCCGCTCCGCCTCGCCCGCGACGCCGGCCTCGCCCAGCGTCTCCGCGCAGCGCCCAAGGTATATCCCGCCTGCTTTGGAGCACGCACCGCCCGTCGCCGGCCTGCATCCTCGCGCTCGGCCCGCCCGGCCTCGCCCTGCGCCCATGCGTGCCGTGCGGCGCCACGCCGCCGCCACGCACAGTTACGGATTTCGTCCTTTAATTCTTCATCTCTTCGTTTTCGATCCGGTTACAATTTATTTACAAAAATAAATAAACCTAGATCTAGACTAGTCTATTACATTGATCAAATCAAACAAATCCTAGTCTACTCGTGGATTTTCTCGCGAGGCAAAAACAAATCGAGCGAATCGAATTAAAAACCACGGTTTATATGCATGCAAAATAAAACATTAAAATCCATGACAATTGGATACCTGCAAAAGCAGATCTAACAGTTCTACTATCCAATTTCAAATTTAATGTCCGTGAATTAAATTACAATTTAAAAATTGAGGCAAACAAAGTGGCTCGATTACGCTTGTTGGGAATGATTCGCACCGAGATCTATTAGGGTGAATATTTAAATACAAATTTAATTCATTAATTATTACTAGCATGAATTAATCTATATTAATTCAAATAATAATTGCAACAACATATCATGCATATAAAAAGCCACGTAAAACCTACACATGCGAGAATCTACGGGTTTCGTGAAGCGTACCTCTCCGGGATGGCAAATGGCTTTGGTCGGACGGACTAACCAAAAGGACTTCCCAAGTATTCCCTTAGCCCTTGCTCGACAATCCGGTGGAAGGATACTTCATGAACAATTAACAAAAGGAAAAAATAAACTTTGTTGCACCACTTATGTGGATTTGCTAATATTTCAAAGACATGGAATTGTACTTGGGAATGAACTAATCATCCCTATTTATAGGAGAGGAGGGGCCACGAAATTTTGGTGGTTTTCAATGTGGGAAAAGACTTTTCTTGGTCACCAAGAAATCTTGAATATATCCCATATATTCTTTTTCTCATAATTAAAATATTCCACAAAAATCCACCTCCTCTATTTTATGGTATAATTTTCGAAAATTTGAGCAAGATTCCAAGATTTAGATCTTCTTGAATTTATGAGATATTCTTGTATTTCAAGAAATACATATCTTCCATAATATCTTTTCAAGAAAATCAAGAAAATCTTTCTTGCCCTCTATTTTCCAAAAAATTTCGAAATCTCTCTTATGAATAACCAAGTGGGAGATTTCTTGAATTTAATGAGATAATCTTGTATTCCAAGAATACATATCTTCATTCCATAACAAAATTCAAAGAAAATCTTTCTCCCTCTTTTATTCATAATTTCAAAAAAATAATGGGAAATATAAGCAACAATATTTATTTTATTTTAATCACCTTTTTCAGTTATTGGACTATATGTCGGGCTACTCAGGGGGCCTTTAGGAGAATTAAGATTGGACCTTATAATGGATCTTGAATATCTAATATTGAGCCACAATATAATTCAAGCCCATAAATATTAATTAATCCCACTACATAATTAATATTGCACTATCCATCTTAACCCATATTACAGTCAATATGGCTCCCGGTCATTATTTCCCGTGTTTAAGATTATCTAGCCCATTAATTAATTCAAGCCACTGAAATAGCTTTCCATTAATAATATCTTTTTGTCCTTGGTCAAGGAGCGGTTCAACATTATTATCCATAAGGAAACAAATTCCACTTGCAAGATTTAGTATGATAAAGCTTATGAACCTCCCAAGGGCAAATCAAGCAAAGCGTGCTTGCACACGATTCTTCAGATTAAATCTTAGCAATCACATGTGACCAATAATATTGCCCAAGATAAAAAGTATTGAATCTCTCTCCGATTCGCTACCCATGATAAGTCAAAGCAATAGATTCTTAGATCCCACGTGATCCTATTTAAGGGACGAAGGTTAAGAAACAACGATCCACCGAGGTCTAATTCTTCCTTGTTCGGTTCAAGAATTTATCCTCCTCAGAGGTCCTATTCAACAAGATCAGTCATGCACTAGTGTAATCTCTTGGTCAAGACAAACCAATCGAAAGGCCTTACACCTCAACCTTTCGCGATGGTTGTTCATTTCCATCTAGGTGCGTGAATGGGCACTTATAGTTACAAGGGATCTGTTAATTTAATCTTACGTGATCGGGTATCACTAAATTAACTCTGATGTAACACGTCACGAATTATTGAGCAGTTATGCAAAGAAATATATATAACATTCAATCATATTTAAAGCATCATTGATAAACAATTTATTTCAATAAATAAGTGGAAATTGGGTTTCGATTATACAAAGTAAAAGCATACTTTTCAAAGATAATCCCCAACAATCTCCACTTATACTCAAAGTCCGCTTTTAAGTATACTACAACACGTCTCGAGTAGTCCGTGACATCTAATGTCACCTACACGAACCTAATAATTTCTCCCACTTATACTCAAAGCAGTTGGCGGCGGTCTTGACACCCATTCCACTCACATGTCTCTCGAATGTATTCAGAGGGGCGCTTTGTGAATGGATCGCTAGGTCGTCCTCGGACGCTATCTTTGCCACATCTATATCTCCTCTCTTAACGATTTCTCGTATAAGATGTCTTTCCTTTAATGTGTTTGTTTGACTCGTGGACTCTTAGTTCTCTTGAATTTGCAACTGTTGCCCTCAGCGGATATTCTAGAACAAATTGAGAACACCATCCAAGTCCACTAAGAAGATCTAGAGCCCAATCGGTTTTTTCACCGCCTTCAAGCATTTACTTACCCGAGTCCCATGGTTGAGTCAGTGATGCATTTCTGCTTCACACTCGTCCATTTGATGGCTACACTTCCCAAATGGAAACACACTAACTGAGGCAGATAATATCTGGAATCTAAATCTGATTGGAAATCCGAGTCCATGTAGCCGATGGGGATTGGAGTATGTCGATCGATAAATCAACATTCTATCCCGAGTTCTTTTCAGAAACTTCAGAATGTTTTTAACTGTCGTCCAATTCGCTTTCCCTGAGTTACTCTGATATCTTGCTACCATGCATATGGCAAAGCATATATCCGGTCTCGTACACAGCAATGCATACATAAGGTTTCCGACAGCCGAAGCACAAGGAATACCTTTCATGTCATCTATCTCCTTTTCGTCTTAGGGAACATTTTCTTGGATAGATGGATTCCAAGTCTGAAAGGTATGAATCCTTTCTTGGAATCTTGCATGTTGAATTGTTTCAAAACCGGTGTCTATGTATGAAACTTGCGATAACCCGACCATCCTTTTCTTGTGATCTTGATCCCAAGGATGTGTCCGGTTTTCCTTAAGTCTTTCATATCAAACTGTTTTGAAAACCATGCCCTTACATCTGATCACACCTTCACATCGTTCCCGATGATCACAATGTGATCTCGTCTGATACTAAGAATACCAATGCAGTTCCGACACGTTTTTTTACACACAACTTTCAAACTCGTTTTGATCAAAACCCATAAGACTTTATAATATGATCAAAACTTTGGTTCCAAGTTCTGGATGCCTGTTTGAGTCCGTAAATGGACCTCTTGAGCTTTTACAAATTTGGGTGTTCTTGGCCATTTCAATGAAAACTAGGGGTTGTTGCATATGGATCTCTTTATCAAGACTTCCGTTAAGAAAAATTTGTCTTGATATCCATTTGCCGATTCAAAGTCGAAAATGCGCAAAGAATCGATAAGAGAATACGGATGGACTTAAGCATGGCTATGGGCGAAAAAGTTTCCACATAATCGATCCCATTCTTTCTGAGTATAACCTTTCGCCATTAGTCTTGCTTCAAAAGGTTTCAACCTTCCCGTCCGATCCTCTTTTCCTCTTATATACCCACTTGCATCTAATGAGTTTGACCCCATTAAGTGGTTCGACTAGCTCCCACACTCTATTATGAAAACATAGAACCCACCCGGCTTTTCATTCTTTGTTTGCCAGAATCAGCATCCATATCTTGGAGTGCCTCGTTATATGTCCATGGGTCTGATTCCGGGAATCAAGTCCGAGGACTCTCCTATTCCCATGAATCTCTCGGGCTGTCAAACAACCCTCCCACTATAACGAGGCTCCGGTTGTGAAAACGTATCGCTTGGTATATCATCTAAATACGCAGACCTTTGAGGTTTGCCCTCTAAGCTCATTTAAGGAAATCTCACTGGGTTTTCTTTGGTTCTATAGTTTTCTTCCAAAATCTAAAGTGGCTGCGGATGTCCACCTTTTGATCTTTGGAACTATAGAACATTCACCCTTTTGTTCCCTCGGGATATCCTATAAAATAGCCTTAATTCTGATCGAGGATCCAATTTACCGGTTTCCTTGTCCAACACGTAGGCCGGACACCCCAAAGTTCTCATGTGTCTCTTTACTAGACTTGCCTGGGTCCACAATTCTTTGGGGTTACGGGAACCGATTTGGATAACACCAAGTTCGAATGTAAGTCATTTGTTTTCCAAGGTATGACCCCAGAACGACTCGGGAAGATCCGTATAACTCATCATTGATCTAACCATTTCCAAAAGAATTATGTTGCTTCGCTCTGCAATCCCCGTTTTTGTTGAGGGGTTCCGGGTGCAGTGAGCTGGGATACAATCCCTTCATCAGATAAGTAGTTCAAAAACTCATCGCTGAGGTATTCGCTTCCACGATCAGATCGTAGAGACTTGATCGCTTTTTCCATATGATTCTCTCGCTTGAGCCTTAAATTCTTTAGAATTTCTCAAAGGTCTCGATTCATGCTTCATAAGGAAAATGTACCTTGAGTAATCATCAATAAAATTACTCATAACCTCCTCTTCTTTGTGGTTGACATTGAACTACGTACATCTATGTGAACGATCTCTAACACTTCTTTAGCCCCATTCCCCTTGGCTCCAAATGCCATCTTGGTCATATTACCCTCCAAACATGATTCGCAGGTTGGATCCGATTCAATCTTGGAGACGCTCCAGTGAACCATCTTTCACCAACCTTTGGATCCTCTTTGGATTTATATGACCTAATCTTAGATGCCAAAGAAGTGTCTCATTCACGTCTGATGAACGTTTTCTTTTCTCGGAAACAGTTGATGTGTTATAGGATACGTTTCGTGAGTGGTGTGCCAAGATTAATTGTATAGAGATTTTCCATCAATGTCCCTTACGAGATACACTCATCATTTCAAAAATGATGTCATTCTTATTAGAAGAAACTTAGTGTCCTTTAATCGAATTTTAGAAACCGAAAGTGAATTTTTTCTAAAGCGGGAACATAAAGATAATCTCAAAAAAAACTTTATCTTCAAAAGATAGGTGCACTTCTCCCACTGCTTTAACTGCTACTAATGTAGCATTGCAATGTCTGCTACTTGCGTAGTATTGCAATAATCGTTACTATCGTGAAGCATTGCAATATATCGCCACTTACGTAGCATTGCAATGTCTTCTACTTTAAATAACGTTACCCGATTGTGATGAGGATCTCACTCCCCACTATTTCTGGATCATTTAGAACCCGTAAAGCCAACATGATTGATTAGTGGATCTCGTATTAACCACCCACGAATGAGAAGTATACGCTGTGCATTAAACAAGTTTCAACAACTAGTGTATGAGAATTACCTTTCTTTCCGTCCCTTTTGGGGTTGGAACAGCAAAACCTCCATTGTCCTCTCTCACATGACTTAAGCACTTCCTCTTTGGATTTTCCTTGACTCAACAAGCATTCCTCATCTTACCATTGCCCTTGGCGTGATTGGAGTTTTATTGCTTATGGCCTTTGGTCCTCTTCTTTATCTTGCCTACCCCTTGGCCTAGAAGATGAAGACGGACCACTTGTCATAAGCTTGAGTTTGGTGCCTTATCATCATTTACTTAGAGTCCAAAAGTTTGCAACAAATTAGCTAAGCGAGGCCAAAATGCTCAAAAAACCTTTACAGGCGAGAGAATGAAGTACCAAATTCATCCGAGTCTCGGATCATAATCTGACTCGAGAATCTCAAGTTTGTTCGGATGGGCCATCTATTTTGAGGGCGTAATCCCTTACGGTTTTCCTCCACCATTTTCAATGACGACATCTCTCGCATGGTGATCGGAGCGAGTCCGCATGTTTTGACTCGTCGGTTGGCTCATCCGATTTTTGTGTGTCAAAATCCACTTGTGCTTTTGTGCGATTAGGACAATTATAATTTTCCAATCAATATAGTTTCCATACATATTGTATTGACTTTAAGTATAATAACAAGTGGATTAAAAAGTAAAGCTGACATGTTGTTGAAATAAATAAGCGTATGCAATAGCACAAGTATATCACAAGGTTCGATCACATTTCATCATATTTTAAAAATCTCAAAATAAAAATATGAACATGCATCACCCAACATCTCAAAAACAGTTTAAATAAGCGTGGGGTGGGTCATTATTTAAACACATTCAAGCAGTTACAAACAAGAACGATTTACAAACCTTTAATATCAGATTAATAGTTGGCTCACTTGACCAATATAAAATTGACGGGGACTTGGGGAAGTATATGCATATCAATTTTATACCTAAGTAATAACCATGATTAAATACTGGGATTACTATTTCGCTTTGATCGAGCCTCGTGGGAGGGTCATCGCCGCCACTAGTAATAACCCACAATCATCCGTTTGGAATTCATTCATGTGAAACCTATCTTTTGACAAGTAAAGTAGTAGGAATTTCTCCAAAAGAATTCACAAATAAATAAATCATGGAGGTCAAAAATTAATTCAATTTTATTATCCAGGAATAAAATTGTCAATTAATTAGTTAAACATACTTAGTAATTTTGAAGTTGAGACTTTTCCATTTGGCAACCCTCATGCAAACACATTTAAACAAATTAAATAAAGCATAAGATAAGCGCCAAATAAATAACAAAAAAAAAAAAAAATAAACATATTGGGCACAAATTATCCAATTGTCATGGTTTGATTTTTTGGCTTGATCTTGAAGAAACACGTCTCGAATTTCTCCCACTGCTCGTCCTCGAAAAAAATACCCGTCTCGAACACGCCACGCTTAAGCAAATAAGAATGATGCATCAAGATCCTACGGCCATTGCCTAAAGATTAGCCAGTAACAGACCGCCGCAGTTACTACACATGACGCTTTCAGTGAAATGCATAGGGTTTCCAAAGATTCTCTAAGAAGTGACACAGACTATACAAGGCTGCTTCGGCCTCCGCCATGACATTCCATTGGGCCATGGCTCATACATACATACTACAAGGCCTGGCCTCTCACTGAGCACGCATCACTGCCACGGCCAAGATCTCTCAAGGCTGCCCGCCTGGCCATTTACAGCAATACAAGGCTCATGCTTACCGGTTCGATTTCGGCCCTTAATTCTTCATCTTTCGTTCTCGATCCTGCTATAATTTATTTACAAAAAAATAAATAAATCCTGTATCTAGACTTAGCCTATTACATCGATCAAATCAAGTTGTCCTACCACTCAAAGGGATTTTCTCTCACGAGGCAAAACAAATCGAGCGAATCGAATTAAAAACCACGGTTTATATGCATGCAAAATAAAACATTAAAATCCATGACAATTGGATACCGCAAAAGCAGATCTACGGTTCTACTATCCAATTTCAAATTTAATGTCCGTGAATTAAATTACAATTTAAAAAATTGAGAGCAAAACAAATTGGCTCGATACCGATTGTTGGGGAATGATTAGCATGAGATCTATTCGGGGTGAATATTTAAATACAAATTTAATTCATTAATTATTACTAGCATGAATTAATCCTATATTAATTCAAATAATAATTGCAACAACATATCATGCATATAAAAAGCCACGTAAAAACCTACACACGAGAATCTCGGGGTTTACGTGAAGCGTACCCCTCGGGGGATGGCGTTGGCTTTGGTGGGATGGACTAACCAAAAGGACTTCCCAAGTATTCCCTTAGCCCTTGCTCGACAATCCGGTGGAAGGATACTCGCGAACAATTAACAAAAGGAAAAAATAAACTTTGTTGCACCACTTATGTGGATTTGCTAATATTTTCAAAGACATGGAATTGTACTTGGGAATGAACTAATCATCCCTATTTATAGGAGAGGAGGGGCACGAAATTTTGGTGGTTTTTCAATGTGGGAAAAGACTTTTCTTGGTCACCAAGAAATCTTGAATATATCTCATATATTTTTTTTCCCATAATTAAAATATTCCACAAAAAATCCACCTCCTCTATTTTATGGTATAATTTTTTGAAAATTTGAGCAAGATTCCAAGATTTAGATCTTCTTGAATTTATGAGATATTCTTGTATTTCAAGAAATACATATCTTCCATAATATCTTTTCAAGAAAATCAAGAAAATCTTTCTTGCCCTCTATTTCAAAAAAAAAATCGAAATCTCTCTTATGAATAACCAAGTGGGAGATTTCTTGAATTTAATGAGATAATCTTGTATTCCAAGAATACATATCTTCATTCCATAACAAAATTCAAAGAAAATCTTTCTCCTCTTTTATTCATAATTTTAAAAAATAATGGGGAAATATAAGCAACAATATTTATTTTATTTTAATCACCCTTTTTAGGTTATTGGACTATATATTCGGGCTACTCGGGGGCCTTTAGGAGAATTAAGATTGGACCTTCTAATGGATCTTGAATATCTAATATTGAGCCACAATATAATTCAAGCCCATAAATATTAATTAATCCCACTACATAATTAATATTGCACTATCCATCTTAACCCATATTACGGTCAATATGGCTCCGGTCATTATTTCCGTGTTTAAGATTATCTAGCCCATTAATTAATTCAAGCCATTGAAATAGCTTTCCATTAATAATATCTTTTGTCCTTGGTGAAGAGCGGTTCAACATTATTATCCATAGGAAACAAATTCCACTTGCAAGATTTAGTATGATAAAAGCTTATGAACCTCCCAAGGGGCAAATCAAGCAAGCGTGCTTGCACACGATTCTTCGTATTAAATCTTAGCAATCACGTACGTGACCAATAATATTGCCCAAGATAAAAAGTATTGAATCTCTCTCGATTAAGCTACCCATGATAAGTCAAAGCAATAGTTGCCGATCCCGTGATCCTATTTAAGGGACGAAGGTTAAGAAACAACGATCCACCGAGGTCTAATTCTTCCTTGTTGGGATTCAAGAATTTATCCTCAGAGGTCCTATTCAAACAAGATCGATCATGCACTAGTGTAATCTCTTGGTCAAGACAAACCAATCGAGCCTTACACCTCAACCTTTCGCGATGGTTGTTCATTTCCATCTAGGTCGTGAATGGCGACTTATAGTTACAAGGACTGTTAATTTAATCTTCGTGATGGGTATCACTAAATTAACTTCTGATGTAACACGTCATTTAATTATTGAGCAGTTATGCGGTAAATATATATAACATTCAATCATATTTAAAGCATCATGATAAACAATTTATTTCAATAAATAAGTCCGAAATTCGGTTTTCGATTATACAAAGTAAAAAGCATACTTTTCAATATAATCCAACATCCGAAGGGAAAGTAAACCTTGGTTTATTTTACCCATCGATGATAATCTAAACTTAGTGGGTATTCGATTACGATTATGGAGGTTGCAAGATCGATGTAAAAATCCACCTCGAGAACTTGGAGTTCTTAGGAAGTAAACCGATCTCGTGGTTTTCAAAAAGCGGACATCGGTTGCAACATCTACTATTGAAGCGGAAATATATCATTTGAGGAAGTGTTGTTCCCAATCGCTCGGGCTTAGTCGGCGGTGAGGATTATAACATTGAAACTAAGAATGTACCTATTTTTTGGACGCGATAATAGTCTTGTGCAATCACTCGAATCTCGTTCTACATACAAGATGCAAAGCATGTGGATGTCGGGCACCATTTTATAAGAGATCATGTTGAAAAGAAGAATATCGAATGGAAAAGATTCATACCGATATACGTAAAGTCGATATTCTAACCAAGCCACTAAATTGAGATCGATTCAGAGAATTATGCAATGAGCTAGGGCTTCGGATCTTGGAGAAAATGCACCTAAAATGTTTAATGGAATGATCTCGTAACGGTGGTTAAGAAACTAATCGATTCAAGTGAAATCGGTTGAATTTGGTATCTCAATCGACGTAAGAAGATCAAGGAGGCGATATGAGAAGGTATCGATCGATTTTAAAGTTTATCGATTAAATGGTGATCGTTTAAAGGATTATCTAATTAAATACATTGGGTTATACTTTGTAAGTCGATTAAGCTGAAATTCAACAAGATTCACAAGTGGTATTCACAAGATTAAAACTTAAAATCGCATAAAGATACAGGAATTTTACACAACAATGAAATAACAGAAATTTTCATTGATAAAGACCCGAAGGTCAGGTTACATTACAAGATACAAGTACAAGAGGACCCGGAGGTCAGTACATAAACCCTAAACCCTAAACCCGAAAACCTTAACACTAAACCCTCATCCTAACCCTTGAAGAAGTGGAGAGAGAGAGATTTTAAATCTGATGCTCTCATTTTCCCCCACTTAACAAGGGTGAGAGAGGCTTTAAAATAATCCTAAGCCGATCTGAAGCTAAAACCAGTGGAGCGAGAGCGGCGTTGATAGATTTTTTAAGCGAGAGCCCTAAGAAAGAGTCGATGGGCTCTCCAACATTAAATGGTGAGTTGATATACGGGCATCACCGTTGTTTGATGCACCGCACATCAAACTCATGTTCATTTTCGCATCGAAGTCTGTTGATGCGGTTACGCTATCTCGATAGACACACAAGGCGATATACGGTTAGGAGAAGTGTCTTTCGGTTGCGATGAGAACGTAACCGCCGCCTCGGTGGTAGAGAAGCTTGGCAACGATTGTATGTGAAATCTTTGATGACGACGAAGACAGTGATAAGGGACACACAGGGATGATTTGAGAAGCTGAAATCATTGAAAAAGGGGTAAAAGTGTTTGACGGAAGTTTAACCGGAAATAAGGGTTCACCAGGATACATGATTCTACAAAGAAGATAAGTATGGTGATTGGGTTATGTTGTGTAAAACAATTGGTCCAATTTATAGAGACCAAGCAAGGGTGCAAATGCAAATTCGAAGTTCTCAAAACCTTTAGAGAAATCAGACCAAAAAAAGGAAAAAATGTAGAAATCACGCGATCGATAATTGGAGAAATTTACTACGGATTGACATATCGAAAGATTCGCACGATAATTACGCGATGTCAAATCGCCAACTTAGGCAATAGAAGCTACTATTCTAGACTAAGTTTTGGCGGTAACACTTATCCCAAGAATTGGCTTGATCTGAGAAGAATCAGATTAGGTCAACTAAAATCTGATTACATACGGTCGATCGATGAGGAAGATCACCGAGCTTGAAACTCCAACAAATCGATACATCGGTTTATGGGAAAATGTAAAATATCGGTTGAAGGGGAACTTCAACCGATCAAGGAGGATCGAAGGAAATCGACGTATTCAAGGAAGACCGGTTGAGCTTGAAACTTCAACAAATCGGATGCAAGTGAAAAAGATCGGTTAAAAGGATCGGTTTGGGAAATTTTAAGGCTTAGGCAGAATACTAAGATCAACAAGTGAAATCAACATGGACAAGTGGTATCGACCGATTACAATATCGACCAACCGATCACGCCTTTCTTTTCTCTTGTTCTTTGCTTATTTATCGGATCTTATCGATATTATTCATTTTTCTTGTACCCATTATCCTTGTGACGTATTCCCCGCAAATCATTTAATGCGGACGTGGGGAACATGTATTGCTTCGCTACTAAATGTGCTTTTAAATCCAAAAGGTTTTTCGTACATGCTTTTTTTCGACCTACGATCAAAACCGCTTAAACTGGAGCGTTTAATCTTTTCAAGCGGTTGATCTTCCAAATCTTGTCTTTTTTTCCTCCTCGTCTTTATAAAGTTCATCAAAAACCATACCGAGTTTTCCATTTCACAAACTTGCGATTTATTCTCGAAAAACTCCAGATTACTTCTCTCAGATTCAAAGTGTTTTTCCTAAGTTTCAAAATCATCCTTCCAGAAAAAAATGAATCGGTAATTTATGTTTATTTGATGTATTTTTTTAAATCCATTGATCTTAAATGTTTTTATCCTGTGTTATGCTTTATTGTTTCTTGGTTTCGCGATATGTGATGTTCTTATATATATATGCACAACTTTAATCGGGTCCATCCTTTGTAGATGGCCACCCACGGAATGGGAAAGATAATGTGCAATTATGCGGAATCGCAACAAAGATTGTGGATGATAAGTTAAATGCAGTTCAATATCACTCAGATCCGAATCCATGGAGGTCGAGCAAATTTCTAAAAAGGCCTTGAGAAATTTTCTGTTTGCTCACTGCAATCCGGTGATGCAAAGATGAAGCACTAGAATTCTAAGGAATTTAAGAGTGGATACGGATGTTCGAGAAATGAACCGCTCTCGGCGGTCAACGGAGAAGAAATCGATCGACGAATGATGATATAACCCGTCTATTCAGCCCTACCAAAAGGACGGATCTACTTTGCTCATTACAGGAGAACGAAGATGAGCCGATCGAAAAAGAGCTCTTCAAAGAGGCCGACAAACATCATACGTTAGGTTTTGTCATTTAATGCTCAAGAGGAAATACTGGATTGTTGTTTGACATATTGTCAAAAAACAATTATGGGTATTCACATTCAGCCGAGATACTCTTACATCCGTCAAACTGCACAAAGATGGCCGCAATAATTGATGAAGCCAAGAACATCAATCGCACGGGTTCCTAAAGGCCATTCTGCTCCAAGAACATGAGAAATTTGGAGTCAATGAACCGAGGCGGTATATCCGAAGAAAAAAGATCGCTAATCTCAACAAGGTTAGCTTATTCGAAAGATAAACCGCCTAATATTGAATGGGAACAGTTTGGACTAAAGTCCTATAAGGCCTTTCAAAGCCACTTCATCCATCTTTGGGCCACAGGGGACGATGATACGCGCCAACCCCCCAAAGTCAAAGAAAGAAAAAGGGCGAAGAACTTCGTCTACACCAGATGCCCCCAAAAAGAAGAAAAAGAAAACCGTGAAGGCCCGAGGAGAAGAGGCCGAAGAAGGCGGCAAGCCTCCATGACTTCGATGTTTGAAGATGAGTCGATGAAGAAAGAGCGCCAGATCATCTGTTGTAACACAAAAATCGTGAAAAATCGGACGGGCGGGCTTCTCAAAGCCGAGTCGCCAGATCATTCTCGAGGAAGAAGCACATGCCGATCGATCTCCTTCTCCTCAAGCTCGAGTTGATTCACCACCACAGACTAATGGTAACGAAAGCATGTCTCTCCTATTCTTCCACCGCACCGCAAACTAAAACCGCATCGGCCATGAACTGTAAAGCATTCGATGTGGAACCGAATACTCGCTTCCACAAAGCAGTAACCTCTCGCAGTCGAACGACGCCCAACTTCCGCTTACTCAAGCACAAACCGTAACCTTCCACATCTCATCAAACCGACCGATGACAATTTCGAGTCCAGATCAACAAAGATCATAATCGGGAAATTGACTTAATGCTAATCTAAAGAGAAATTGATGAGTTATATCGAAGCTAATCGTCGCCCATCCTGTCATAAGAGAGGAAGTTATGGAGATCCTCACCGAGAGATCTTCGATTAAAAAGCTTCTCGGACTTTATAATAATTATTGAACAGATGGGCGGTGCGGATGAGTTTGCAGACTTCATTTCGACATACGAGGAAATCTGCTAAAGTGGGATCACCAAATGAAGCCGATAATCGCTAAATCCGTCAAAGCTCGATCCATGCGGAAGCTAGGGTTTTAACAGATTTAAATCGAGATCGCCGACAAAGCTCTCAAGCAGATGCCATCATGAAGGATGCAGAGTTGCCAATGATATGGAGCCGGTTGTCGCAGCGGTTCATGACCAACCACGGAGGCACAAACAATCGAATCGGATCAAGTGACACCCAACATTCCAACATCACACGTCACTCTTGATCAACTTCGGAGATCAAATCTTGTCTCAAAGATCTCGAAAGAAGAAGTTGAGGGATGATAGGCGATCAAAAATGATTGCCATCAATGAAATAACATATCAAAGGGAATTGGCTATTTCCCAGTTAGGGGCAATCAAAGATCAGTTCTCCCAAAATCAGGTCCATCACTGCGTCAATTTGAATCGATAAAAGACCGATTGATGCCAAATCGACTCGGGTGGATCAACAACAAGTTTCTTTTCATTTGCTCACCGACAAGCTAGAATCGGATGAAGAGAAACTTGACAAACCGATTAAAACACTCTCTCTCGCCATGGAATCTGTCAAGATCGGCCGATATCGAAGATTCAAAATCTAACTGCTCAAACTCAAGGCATATATATTTGCGCAGATCTCTCAGTATTTATCGCGATCAACTTTGGTTCTCGACCTCCCACCTCACTACTTTTTTGATCAAACCAAAAAGGGGAAGGACGAGAATGAGAAACCAACCGACATAACAGTCTTGAGGACATCACAAACTCGGATCAAAAAAAAGATGTCCAAAGAGCGGTAGTGAAGAAGCCCGAAAAAAGCCAAGAAGAAAGAAGGGCGAAAAATGGCAGAGGCGAAAATCAAGAAGAAATTCGGACGAGAGCGAAGAAAGGAAGAATTTGGAAAATCCGTACGGAACCTAAGTCGCCAAAGAAGAGTTGATGAGATCATCCCAAAAACATTTGTGCATGCTAAGAAATTTGAGGAATTGAATAAGATCGAGAGGAATGGCTTTGGATGCCTTTGTTCTTAATCTTGTTCCACAAGAAGAATCTCCCGATGAAGAATTCCTGTTGGTTAGAAAATAAATACCCGGATTTTCTCAAGTATCCGGAAAATGAGGCCAAGCTTATCAATGTAAAAATAACTCGCCAAGAGTATGATCTGTTGGAGTACTTGAAGAAGGCAGATGGCTCATTTGACAGACTGGCATTTCAAAGATTCTATTTTGACATCCTGCTTGAGAACACACATAAGCGATCCTCGTCGATGATGATGTCAAATGGAAACTTTATCGATTTTCAACGCACCTCAAGATCAAAGAGATGCCGGAAGGATACAAGCCAAAAGAGTGAAGAATCGAAGACTACTCGAGGATCACCGTTCTTATTTTCAAACTTTTTCGATGTAACATCTAATCAACATTTTTAATGAGAAAAGTTTATTTTCTGATCCTAAGACAAAGTCTCATTGTCTTCTGATTATATGCTCTTAACTTTTCTATTTCTTATCAACTGTATTTGGTTTCTCAAAGTGTTTTGGTTTCATCAAAAAGGGGGAAATTGTTGGGAAATTTATAGTTTTGATGAAAGTTCCAAAAACACATGTAATAGGACGGTCGGACACATTTACCGACCGATGTTTATATTACTGCTATAGGAGACCGATTGATAATGATTGTATAGAACAACCGATGAAATAGATAGGTCACATATTGGGGAAACTCAATATGTATAGGTCGATCCAAGACTCAAAGGACAAACGGTGATATCCGGACGGGTGCCAAAATGCGAGACAAGAATAGAAGATCGATCGCTCGATCCGGGTCGATATCTCAGCTAAAGTCATAAAGATCAAACTCTGAATACTCGAAGATCAGACCAGAAGACCTACATCAGTCTAGTCTGCTAGTTGAAGCTAAGTCAACCCAAGACCGAAGACTCTATCAGTAGATCGATTCATCCATATCGACGTCACCACCAGTGAAATCGATGTTTCACCTAATCATACGTCGATGATCTCGAACAAGAAGAATGTCAAGCTTAGTTGGAAGAACAACCTTTGAAAAGTGAGTCTGCTATCCAATAAGAACAAGACACGTATGATCGGAGTCGGCAATTGCGGGATTTGATGCTACCTCTCTGTAACGGCTACAAAATATAAATTCACACTTTTGGCCATGCCGTTCCTGAAACTCGTCCCATCAAGCCTGCAAGTCTACCAAATATAGCCTGAAATTCAAATTGCTCTCCAACGGCTCTTTGATTTCAAGGTCTATATATATGGGATTACACTTTAGAGTGAATACGACGGAAACACTGAACAATCAAGAAGCTCAAGCAATTATCAGATTTCCGCACGAAGAACACGATCAAGAAGATTATTTTATTAAGTGTTCATCCCATAAGTTCTTAGCATAGAAATCTTTTCATCTAGCGATAGGCTACCTTAAACACTAGAAAAGATTTCATAGTTGGAACCAAAACAATCTTATCCAAACCCAAGTTAGGTTAAGTTGTTTAGCAAGATTTCAGACTAGGGTTTCTAGTTCTGATTTCTGGGATCGGTTGAGTGAGAACTCTTTAAATATCTGTCGGTGTATTGTGTTGAACTAACACATAAAACTAAGTTCAGTTGGTTAAGTTGGTGCCCCTTGTGATAGGGAAGAGTGGACGTAGGACTGGTTTGTCCGAACCACTATAAATCTTTGTGCCTTTACCGCTTTGATTAACTGATTACACAATCGCACACAACCTTTAAAGCGCATACATATTCCAAGTTGAGATCAGTTAGCACCAAGCTTCTGATCTGATCAAACTTGACACTTCAGTCAACTGATTAAAAGATTAACTTTGGAATATGATTTATCAAAACTGGTTTTTCACACGGGTAAAACTTAAGCTTCCGCACACATCAGTTAAACTGATAGTTACCGAACTGATCTGCCTTCAGGCGATCAGTAAGTTGGTTATCAGCCCAAACTGATTCACTCACACTCGATCAAAGTTAAGCGCCCTCACCTGATTTGCACAAAAGTTTTCTGAAGTCTATTCACCCCTCCCCTCTAGACTTCTACCCTCACAAAACCCGTTCGGGACCTACAATATTCAAACAAGTGTATTGTCATACATTAATATTAAGTGAACTATAATATTAAATCAAACTGAATACCATCGAGTATTATGTTCTTTCAATAGATTGTCTCTAGGACACTAACACTAACAAACATTACAACCAGGTACAAAGTGCAGAAACATTGCACTAAAGTACAATGTACTTTAGTTCAATTTTTCTCAATAGTGCTACGTTTTGCACCTGGTTGTAATAGTTTACTCAATCTAGTACCTAGTTGTAATTTTTTCATTTTATATTTTAGTTTAATTGTGTAGTTGTTTAGTGTATATTATTGTAGTATACATATATTTTAGCTTAATTTTACTTTATAGTTGCATATTTAGTATTATTTAATTAGCATAATTTGTATCTAATACATGTACATTATTATTGTTTAGCTTAATTCCTAGCTTAATTTAGTATTAGTTTAATTTATCTTATTTGTGTACATATAGTATTAGTTAGTTGTTTAATTATTTAGTATTATTTAATATATTAATTACGTTGGACGTTGGAGTGGAGGGATTGATGATGATGAATGTTGGTTATTGCTTGTTGTAGAACATGTGCATTCCGACTTGATTGATTTTAATTGATTAAGTCAAAAATGGATGCACGTAGGATCTTGATTACTTGGGGAATACGATAAAATAAGACGAAACTCTGCCGAAATTTTTAGAAAATATTAATTATTAATTAGACTTTTGAATACTAATTAATTCGTAAATATTTTAAACAGATAATTTATATGGATTATTCCATCCGTTTACGTTGGATGTATGGTCCTAGATCGATTAATGGAAATATATCTCCCGAATTCTACAGTGGACTTGAATCTTTTATAGATTTCGCCACTAGTAATGGGATGATTCAGGGAAAGATTAGGCGTCCCTACAATAAATTTAGATGTCGGAAATAATAATACGTATCATGAACCTGATGAGGTGAGAGCACATTTTTATAGAAATGGGTTCATGCCCAATTATTGCAATTGGATTTATCACGGTGAGAAAATGTGGGGTCATGAATACAATGATCATTCGTCTACTTCGACTTCACACGGGCCGATTGACGAGACTTTTTCATCTAGCTGTACCACGATATGATGATGGACTTAACCTCTGGTCCTCACTTAAATGTGAATGATGAGCCCCCTAATGACCATGCTGCACATTTTTATAACATGCTTCGTGCAGCGAATCAGGATATAATGCCTGGTTGCGATCATTCACAGTTGTCATACAATGCCCTGTTGCTGAACATTAAAACTGAAAACAGACTGTTAGAAAGGGTATATAATCAAATGGTTGAGGCGATTCGTGTACTTTGTCCGAATAGTCTGGTGCCCAAGAAATTTTCTGATAGCAAACAGCTGATGAGTGAGATAGGTCTTCTAGTGGAGATGATCCAGTGTTGTGCGGGTAACTGCATGTTATACTAGGGTGCAGATGGTGAACTTGAACATTGTAAGTTTTGTGGGAGGCCACGGTTCAAACTTGTTACTCGTGATGTGGATGGTCGACTTAAAAAGAAGTGTTCTTGTAAGGAGATGTTCTACTTTCCTATCATTCCGCGACTGCAAAGGTTGTATCAGTCGAATGCTACAGGGAAGGATATAACATGGCATGCAAGTTGCTCTAATGACCACTCCGGTGTCATGCGTCACCCTGCAGACTCACAGGCTTGGAAACACTTGGACCAGTCGCATCCTGAATTTGTTTTAGAAATTTGGAACGTGAGGTTGGGCTTGAGCACTGATGGTTTTCAATCGTTTGGGGCGCATGGGAAACAATATTCATCATGACCAGTGATAGTGACACCGTATAATCTACCCCCATGGTTGTGCATGAAGGATCAATTCATGTTTCTTACGGTTCTGGTGCCCGGTCCAAAGAATCCAAAGGATAAATTGGACGTGTTTTTGCAACCACTGATCTGTGATTTGATGTTTTTATGGGAACATGGTGTGGTAATGTATGATGTTGCTACAAAGCAGAATTTTATGATGCGGGCTGCACTAATCTGGACCATCAGTGACTTTCCAGCTTACTCGATGTTGTCTAGATGGAGCAAAGCTGGAAGACTTGCTTGTCCATACTGTGCAGATTACACTAATGCTTTATCTCTAAGGCTTAGTCGAAAGCAATCGTGGTTTGACAACCATCGTAAGTTCTTAGAGAGCGATCATCCGTACCGAAGGAGCAAGAATGCATTCAGAAAGAATGTAGTAGTTGATGATGATCTACCCCCCATCCTTACAGGTGATCAGCTCCTCCAGCAAATTGATTGGTTTGGATTGATGAAAGTAACAGAGTTGGGTGCTGATGCTCACAACAAAGGCTTACAATGCGGTTGGAAGAAGAAAAGTGTTTTCTGGGATTTGCCGTATTGGAGCTCCCTGTTGATCAGACACAATTTGGATGTGATGCACATCAAAAAAAATGTGTTTGATAATCTCTTCTACACGGTGATGAATGTCGAGGGGAAAACAAAGGACACAACTAAATCAAGAGATGAACTTAATGAATACTATCGTCGAACCTCGATGCAGAAATGTCCACACACAGAAAAGTATCCCAAAGCTACTTACTCCCTTGATAAGAAGCAGAAATATGGTTTGCAAATGGGTAGATGAGTTGAAATATTTTCAAGGAGTTAACATCGAGGACCATTACTGTAGAAAAGATGACTCGGTTGGACAGTGATATCCCAGTGATCTTATGCAAGTTGGAACATATATTTCCACCCAGCTTCTTTAATTCGATGGAGCATCTACCTGTCCATCTTGCGTATGAAGCAAAAATTGCTGGTCCAGTACAATATAGATGGATGTATCCATTTGAGAGGTACGTAAGCTATTTAATTCATTCAATTATTTGATTAAAAAATAAAATTACACTTACCCATTCAATCGAATTAGGTATCTTCACAATTTAATGTTAAGTGTGGGTAACAAGGCACATGTGGAAGCTTCAATTGCAAATGTCTATTTAACAAAAGAAGCATCAATGTTTTGTTCCCATTACTTTGAGGAACATGTGATGACGAGGCAACACAATAGACCTCGCAATGTATCTCGTGAAGTCGTGAAGTACCACAATCAATGGGAGGTAGACTCTCGATATTTTTGCCTCTCGGTAGTACACTTGGAAAGAAGGGTAGAAGACCAATTGTAGACTTGGAGAAGAGAACGGCTCATACGTACGTGCTACTAAATTGCAAAGAGGTGGAGCCGTATATTAAGTAAGTTCTAATAATTCGAGATTAATTAATTGGTATTTACAGTTGTCACAATTTCTCATCGAAATTTACAATTGTAGTGTGTTTTTCAAGCAACTACATACAGTTCAACTGAATCTATCAAATGCTGGAAAAGATGAATTTCTTCAACAACAATTCACTTCGTGGTTTGATCAACTTGTAAGTGATCAATTCACATATATATATATATATATATATATATATATATATATATATATATATATATATATATATATATATATATATATATATATATATATATATATATATATATAATCACATTCTAATAATTATATATCTCGTCAATAATATATAGGTGAGGAGAAATCGTGTTCGGGAGGAGTATATACGCGATCTTTCGGGCGGTCCTCTTAGTAGTGTCACCACGTACCCTGGATATTACGTGAATGGTTTCAAATTTCACACACGAGCTTATGGCGCATCTAAAGCCACTATGAACAGTGGAGTTTGTATTAAGGGAACAAACTATGATTCAAATGAAAATGATTTCTACGGGATACTCGAGGAGGTAGTGGTGTTGGAATATTCCGGACTTACCGATAGAAAAGTAGTTTTGTTAAAGTGTGAGTGGTTTGATCCAACTGTGCTGGTGGGAACAAGAATACATCCCAATTATAAGCTCATGGACGTTAATCCCAGAGGATGATACAACCGTTTTGATCCATTTGTGCTAGCAAGTCAAGTAAGTCAAGTTTATTATTGCAAGTACCCTGGATATGTGCGGGGTGGTCGAGATTGGTGGGTTGTTTGCACCACAAAACCGAGATCCTTAGTGGAAATCGATAGAAATACCGGACCAGAACTTCCCCCACTCCAAGAGGACGACATACCATCACAAATGAATGTGCAAATAGATGATGATCCTGTCATTTTGGCAGATTTGAACGGTGCACTAAGAAGAAGAAGAAGAAGAAGAAGAAGAAGATGATGATGATGATGATGATGATGATGATGATGATGATGATGATGATGATGATGATGATGATGATGATGATGAGGATGATGATGATGATGATGATGATGGAGATGATTGATGAAACTAATTATTATCTATACATATCTTTGTTATGTATGCTTGTTTTTAATTATTGATATTGATGAAGATGAAGAAGAGATGATTGATGAAACTAATTATTATCTATACATATCTTTGTTATGTACGCTTGTTTTTAATTATTGATATTGATGAAGATGATATAGATATCATATATATGTTGTGAAATGAGTTGTTTTAATTAATGTATTCATGATGTACGTACTTGTTTTAATCATCTATCTTATAATTTATTTAACCAATGTTACAGATGGCAGGCGGCTGAGGTATTACAAAGAAGATTTCCAGAGCTTTATTCGGAAGATCCAGTGGATCAGGGTCGAACTCCCGTGATAATAATGAAGATGAAGAGCAGAATCGGGTACCGATACCCGATACGATAAGTGATGATGAGCGTGTAATAATGATGAATCAACTGAAGGTGGCGATGATAAATCTTCTAGAAATGAGGAGATTGACGCGGAGGAACTTGCCGACCATGCTCCACCATAGATCCGATTACATATGCAAGTGTGGAATAAGAAGTATGTTATACTACTTTGTCTTTTATTTATATATCATAAATATACGTTTGTAACACTCTTTTAATTTTACAGGTTGTATCCTTCGAATAAATGTTCGAGGATCATTAGGAACATAATGTCCCGAAATATGGAGTTGGGGGGATTCACGTGGGCAAAAGGTTACTGATGAGCGAAAAAACAGGTGGTGGAAAACATTCCAGGTATGCATTCGTTTGATTAATTTAAGTAGCTCACTCATTATATTGTTACTTATAATTAATAAACGTTTAATGTTCATTTTTTTGTTAGAGGGATGTCACCTAGGATGTATAGAGAGAGGATCTGGTGATTAAAGATTTGTTTATGCGGAGGGCTGTCGTACGATATTCGGATCTTCTCAATAACTGGAAAACCCTACACCGTAAAAAGGGAAAGGTGCCCCCATGGGATACAAATGTGTGGGGTGCATTGAAAGAATCTTTGGGACTGCTGAAGTCAAAGCAAAAAGCTTAACAAATCTATCAAAAAAATCGTGCATCCAAAGTCTCAAAGCATCATGGAGGATAAAAAAGAGCCATAGATGTTGCATATGAATTTGTAAGTAGTTTTTACACCACCACAAATTAATCGACATTTAAATGACTTTAGTACGTAATAACAAAAATTATATAAAATTATCAGTGGCAGAAAAATGGACGCCTCCAAACAGCATGGGAACTCGTCAATCATTTTCACAACAAAGATGCCACGTATGAGCGGATGGCAGACATACTTGTAAGTATTTCAAGTAACATTGTTTATCAAATATATAACTTATTTAATTAATAGTATATCTAATTTTAAATGTCAAAATATTTGTATGTCAGCGAGTCGTGGAGGTACAAATCGCAAATGAGGTACCCTCGGATGCAGACGAGTACGAGCTCGATAGACAAGCCACCCAGTTCTATACACAATAGGTGTCGTACTCCCACGGGAAATTCATGGGTTTGGGGCAAATGTCGGAAATGGGGCGCATTCAATCTGGCCCAGGCGGGACATCTGGGAGCACCTCTATCAGCGACTACTCCCAATTTGATCAAGAGCACTTTTTAGCACAAGAGCTCGCCCTCAAGAGGGAAAGACAACAAAGAGAGGAAATGACCAGACAGATGGCACAGATGCAAACCCAAATGAACCAAATGTCCCAATTTTTCTTCGATGTGGCAAGCATTCGGTGGTTCCCAGCAGCTGTGGCATGGAACCAGTGGTCCCCAACAACCGTGGCAGGGAACCGGTGGTCCTCAGCAGGGGTCGTAGCAAGGAACTGGTGGTCCCCAGCAGGGGCCGTGGCAGGGGTCGTGTCAAGGAACCGGTGGTCCACAAATCGGTGGTTCCCAACAGTGGGGTAATCCCCACCAGGTCGGTATTTTTACCCAGCTTTTCCAGTCGACCGGTGGTTATTCTGATCCCGTACCACAGCCTGGGCTTTTTGTTTCTCCAATCCCTCAGTATCGTGCTCCTGTAGATCCTAACGCTCCTGTAGGTCCCAGTGGTTCTACCGCTCGTGTTCGACGTCGTTCCGTCGACTCTTACGGTAGTACTCAAGCTGCACTTAATGAAATCCTCAGAGTCGGGACATATGATCCTAGTCATTTCCCAAGAAAATGACAATGATGGTGATGATGATGTGATGCATTAAACATTTGTGTGTGTTTTATGCATTAAACATTCGACTGAATATAAAATAATGATCAATATGTACATGTGTTAGTAGGTAAGGATGATTGATTAATTTTTTTATTGAAAATAGTTTAATTCAAATGTATTCGAATTGCATTTAGTGTACATGTGTTAGTATAGTGAAAAAAGAATATGAAAATGATTATTTGAAAATTTCATTGAAAATATTTTAATAAAAATAATTAATATAAATATAAATATATATATATATATATATATAAATGTATTCATAATAATAAATAGTGAAAAAGAATATAAAACTAATTATTTAAAAAATTTATTAATAATATTTTTATAAAAATAATTAATAAAAGTATATATATAAATGTACTCATAATAATAAATGATGCATAAGAATATAAATTATTTATTACACAATTTTATTATAAATATTTTAACTAAGTCAAAGTACATATATGCATGTAAAACAATTAAAATAAATGATGGAAGAAAAAAAAATTAATAAAAAAGAATATATAATACCTATACAATTAAAAAGACATTCATATCGAATAACTCGCCTAGCCCAAACGGTTAGGCAGGACACGCAAGGCCTCCACATACCGGGAGGTCGCGTGTTCGAATCTCAAGGGGGCGAAATTTCGTCCATATATGCTGCTACAGTGCCATGACTCGCGTGTCCCAGTGGTTCCGCGGTGCACTCGGAGCCTTGCAGCCCGGGCTCGAAACCTGGCTGTAACGTCTTTAAATCCTTCAAATATTCGCGAGGGTTGTTTCCCCTCGGCAAAATGCTCGCCAAATAGGCGAGGGCCACATTGCCCTGAGTAAATCAGCGGTGTCAAAAGGCGATGGCTAGCTGGCCCTCGTTAAATTTGACGTGGGTTTTGCCGAGAGCTTTTGGTCGGGAAAAAGGCGAGGGTTGCAGGCCCTCGTTAAACTGACATGTGTCAGGCCCCTCGTTAATGCCCTTGCGATTTGCCGAGGGTTTTTGAAAATCCTCGTTAAACTGTTACCGACCAGCACTTTATCGAGGGATGTTTTCCCTCGTTAAAACGCTCTCTAAACCCTATTCCCTCGTTAAAACCCTCTTAAAAGCCCTCTTTAAATGAGATGTATTTTGTGGTGAGAGTACGAAAGTTAATGACAATTTTCCGACAAAAATGACCAATATTGACACCTGAATGACCTAATATGATAAAGTAAAAGTTTATAGATCTATTTTACAGACACTGAGTTACATGACGACTAGTGATATTTTTTTTTAAACATGACAATTTTTTTAATTAAATGATTGAGTTCAAGAGCGCACAAGAGAGCCCCTTAATAACCTTAAGGTTACCTAGGGATAGGGGGAATTTAAAATGAATGGATTTGAAAAATAATAAAAAGTAAGAATGCATATATTTCAAATAATTAATTGTCAAGAGATGGGAGAGAAGAGAAGAGAGTGAATGGGGGAGAGAGGGAAGGGGCAGAGGGGAGATGATTTCAAATGAAATAATTTTGATGAGAATTTGAAATCCCTTCATTTTAAACTACACTCAAATCTAAATATTTGTAAATTCATTTAACTCAAGTGAAAAGATTGATGATTTATGTGTGAAATCCATGAATTTCAAATCCATCCATCCAAACAAAGAATAAGATAATATAATATATACGAATCAAACAAGCAAGACCAGAAATCGATAGATTACAGCTTACACAAGATCCACTCATGCTAGTATACTACAACCTTTCCTAATACAACCATTTGCCTTGCCCAAAAACACAACCAAATACAGATTCTATTAACAGTGTCACATATTCATTAACATATACTTATGTGCCCCTAAATACTTTATCAACTAATTATGAATCACTCCATACTCATGTAAATTTTTATTTTAAAATTCTACAATTTCATTAAGAGTTATTTATAGTATAATATTATATTTAAAATATATATATATATATATATATATATATATTATATTAAATACTAGCTTCATAATTTATACTCTCTCCCATTCTTGAATTAATGGTTTATAGGTCCAAGATCCACCCTATTGTAACACTTAGGTCCAATCAAAAAAAAAACATTACTCCTCAAAACCCTATTTAAAATACCCATAACACCCCATACTAAAATTTCCTCTTCACAAGTCACGATCAACCGTCCAGCCCCTTCATTATCTCATTTCTCTTCTCTCTCTTCTCTCTCTCTCTCTAACTTCTCAACCCTATCTCCCAAAATCAACATGCACCGCCTGAAGCATGCCGCCACCACCACTTTCACCGCCGCCTGCCACCACCTGTGAAAACTACTTCTCCGGTGAACGAAGGCGACTTGTGCGACGGAGACGAAGGCTGAATTTGAACAGATCTATGAAGTGTGAAGGCTCGGCACTGAAAACGATGTCTCCGGTGGACGAAGGCGGCGGGGATGAAGGCGACTTGTTCGCAAGTATGGGTTTTCATCGGCGGTGAGCTCCTGCACGACGACATCCAACGGTGTGCAGAGCTTTGAACCCGACATTGGTAGCAGATCTGATGGTGGGCGAAGTAGATTTGAGCGGGTGACTGTTGCGGAGTCCGACGACGGCGGTATAAATCAAAAAAAGCAAAGTGGAAGCAGAGTGGGCGAAGCAGATCTAAATGATGGATATTTGTCTGTTAATTTTTTTTAAAAAAAAATTATGTTATTTTTTTTTATGGGTCTGATGATTTTTGAAGTATGAAACAATGGATCTGGTGATTTTTTGTCTGGATAATGGGTCTGATGTTAAAAATGAAACAATAGATCCGAAAGTTTTTTGTATGGGTATATTAATATTTGTCTAGATAATGGGTCTGATGATTTTTTAAGGATGAAACAATGTTTGTGTTTTTGAGGATGTGGGTAGAAGGTTTGAAGGTATTGATTTTCTAGGTTTGGTGAGTATTTTAATTTACAGTTGACTATTATGCAGAAAGAAAGAAGGAAGACAGAGAGAAAATCTGTAATTTTTTGCATTTATGGTGGTGGTTTCATCTCTTGCAGCCATGACTTCTCTTTGGTTGAAAACTTTTCTGGGGGTCGAGTAATGAAATATGTGCATATTTTTATGAACGAGTGCATGTTTTTATGAACGAGTGTATAGTTTTTAGCATATGTTCATAATTTTATGCACCTGTGCATGTTGAAAGATAAGAAGAACTATAATTTTTTTCTGTAAATCCTTGAATTTAAATTTAGATATGTAAATATTGTAAGTGTTGCACCCAAGAATAAGAATGATTATTAAAAATACGGAAATTGGGGGAAATATCAGGTGGGTGGATGAGTAGATGAAATGATGTAAGAGTGTTGCATGCTTTTTGGGGTCATTTCAGTGTCATTTTAGCTGATTTTAAATTAAGGGCAATATTGTGTTTTTACTCTCCTTTTTGGATCTATTAGTAATAGAGGAATTGCTTTGCACCTCTTAGTAACTAGAACTCTTATTTTGGAGCTCTAAGTTATTCACTCCCCATTCTTTGTAGATGTCATTCTTAATTTTTTCAGATAAATTAAGAATATTTTCTTATGCCAACATTAGTCTTAATTTATGATAATTAAATATATTTAACAATAATCACTATTGACTAAAAAACTATACATGAAAATATTTAATTTAAAATAAATAATACTCCCTTCGTCCCGGTATAAGTTTTTTGTTTCTTTTTGTTGTTTTATTTAAGAAATAATAATAAAATAATTAAAATGTAGGGTAATTGTGGGTATTGGGAGAGAAGAATAAAATATGCGGAGTAATGAGTGACATTCTTTGTAATATTATTTGAAAAATAAGGATAAAAATTATGGGTAGTGGAAGGGGGTATTAGTTTTCGCGTACATATTGTGCATAATTTTCATAAATTATGCGGCAAAATTCCCAAGTCTTCCCACATTTCTTGTAGTGTAAAGCCCAAAAACACTCATTTTCCATGTACCAAGAAATTGGAAAAAAATCCAGACTTTTGACAACGGTAGAGACATTGAAACAAGAGTGGATGTACGATTTTAATCAGAAATGCGGCAATTGTCAATCCCTTCAGGAGAAATTCAAGATTATCATTCTCCACCCACCAAGAAAACTGATATTATACTCAATGCCCGGATGGTGTTTGTTGAATTGCCTCAAAGAAAAACTTGACGCTGCCTTCTCTCTCTATGGCCCCAATTATTAAGGTTTTAGTTTTATTTTACTGTCTGTTTTGCTAAATTCACGTTCTTGAATGTATAATTATGTGAAATTTATCGGAATTCGTGACTAGTGATGATGAAAATGTAAGCTTTTTAAAAAATATAATGAATTGGAAGTATTGAAGTTCAATTGATTGAATTGGTTAGTAAAAAAACTTTAAGTCTTTGGGAAGAATTGAAGCATTTTCCACAAAATAGAGTATTTGAATTATTAACAAAAAGAATTTGTATTGCAGTAGTTGAAATTTAAATCTGATGAACTTGTAATCTAATTTTTCAAGCACAAATCTTTGCTTACATAAAGAATTCTTGGAAACGTAATATGAGTTGGGTGTGTTTTCAGATAAGGGAGTAATGCAGAGTGGGGGAGGCTTTAGCAGTATGAGATACCTGCCTGATCCGGAAAAATGGTTGCGAGGTAGTTATTTTTTATTTATTTTTTCAAAAGATTTGTGCATATGTTAGTATGGATTGATATAAGGTATGTAATTATTTAGTGCAGAAAAATGACCTTTTGAGTTTGAATTGAATGTTCGGACAACTCAGCTGTTGTACGAATTTATATGAATTTAAAAGTCATCACTCTCATTTTAAATTGAGTGATTTGGATGGATTTGAACTCTACTTAACTAAACCTAGGTGGGTGGAACTGGATATAACTGTCTAAATAGAGTTAAGTTGGATCAAAGACAACAGTTACAGATTCTCAAGCTTTTTTGGCCTACGGATGGTCTATAGTGTTGCTTAAATTGTCCAAGTTAGATGGAAATACCGAGAAATGTATCCATGATTGAGCAAATGATTAGATTAAGTTGATGTATTAATGTAACTTAGATTTGAGGAGGCTTCAAATTCATTGTTGACACCTCCCTTTTAACAAAATGGCCAAGAGGAATGGAAATCCTCAATAGGAATTGTTCATGTGCAAGTCGTCACATGTGTTTTTCCAACAAAAAAAATGAAGTTCAAGAAAAAATGATTAAAATTGACACAAAAAAAACTCAAATTGACAAAGTAAAAAGAAAAAGAATTGAAACTGCCAAACGATAATTTAAATCTTCATAAATCATAACATCATTCGTGACAGTGACATATGCCTTGCATAATGAGTTAGATACCGCAGATGCTGCCAAAGATGATTAATTTGTTTGACGGAGAATCCGGTTAGCATGCTGATTCTTCATCTCCGTTGCATGACATTAGCATTTGCAGCACGCTAACCGAATTTGGCCTTGTCTCTGGTGCGACGCTAACGCAAGCTAAGGCCGCCTGGAGTACAGACAACATGTGACTCGTCACAGCAGGTGATGTCTTACTAACGCTGGCATCAAGAATATCATCCAATTTGTCTTGCTGCTCTGAGATGCTTAACACCCATTTGGCTAGTTCAGTTCCTTCACTAACTGCAGGCTTACCAGTTACAAGTTCTAGAAACAATACTCCGAAGCTATACACGTTTCCCCTTGTTGTGACTCTTATCGTGTAAGCATACTCTGATATGATATCATTTACATATCATTATAGTATAAACTAGTACTGTAAAATATTGATAAAATAGAGTTCGTTCGGCAAGAATATATAGATGATGAAGACGAAATACCTGGAGGAACATAACCAGCAGAACCAGCAACTGCAGATATACTACCTATGCTCTTTGAAGGATTAATCACCTTGCATAGCTCGATGTGTCCAATTCGAGGCTCATTCAGAGACTTCAACAGAATGGTATTGCTCGAAAGATCAAGGAGAAGAATCGGACCAGATTCATGTTCGTGAAGAAAAGCCAAGCCCTGAGAAACTCCGACAACAATGCTGTACCGGCCAGCCCAACCCAATGCACTTTGTGTTGCACGATGAAGAGCGTCTGACAGAGTGCCTTCAGGGGCAAAGTCGTAAAATAGATAGGCACCGCGACCTGTCAAGACATATGTAAGTGGGATCATGACAATGGAGTTACACAACTTTGCAAGATCTTCGACCTCCTCTACAAATCTTTCGTCTCTGTGTAATCGAAACATCCTGTCACCCCCGATTGACCTTCTTGACAAAATAAGTGGTGCCTAATTGCATGACTACTTTGTAGTATGTTGAGAACCTTGTCTTCATTTTGATGCTTGAAGGGTCAATCATAGATCTCACTACTTTCTTGAAATTAAGATCCGGCACATGGATGTTGTGTGGAGTCAATATATTGATATGGATCTGGTTCAACTTCCTTAAAATGGATATAACTATCACTGTCAGTAAAGCGGCAGCTGCTGCAGCAGAGGCAAGTAGTATAGATATCCACTTTAGTGATGTATATATCCTCTGTCTTTGGGTTGGAAGGATGGGATTGTTTCCCCTTGGTGGAAAAGTTACACTATTGCCCTTTACCTCAAGTGTAATATGATTATTTTAATATCGAGACAACACCAGTGAGTTCATTATCCGATAGTAGCAAATGGGTTAAGTTTGATAACTCAGTGAGGAACTCCGAAATCTCACCTGAGAATTTGTTGTTTGAAAGGTCCAAAACTTCCAAACTATCGAGACTTGGCAGAGTTAAAGGAATTTGCCCATCGAAGAGATTGCTGCTAAGATTCAACGCAATTTGCAGTTTCAAAGGCAAGCATAGCTGGAATTCTACCACTAAGTTGGTTCCTTCCCAGCTGGAGTTCCATCAGAGAAGATAAGTTCCCAATGGATTCGGGTATGGGACCGCTTAAAAAGTTACCTTGCAAGTCCAAGTTGCTAAGATTCTTCAAATTTGATATCGACGAAGGTATCACTCTGTTCAGTGAATTCCGGCTTAAATTCAGCTTCTCCAACCTATTTAACTGCGAAATCTGTGGTGGGATTTCTCCATTGAAATTGTTCATCTCAAGACTCAAGACTTGAAGATTGGTTAAATTACATAAGAGTGGAGGCAGTATGCCTGTTAATCTATTGTGGGCTAAGTTTAAGAGCACCAACTTTTTGAATCTATCCAATCCCAAAGGTATTACTCCACTCAAGTTGTTATTATCCAGCTCCAAGTATATCAATTCTCCAAGTTTCTCCCATGACTCAGATGGGATCGAGCCATTAAGAAAATTGCTTCCCAATCTCAACCTGAACAATTTAGTTGAACTAATTGCAGGAATTAGCCCCTGCAGATTATTGTTTGTCAAGTCAATAGCTTGCAAATTCGGGCTTGATAGAAGAACAGCAGGGATTGCCCTGGTCAACTCGTTGTAACTCAGGTCCAGAGTTCCAACGTATGAAGTAATCCCAGAGGGAATACTCCCATTATATTGGTTTTGGTTAGCAGCAAATCTCTTGAGCGTTGTGGTATTGGAAAGTGCAGTAGGAATCCCACCTGTCAAACTGTTGAGAGATAGCACCAAGATTTCCAACTTAGTGAGCTCCCCCAATTCCACTGGAATTGAGCCTGAGAGAGCATTGGCACTGAGATCAATCACACTCAAATTCCTATATTTCATGATTTCTACAGGAATTTCACCTGTAAAAGAATTACCAGAAAGATGAATCTCCTTCAAAAGATTCATATTTCCTAAATTTATAGGAATGGTTCCTCTGAACTGATTCCAGCTAAGATTTAGACTCTTGAGTGAACCCAACCCATCCAACTCTAACTTAATCTCCCCATTCAATGAATTCTTAGAAAAATCCAAAGTTTCCAACTTTGAAAACCCATTGAAAGTGGGCAAAGAGGCATTCAACTCATTGATACTAAAATTCAGGAGTTTCAGCTCACCGAGTTTCCCACAATCAAAGTAGAATTGATCAGGGATTGAGGCAAGTTTATTGATGGAGATACCAATAGACTATAAAGAAGTAATAGAGCATAGAATTGGAAGAAATTCAGAGGTGAATGTTGAAAATTTACTGAAAGAAAGGTGGTTAATGGAAGAATTACCAGAGCAGCAATTTACTCCCTTCCATGAGCAAGGAGTTGAGTTCTTTTCAACATTTTGCCACGCAAAAGAAGAACCAGTATCATTCTTAAAGATATCATACACACTAGTCACCACACGAACCTGATCAGGAGGAAGCTGAGAAGAAACCAATTGAATGCAAATCATCAATGCAAAGAGGTTAGGAACATTATATACTAACATCTTCAACATTTTATTTTTTTAGATATAGAAAATATTTTTTTCTTGTTAAATTTCTATGTTAGTTTTAGAATTTAAGTAGGCAATGCCAAAAGCATAGGAAAAGGGAGGAGAAGTGTGGAAAATTGGTGGGGTGGTGATGACTTGGGTATTGGGGTTGACTTGACTTGACTTTATAACTTGTAGAAAACGCTGAAATCTATTATTCTTCGTTGGCTGACAAAATACACAAGAGTGTGTAGAGATTGCCGTCTCATTCGCCTATTTTCACTGCTCTGTTCATTGTAAAGCAAAACCATTTTTTTTTAATTGTTTAATTTTTTATGATTTTCTAATTTCATAATTTACATATATGTAGACACAACGATATGGACTTGTTTGCTTAGTTGTGAATTGTGATAGGGGCAGAATTGTGATAGGTAGTTAATTATTTATTTTTATTTAAAAAAAAATTGTGAGTATGTTAGTATATTGATTGAGTTAAGGTGTACTAGTAATTATTTAGTGCAGAAAAAGGACCTTTTAAGTTTGAATTGAAGGTTCACACTAGAATCCCACTCTGCTGTTGTACGAATTAATATGGATTTGAAAGGCATCACTCTTATTTTAAATGGCGTGATATGGATGGATTCGAGCTCTACACTAAGAAACTGATTCATTTCCAATCCTTGTTTTTCAAATTCATAATCCGAGTACAACTTAATCGAACCAGGTGGGTGTAACAGGATATAACTGTCGAAATAGAGGAGTTGGATCAAAGACAGCAAATATAGATTCTCAATCTTGTTTGACCTATGCGTAGGTTGTCACGACCACCCTTATTTAACCCAATATTATCTTAATATAAATATAATTCAACCTGTAAACCTGTTATATATTTTTCTTTCTTTCAACAATTATGACATCAATATCATCTTACACACTAGACTTTATACCATAATACAATACATATCCATAAGCGACAAAATATATAATAACGGAAGCAACATAAGCCACGATATGCCCAACAGGTCGTGCAAGAGATCCACAGCTTGTCCAGTAAGCGCAACACGTCACTCCACATCATAATTACCTACAATGCATAAATTAGGTGACATATAAATCTCAGTAAGTAGAAATTATGCATGATGCTGTGAATCTTTTGAAAATCCTCTCGATGCACTCTCTTTTAAAATCACCCTATCCATTTCTACCCTATCAATTTCTACTCACCTTATCCATTTCTAACCACCTTATCAATTTCTACTCATCCTATTCATTTCTAGTCATCTTATCCATTTCTATCACCCTATACATTTCTAATCACCCTATCTATTTCTACTCATCCTATCCATTTCTAATTGCCCTATTCATTTCTAATCATTTGCTGGGGGCCCCAGACTTACTGTTGTATGTCGGCATAAGCCCAATACACAGACCACCACATGGCCAATACGAATCACCTAATCCATTTCTACTAATACAATGATCCTCTTACCCGGAGATCATTTATACATACCCGTACAACGATATATGTTTATGTCCATGTATAACATGTTTACAGGTTGAATTATATTTATATTCAGATAATATTGGGTTAAATAAGGGTGGTCGTGACATAGGTCCTAAACAGGTTTAGTGAGGCAGAAGTCTAGAAGGTAGTGGTGAATAAACTTCTGAAACTTTTGCGTGATCAGCGTGTAAGGCAGGTAAAGCTGATATAGAATGCGAGTGAAAATCGGTATGGGTGATATCCATCCATCGACGGTAGGCCAGAAGGCACCAAAGTTGATGTCTATCAGTTTAACAGATGTGCGGAAGTCTTTTGTTAACCCGTGTGAAAAATCAGTTTATAGAAAATAGTCCAAAGATTTTCTGATCAGATCAGCAGCTTGATGCTAAACTGATCTCTACTTAGGATATGCATGACAGTTTATCAAATCAGTAGTGTGCATATAGTGTAAAGCAGGTAAATCAACACAAGATTTATAGTGGTTGGACTAACTTGTCCCACGCCCACTCTTTCCCTATCGAATAGGGCACCAACTACCAACAAACTTAGTTTAATGTGTTAGTCAAACACAGTACATACATATATTTATGGAGCACTCACTCAACTATCCCAGAAATCAAGACTAGAAACCCTAGCTTGAGATCTTGCATACAAACTTAACCTAGCACTCGGTTTGGGGTAAGATTTGTTTTGTTTCCAACTGAAATTCTATCCTAAAGCTAAAGGATAAGAATTCTTGCTACGAAACTATGAGATGAACACTTAGAATATTTGCTTGTTCTTCGTGCGGAAATGACTTGAATGCTTAAGCTTGTGTATAATTTTCGTCCCCTTACTCTGAAGGTTGATCCTATATTCATAGGCACGAAATCAAACTAGCCGTTGGAGAAAATTTTAAATTTTGGTATATTTAAGGTAGGTATGCAGGATTGATTAGATGTTCTCAGAGACGACATGACCAAATACGTTGCTCGTCGTCCTTTATAGTTGTTTGACTCTGATACACCATATCCTGCACTGTCAGTTCTGTACATACGTGTTTCTCTCTCATTGGTCATCAAGTACACTTATTCGACGCCTTGAATATGTTAGTGTTAGTGTCCTAGAGACAATCCTATTGTAATGACATAATGCTAAGATAATATTTAGTATTTATTTTAATATTACTGTTTGTTTAATATTAAATGTATGACATTACACTTATCTGAATATTATGTTTGGTTGTTTGCATTTATTCTATTTGTGGTAGTTGAGCCAAGAATATGATTCATTCCTCAAAGTGGATTTAGAGAGAATGTTCATCTTCTCGTCATAATTGGATCTAAGTCATCGGCCGATGCACGTCAACTTAGACTTTGTTGCTAAGTGTGACATACATTATCAATTAGTGATTAGAGATAATATGATTAAGTTATTTGAATAGACACTTCATCATGTTCAAGACTTAATTGAGTATTCGCGAATGAAAGGAAATTATCGTAATAGCTCATGTTTCAGTTACAGGTAGTTGCACGTTTCTCGCAACGTACCTCATATATTGAGAATGTCTGATTTATTGTCTAGAGTTCAATTAAGACCGTTAGTTTGACTAATCGCTCGATATATGAGGGCCTATGGGTCACACAACAAATAATTCCCCTAATCAGATTAAAGTTGGTTGATTAAGTATTAAATTGGATTTAATATTTAATTTATGGAGAATTTATAATATATTAATTTAGAATTAATTATTATTACAGTTTAATTAAATTGGATTTAATTAAATATGAATCCCAAATAATATATGGAATATTATTGTAGGAAAATATATGTAGGGAAAAACATATCTATGAGATTTGTTTTGCAAGATTAGGAAAAATATTCCTAATAAAGATAACTTAAGATTTAAGTTGGTCTTCCCCTATATATATGAGACCCTAGGGATTCATTATTCACTACAAGAAAACCTAGTTTTCTCCATAAAATCTCTAGTCATAATTTTCTCAGCAAATTCGTCTCGGGATTCAACGCTGGCAAATCTGTGCGGATCTGAGCAAGGGAATTACGTAGATACCATAGTAGAAAAATCTGCGTATGATTTACTTTAAGGTTTTCTTTATGTTTATAATGATTAATTTATGCAATTACGTGTTCGTTGTTGGTGAACTGTTTATTTTTGCTGTGCATGTATTACGTGTTCACGTGCCTCTATATTCCAACAGAATAACCATCTTAGGTTGACATTCTGCTTGTCTGATAGACTTTTATGTTTAAGAATATATTCTTCTTGTTCTTCTGACAGTAGTTATTCTGATCCGCCTGATCAGTCTACCTTGAGCCTTCAAATTCAAGTTGTCTTAGCTCAACTTGAAACTCTTCCGATGTCATCTGGTATAGGTCTTCAGTAGGTCTTCAGGTCTTCTGTCTTCTGGACTTCAAGTCTTCTGCTCAATGACTCTACCGATCTTCTGACTTTTCTGATCTTCTGATCTGGTCTTCTGATCTTCAAGACTTAACCTATACATATTGAGTTTCCCCTCAATATGTGACCTATCTATTACATCAGTTGTCTATACATTTCAGCTGGTCATCCTATTCTGATTTCTAATTCACCAGTCAGCTAACATGTCTGACTGGTCCTATTACAATTGTTTTGGAACTTCCATCAAAACGACAAATTTCCCAACACTATGGATGATCTATATTGTTTGTGAAATTTTACATGAAAGATGGAAATACCGAGAAATGATTAAGATGATTTAGTTACTAACAATCATTTGTTGGGAAATTTATAGTTTTGATGAAAGTTCCAAAAACACATGTAATAGGACCATCGGAACTGTTAATCGATCGATGTTTACATTATCGCGACAGAGACCGATTGATAATGATTGTATAGAAAAACCGATGTAATAGATAGGTCACATATTGAGGGGGAACTCAATATGTATAGGTCGATTCAAGAATCGAAGAAAAGTCGATATCCGACAGAGCGTAACGTTAAACGAGAATCTTAAGATCGGATCGAACCGATCTTGTCGATAACTCAAATGAAGTCATGAAGCTCAAAACCTAATACTATAAGATCGATGACTTCCAAAAGATAAGACCGGAAGACCTACATCGCCGAGTCGACCCGATTTGAAGCTAAGTCAGCAAGCGGAGAAGACTCTATCAGTAGATCGATCGATTCAGATCGACGATCTCATAAGATGAAAACCGATGTTTCATCTTATCATATCCCTGCGATCTAAACAAGAAGACCAACCTTAGTTGGAGGAACAACACCGCAGCAAGCGCTTCCATCCGATAAGGAAGAAACACGTATGAACAGAGCCGATACTCGCGGGGATTCGATGTTGCTCTCTCAAACGGCTATAAAATACACATTCACGCTTTTCAAACCATGCTGTTCTGAAAAGACGTCACATCAAGCACCGCAACTACCTAAAAGCTTCGAGATTCAAATTGCTCTCCAACGGCTCTTTGATCTCAAGGTCTATAAATATGGGATCACACTTGAGTGAAAACGGAAATGCTTGGACAAACAACATAATCAAGAAGCTCAAACTATAGTCGATTTCCGCACGAAGAACACAATGACAAGCTTATTTTATATTGTGTTCATCCCATAAGTTCTTAGAAGAAATCTTTTCATCTAAGCTTTTTAGTCGCTTGCAGATGCTAAAGAAAAGATTTCAGTTGGAACCTCAACAATCTTACCCAAACCCCAAGTTAGGATAAGTTGTTTAGCAAGATTCGATCCAGGGTTTCTAAGATCGCGATTTAGGATCGGTTGAGTGAGAACTCTTAAAACATCTGTTGGTGTATTGTGTTGGACTAACACACTAAACTAAGTCGGTCGGTTAAGTTGGTGCCCTGTGAAAGGGAAGAGTGGGACGTAGGATCGGGTTTGTCCCAACCATTATAAATCTTGTGTGCCTTTATTGCTTTGATTAATCGCTCACACATCGCACAATCTTAAAGCGATACATTCTAAGTTAAGATCGAGCAAAGACACCAAGCTTCGATCCGACGGACCGATAATTACGTATCCGATTTAAAAGATAAAACTTGGAATCGATTTATACAAACCGGTTTTTCACACGGGTAAAACTTAAGCTTCCGACACATATCGTTAATCGATAGTTCCGAATTGATCTCGCTTTACGGGCGTTCGATAAGTTGGTTATCGAGACCAAAACCGATTCACTTCGACTCTGATCAAATTTATCTGCTCTCACACTGATCTGACGAAAAGTTTTACAAGTCTATTCACCCCTCCTCTACGGACTTACGCCCTCACTTAACCCGATTCGGGACCTACAAGTGGTATCGAGCGGTTGGTTCTTCCGACCATCGACTCGTGTCATTGTGGTCAAATCGAATCGATCTTGAAAAACCGTTTTAAAAACTCATTCATTTTCCAAAATCACTCGGCATGGATAACACGTCCCAGATGTATCATGATCTGCAGAAGTTCTCAATTGATGAGTATGCAGATTAAACCATATATATGTCCAACCATCTAGGCTCGATCGATTGCGCGAATGATGGAAGTCATCGAGAGGACCCATCATCATTTACTACGACAATCTGCGATCGGAGGAGATCCGGACTTTCCCGGGAAGTCTTGTGCGAAAAAAGCCAAATACGATGGACCACAAGAAAGAAAGAAAAGCGCATACTCGGACACCATTGCAAGACATATCATCATGAAGACAATGGATAAGGTCACCAAAGAAAAGATTAAGTATCTCAAATCTGCGAAAGCAATGTGGGATACTCTGGCTGAGATCTGCGAGGGAAATGATCTGTTGGAGTACTCGAAGAAGGCAGATGGCTCATTTTGAGACATGGCATTTCAAAGATTCTATTTTGACATCTGCGCAGAACACACATAATCGATCCTCGCAGATCGATGATGTCAAATGGAAACTTTATCGATTTTCAACGTGCCTCAAGATCAAAGAGAGATGCGAAGGATCAAGCCTAAAGAGTGAAGAATCGGAAGACTACCAGGGATCAAATTTTTCTTATTTTTCAAACTTTACTGATGTAACATCTAATCAACATTTTTAATGAGAAAAGTTTATTTTCTGATCCTAAGACAAAGTCTCATTGTCTTCTGATTATATGCTCTTAACTGTTCTATTTCTTATCAACTGTATTTGGTTTCTCAAAGTGTTTTGGTTTCATCAAAAAGGGGGAAATTGTTGGGAAATTTATAGTTTTGATGAAAGTTCCAAAAAACACATGTAATAGGACCGGTCGGACACATTGGGTAGTGATGTTTATATTACTGTTATAGGAGACCAGATTGATAATGATTGTATAGAACAACCGATGAAATAGATAGGTCACATATTGAAACTCAATATGTATAGGTCGAATCTGAAGACTCGAAAGGATACCGGTGATATCGGCCGAGGCGGAATCGAGACAAGAATAGAAGATCAGATCGTTCTGATCTGGTCAGATATCTCAGCTAAAGTCATAAAGATCAAACTCTGAATACTCGAAGATCGGACCAGAAGACCTACATCAGTCTAGTCTGCTAGTTGAAGCTAAGTCAACCTAACTGAAGACTCTATCGTAGACCGATCGATTCATCTTGACAAAATCACCACTCGCCGGTGAAATCGATGTTTCACTTTAATCATCGTCGATGATCCGAACAAGAAGAATGTCAAGCTTAGTTGGAAGAACAACCTTTGAAAAGTGAGTCGCTATCAATAAGAACAAGACACGATGATCGAATTCGGCAATTGGATTTGATGCTACTCTCAGAATTGGCTACAAAATATAAATTCACACTTTTGGCCATGCCGTTCTCGAAACTCGTCCCATCAAGCACGCAAGTCTACCAAATATAGCACGAAATTCAAATTGCTCTCCAGCGGCTCTTTGATTTCAAGGTCTATATATATGGGATTACACTTTAGAGTGAATCTGACGGAAATTTTGAACAATCAAGAAGCTCAAGCAATTATCGATTTCGCACGAAGAACACGATCAAGAAGATTATTTTATTAAGTGTTCATCCCATAAGTTCTTAGCATAGAAATCTTTTCATCTAAATTGATAAGCTACCTTAAACACTAGAAAAGATTTCATAGTTGGAACAAAACAATCTTATCCAAACCCAGAGTTAGGTTAAGTTGTTTTAGCAAGATTTCGACTAGGGTTTCTAGTTCCGATTTAGGATCGGTTGAGTGAGAACTCTTTAAATATCATCGGTGTATTGTGTTGAACTAACACATAAAACTAAGTTCGAGTTGGTTAAGTTGGTGCCCCTTTGTGATAGGGGGAAGAGTGGGCGTAGGGATCTGGTTTGTCAGAACCACTATAAATCTTGTGTGCCTTTACCGCTTTGATTAAGCGATTACCTAATCGCACACAACCTTTTAAAGTCAAGATACATATTCCAAGTTGAGATCGATTAGCACCAAGCTTCGATCCGATCAAACTTGACACTTGCCAACTGATTAAAAGATTAACTTTGGAATATGATTTATCAAAACCGGTTTTTCACACGGGTAAAACTTAAGCTTCCGCGACATCGCTTAAACCGATAGTTCCGAATCCGATCGCCAGATCCGTCAAGAAGTTGGTTATCACCCAAACCGATTCACTCACACTACGATCAAAGTTAAGCGCCCACACTTTTGATTTTAAAAAAGTTTTCAAGTCTATTCACCCCTCCCCTCTAGACTTCTACCCTCACAAAACCCGTTCGGGACCTACAATATTCAAACAAGTGTATTGTCATACATTAATATTAAGTGAACTATAATATTAAATCAAACTGAATACCATCGAGTATTATGTTCTTTCAATAGATTGTCTCTAGGACACTAACACTAACAAACATTACAACCAGGTACAAAGTGCAGAAACATTGCACTAAAGTACAATGTACTTTAGTTCAATTTTTCTCAATAGTGCTACACTTTGCACCTGGTTGTAATAGTTTACTCAATCTAGTACCTAGTTGTAATTTTTTCATTTTATATTTTATGTATATTTTAGTTTAATTGTGTAGTTGTTTAGTGTATATTATTGTAGTATACATATATTTTAGCTTTATTTTACTTTATAGTTGCATATTTAGTATTATTTAATTAGCATAATTTGTATCTAATACGTGTACATTATTATTGTTTAGCTTAATTCCTAGCTTAATTTAGTATTAGTTTAATTTATCTTATTTGTGTACATATAGTATTAGTTAGTTTAATTATTTAGTATTATTTAATATATTAATTACGTTGGACGTTGGAGTGGAGGGATTGATGATGATGAATGTTGGTTATTGCATTTGTAGAACATGTGCATTAAGACTTGATTGATTTTAATTGATTAAGTCAAAATGGATGACGTAGGATCTTGATTACTTGGGGAATACGATAAAATAATAATTTAAACTCTGTAGAAATTTTTAGAAAATATTAATTATTAATTAGACTTTTGAATACTAATTAATTAGTAAATATTTTAAGCAGATAATTTATATGGATTATTCCATCCGTTTACGTTGGATGTATGGTCTAGATCGATTAATGGAAATATATCTCCGAATTCTACGGTGGACTTGAATCTTTTTATAGATTTCGCCACTAGTAGTAATGGGATGATTCAGGAAAGATTAAAGGCCCTACAATAAATTTAGATGTCGGAAATAATAATCGTATCATGAACACGATGAGGTGAGAGCACATTTTTATAGAAATGGGTTCATGCCCAATTATTGCAATTGGATTTATCACGGTGAGAAAATGTGGGGTCATGAATACAATGATCATTCGCTCTCTGCCGACTTCACACGGGCGATTGACGAGACTTTTTTCATCTAATTTTGTACCACGATATGATGATGGACTTAACCTCTGGTCCTCACTTAAATGTGAATGATGAGCCCTAATGACCATCTTTGCTTGACATTTTTATAACATGCTTCGGCAAATGAATCGGGGATATAATGCGGGTTGCGATCATTCACGGTTTGTCATACAATGCCACTATTCTTTGAACATTAAAACCGAAAGCATTGTTAGAAAGGGTATATAATCAAATGGTTGAGGCGATTCGTGTACTTTGTTAGAATAATACGGTGCCCAAGAAATTTTGACGATAGCAAGCGGTGATGAGTGAGATAGGTCTTCTAGTGGAGATGATCCGGTGTTGTGCGGGTAATGGCGCATGTTATACTAGGGTGCGAGATGGTGAACTTGAACATTGTAAGAAGTTTTTGGAGGCCCGCGGTTCAAACACATTACTCGTGATGTGGATGGTCGACTTAAAAAGAAGTGTTCTTGTAAGGAGATGTTCTACTTTCCTATCATTCCGCGACTGCAAAGGTTGTATCAGTCGAATGCTACAGGGAAGGATATAACATGGCATGCAAGTTGCTCTAATGACCACTCCGGTGTCATGCGTCACCCTGCAGACTCACAGGCTTGGAAACACTTGGACCAGTCGCATCCTGAATTTGTTTTAGAAATTTGGAACGTGAGGTTGGGCTTGAGCACTGATGGTTTTCAATCGTTTGGGGCGCATGGGAAACAATATTCATCATGACCAGTGATAGTGACACCGGTATAATCTACCCCATGGTTGTGCATGAAGGATCAATTCATGTTTCTTACGGTTCTGGTGCCCGGTCCAAAGAATCCAAAGGATAAATTGGGCGTGTTTTTTGCAACCACCGATGCGTGATTTGATGTTTTATGGGAACATGGTGTGGTAATGTATGATGTTGCTACAAAGCAGAATTTTATGATGCGGGCTGCACTAATCTGGACCATCAGTGACTTTCCAGCTTACTCGATGTTGTCTAGATGGAGCACAACTGGAAGACTTGCTTGTCCATACTGTGCAGATTACACTAATGCTTTATCTCTAAGGCTTAGTCGCAAGCAATCGTGGTTTGACAACCATCGTAAGTTCTTAGAGAGCGATCATCCGTACCGAAGGAGCAAGAATGCATTCAGAAAGAATGTAGTAGTTGATGATGATCTACCCCCCATCCTTACAGGTGATCAGCTCCTCCAGCAAATTGATTGGTTTGGATTGATGAAAGTAACAGAGTTGGGTGCTGATGCTCACAACAAAGGCTTACAATGCGGTTGGAAGAAGAAAAGTGTTTTCTGGGATTTGCCGTATTGGAGCTCCCTGTTGATCAGACACAATTTGGATGTGATGCACATCAAAAAAAATGTGTTTGATAATCTCTTCTACACGGTGATGAATGTCGAGGGGAAAACAAAGGACACAACTAAATCAAGAGATGAACTTAATGAATACTATCGTCGAACCTCGATGCAGAAATGTCCACACACATAAAAGTACCCCAAAGCTACTTACTCCCTTGATAAGAAGCAGAAATATGGTTTGCAAATGGGTAGATGAGTTGAAATATTTTCAAGGAGTTAACATCGAGGACCATTACTGTAGAAAAGATGACTCGGTTGGACAGTGATATCCCAGTGATCTTATGCAAGTTGGAACATATATTTCCACCCAAACTTCTTTAATTCGATGGAGCATCTATTGTCCATCTTTGCGTATGAAGCAAAAAAAATTGTTTGGTCCAAGTCAATATAGATGGATGTATCCATTTGAGATAAGACGTAAGCTATTTAATTCATTCAATTATTTGATTAAAAAATAAAATTACACTTACCCATTCAATCGAATTAGGTATCTTCACAATTTAATGTTAAGTGTGGGTAACAAGGCACATGTGGAAGCTTCAATTGCAAATGTCTATTTAACAAAAGAAGCATCAATGTTTTGTTCCCATTACTTTGACGAACATGTGATGACGAGGCAACACAATAGACCTCGCAATGTATCTCGTGAAGTCGTGAAGTACCACAATCAATGGGAGGTAGACTCTCGATATTTTTGCCTCTCGGTAGTACACTTGGAAAGAAGGGTAGAAGACCAATTGTAGACTTGGAGAAGAGAACGGCTCATACGCACGTCTACTAAATTAAAAAAAGAGTTGAGCCAGTATATTAAGTAAGTTCTAATAATTCGAGATTAATTAATTGGTATTTACAGTTGTCACAATTTCTCATCGAAATTTACAATTGTAGTGTGTTTTTCAAGCAACTACATACAGTTCAACTGAATCTATCAAATGCTGGAAAAGATGAATTTCTTCAACAACAATTCACTTCGTGGTTTGATCAACTTGTAAGTGATCAAATTCACACACACACACACACACACATATATATATATATATATATATATATATATATATATAATCACATTCTAATAATTATATATCTCGTCAATAATATATAGGTGAGGAGAAATCGTGTTCGGGAGGAGTATATACGCGATCTTTCGGGCGGTCCTCTTAGTAGTGTCACCACGTACCCTGGATATTACGTGAATGGTTTCAAATTTCACACACGAGCTTATGGCGCATCTAAAGCCACTATGAACAGTGGAGTTTGTATTAAGGGAACAAACTATGATTCAAATGAAAATGATTTCTACGGGATACTCGAGGAGGTAGTGGTGTTGGAATATTCCGGACTTACCGATAGAAAAGTAGTTTTGTTAAAGTGTGAGTGGTTTGATCCAACTGTGCTGGTGGGAACAAGAATACATCCCAATTATAAGCTCATGGACGTTAATCCCAGAGGATGATACGACCGTTTTGATCCATTTGTGCTAGCAAGTCAAGTAAGTCAAGTTTATTATTGCAAGTACCCTGGATATGTGCGGGGTGGTCGAGATTGGTGGGTTGTTTGCACCACAAAACCGAGATCCTTAGTGGAAATCGATAGAAATACCGGACCAGAGCTTCCCCCACTCCAAGAGGACGACATACCATCACAAATGAATGTGCAAATAGATGATGATCCTGTCATTTTGGCAGATTTGAACGGTGCACTAAGAAGAAGAAGAAGAAGAAGAAGAAGAAGAAGAAGAAGAAGATGATGATGATGATGATGATGATGATGATGATGATGATGATGATGATGAGGATGATGATGATGATGATGATGATGGAGATGATTGATGAAACTAATTATTATCTATACATATCTTTGTTATGTATGCTTGTTTTTAATTATTGATATTGATGAAGATGAAGAAGAGATGATTGATGAAACTAATTATTATCTATACATATCTTTGTTATGTACGCTTGTTTTTAATTATTGATATTGATGAAGATGATATAGATATCATATATATGTTGTGAAATGAGTTGTTTTAATTAATGTATTCATGATGTACGTACTTGTTTTAATCATCTATCTTATAATTTATTTAACCAATGTTACAGATGGCAGGCGGCTGAGGTATTACAAAGAAGATTTCCAGAGCTTTATTCGGAAGATCCAGTGGATCAGGGTCGAACTCCCGTGATAATAATGAAGATGAAGAGCGTAACCCGGAATCGATGATACCCCGATCACGATAAGTGATGATGAGCGTGTAATAATGATGAATCAACTGAAGGTGGCGATGATAAATCTTCTAGAAATGAGGAGATTGACGCGGAGGAACTTGCCGACCATGCTCCACCATAGATCCGATTACATATGCAAGTGTGGAATAAGAAGTATGTTATACTACTTTGTCTTTTATTTATATATCATAAATATACGTTTGTAACACTCTTTTAATTTTACAGGTTGTATCCTTCGAATAAATGTTCGAGGATCATTAGGAACATAATGTCCCGAAATATGGAGTTGGGGGGATTCACGTGGGCAAAAGGTTACTGATGAGCGAAAAAACAGGTGGTGGAAAACATTCCAGGTATGCATTCGTTTGATTAATTTAAGTAGCTCACTCATTATATTGTTACTTATAATTAATAAACGTTTAATGTTCATTTTTTTGTTAGAGGGATGTCACCTAGGATGTATAGAGAGAGGATACAAGGCAGATTAAAGATTTGTTTATGCGGAGGGCTGTCGTACGATATTCGGATCTTCTCAATAACTGGAAAACCCTACACCGTAAAAGGGAAAGGTGCCCCCATGGGATACAAATGTGTGGGGTGCATTGAAAGAATACTGGGACCTGCCTGAAGTCAAAGCAAAAAGCGAACAGTGCCGCAAAAATCGTGCATCCAAAGTCTCAAAGCATCATGGAGGATAAAAAAGAGCCATAGATGTTGCATATGAATTTGTAAGTAGTTTTTACACCACCACAAATTAATCGACATTTAAATGACTTTAGTACGTAATAACAAAAATTATATAAAATTATCAGTGGCAGAAAAATGGACGCCTCCAAACAGCATGGGAACTCGTCAATCATTTTCACAACAAAGATGCCACGTATGAGCGGATGGCAGACATACTTGTAAGTATTTCAAGTAACATTGTTTATCAAATATATAACTTATTTAATTAATAGTATATCTAATTTTAAATGTCAAAATATTTGTATGTCGGTGCCGAAGTGGAGGTACAAATCGCAAATGAGGTACCCTCGGATGCAGACGAGTACGAGCTCGATAGACAAGCCACCCAGTTCTATACACAATAGGTGTCGTACTCCCATGGAAATTCATGGGTTTGGGGCAAATGTCGGAAATGGGGCGCATTCAATCTGGCCCAGGAGGGACATCCGGGGAGCACCTCTATCAGCGACTACTCCCAATTTGATCAAGAGCACTTTTTAGCACAAGAGCGCGCCCTCAAGAGGGAAAGACAACAAAGAGAGGAAATGACTGACGGATGGCACAGATCTGAAACCCAAATGAACCAAATGTCCCAATTTTTCTTCGATGTGGCAAGCATTCGGTGGTTCCCAGAAGCTGTGGCATGGAACCAGTGGTCCCCAACAAATGGCGGGCAGGGTGGTCCTCAGCAGGGGTCGTAGCAAGGAACTGGTGGTCCCCAGCAGGGGCCGTGGCAGGGGTCGTGTCAAGGAACCGGTGGTCCACAAATCGGTGGTTCCCCGGTGGGGGTAATCCCCACCAGGTCGGTATTTTTACCCAGCTTTTCCAGTCGACCGGTGGTTATTCTGATCCCGTACCACAGCCTGGGCTTTTTGTTTCTCCAATCCCTCAGTATCGTGCTCCTGTAGATCCTAACGCTCCCAGAGGTCCCGGTGGGTTCTCTGGCTGCCGTGTTCGACGTTCGTTAAAATTCGACTCTTCTGTAGTACTCAAAATTGACTTAATGAAATCCTCAGAGTCGGGACATATGATCCTAGTCATTTCCCCAAGAAAATGACAATGATGGTGATGATGATGTGATGCATTAAACATTTGTGTGTGTTTTATGCATTAAACATTCGACTGAATATAAAATAATGATCAATGTGTACATGTGTTAGTAGGTAAGGATGATTGATTAATTTTTTTATTGAAAATAGTTTAATTCAAATGTATTCGAATTGCATTTAGTGTACATGTGTTAGTATAGTGAAAAAAGAATATGAAAATGATTATTTGAAAATTTCATTGAAAATATTTTAATAAAAATAATTAATATAAATATAAATATATATATATATATATATATAAATGTATTCATAATAATAAATAGTGAAAAAGAATATAAAACTAATTATTTAAAAAATTTATTAATAATATTTTTATAAAAATAATTAATAAAAGTATATATATAAATGTACTCATAATAATAAATGATGCATAAGAATATAAATTATTTATTACACAATTTTATTATAAATATTTTAACTAAGTCAAAGTACATATATGCATGTAAAACAATTAAAATAAATGATGGAAGAAAAAAAAATTAATAAAAAAGAATATATAATACCTATACAATTAAAAAGACATTCATATCGAATAACTCGCCTAGCCCAAACGGTTAGGCAGGACACGCAAGGCCTCCACATACCGGGAGGTCGCGTGTTCGAATCTCAAGGGGGCGAAATTTCGTCCATATATGCTGCTACAGTGCCATGACTCGCGTGTCCCAGTGGTTCCGCGGTGCACTCGGAGCCTTGCAGCCCGGGCTCGAAACCTGGCTGTAACGTCTTTAAATCCTTCAAATATTCGCGAGGGTTGTTTCCCCTCGGCAAAATGCTCGCCAAATAGGCGAGGGCCACATTGCCCTGAGTAAATCAGCGGTGTCAAAAGGCGATGGCTAGCTGGCCCTCGTTAAATTTGACGTGGGTTTTGCCGAGAGCTTTTGGTCGGGAAAAAGGCGAGGGTTGCAGGCCCTCGTTAAACTGACATGTGTCAGGCCCCTCGTTAATGCCCTTGCGATTTGCCGAGGGTTTTTGAAAATCCTCGTTAAACTGTTACCGACCAGCACTTTATCGAGGGATGTTTTCCCTCGTTAAAACGCTCTCTAAACCCTATTCCCTCGTTAAAACCCTCTTAAAAGCCCTCTTTAAATGAGATGTATTTTGTGGTGAGAGTACGAAAGTTAATGACAATTTTCCGACAAAAATGACCAATATTGACACCTGAATGACCTAATATGATAAAGTAAAAGTTTATAGATCTATTTTACAGACACTGAGTTACATGACGACTAGTGATATTTTTTTTTAAACATGACAATTTTTTTAATTAAATGATTGAGTTCAAGAGCGCACAAGAGAGCCCCTTAATAACCTTAAGGTTACCTAGGGATAGGGGGGGAATTTAAAATGAATGGATTTGAAAAATAATAAAAAGTAAGAATGCATATATTTCAAATAATTAATTGTCAAGAGATGGGAGAGAAGAGAAGAGAGTGAATGGGGGAGAGAGGGAAGGGGCAGAGGGGAGATGATTTCAAATGAAATAATTTTGATGAGAATTTGAAATCCCTTCATTTTAAACTACACTCAAATCTAAATATTTGTAAATTCATTTAACTCAAGTGAAAAGATTGATGATTTATGTGTGAAATCCATGAATTTCAAATCCATCCATCCAAACAAAGAATAAGATAATATAATATATACGAATCAAACAAGCAAGACCAGAAATCGATAGATTACAGCTTACACAAGATCCACTCATGCTAGTATACTACAACCTTTCCTAATACAACCATTTGCCTTGCCCAAAAACACAACCAAATACAGATTCTATTAACAGTGTCACATATTCATTAACATATACTTATGTGCCCCTAAATACTTTATCAACTAATTATGAATCACTCCATACTCATGTAAATTTTTATTTTAAAATTCTACAATTTCATTAAGAGTTATTTATAGTATAATATTATATTTAAAATAAATATATATATATATATTATATTAAATACTAGCTTCATAATTTATACTCTCTCCCATTCTTGAATTAATGGTTTATAGGTCCAAGATCCACCCTATTGTAACACTTAGGTCAATCAAAAAAAAACATTACTCCTCAAAACCCTATTTAAAATACCCATAACACCCCATACTAAAATTTCCTCTTCACAAGTCACGATCAACCGTCCAGCCCCTTCATTATCTCATTTCTCTTCTCTCTCTTCTCTCTCTCTCTAACTTCTCAACCCTATCTCCCAAAATCAACATGCACCGCCTGAAGCATGCCGCCACCACCACTTTCACCGCCGCCTGCCACCACCTGTGAAAACTACTTCTCCGGTGAACGAAGGCGACTTGTGCGACGGAGACGAAGGCTGAATTTGAACAGATCTATGAAGTGTGAAGGCTCGGCACTGAAAACGATGTCTCCGGTGGACGAAGGCGGCGGGGATGAAGGCGACTTGTTCACAAGTATGGGTTTTCATCGTGCATGCTCCTCGCATTTACATCCAAGCGGTGTCAGAGCTTTGAACCCGACATTGGTAGCAGATCTGATGGTGGGCTAAGTAGATTTGAGCGGGTGACTGTTGCGGAGTCCGACGACGGCGGTATAAATCAAAAAAAGCAAAGTGGAAGCAGAGTGGGCGAAGCAGATCTAAATGATGGATATTTGTCCATTATTTTTTTAAAAAAAAAATTATGTTATTTTTTTTTATGGGTCTGATGATTTTTGAAGTATGAAACAATGGATCTGGTGATTTTTTGTCTGGATAATGGGTCTGATGTTAAAAATGAAACAATAGATCCGAAAGTTTTTTGTATGGGTATATTAATATTTGTCTAGATAATGGGTCTGATGATTTTTTAAGGATGAAACAATGTTTGTGTTTTTGAGGATGTGGGTAGAAGGTTTGAAGGTATTGATTTTCTAGGTTTGGTGAGTATTTTAATTTACAGTTGACTATTATGCAGAAAGAAAGAAGGAAGACAGAGAGAAAATCTGTAATTTTTTGCATTTATGGTGGTGGTTTCATCTCTTGCAGCCATGACTTCTCTTTGGTTGAAAACTTTTCTGGGGGTCGAGTAATGAAATATGTGCATATTTTTATGAACGAGTGCATGTTTTTATGAACGAGTGTATAGTTTTTAGCATATGTTCATAATTTTATGCACCTGTGCATGTTGAAAGATAAGAAGAACTATAATTTTTTTCTGTAAATCCTTGAATTTAAATTTAGATATGTAAATATTGTAAGTGTTGCACCCAAGAATAAGAATGATTATTAAAAATACGGAAATTGGGGGAAATATCAGGTGGGTGGATGAGTAGATGAAATGATGTAAGAGTGTTGCATGCTTTTTGGGGTCATTTCAGTGTCATTTTAGCTGATTTTAAATTAAGGGCAATATTGTGTTTTTACTCTCCTTTTTGGATCTATTAGTAATAGAGGAATTGCTTTGCACCTCTTAGTAACTAGAACTCTTATTTTGGAGCTCTAAGTTATTCACTCCCCATTCTTTGTAGATGTCATTCTTAATTTTTTCAGATAAATTAAGAATATTTTCTTATGCCAACATTAGTCTTAATTTATGATAATTAAATATATTTAACAATAATCACTATTGACTAAAAAACTATACATGAAAATATTTAATTTAAAATAAATAATACTCCCTTCGTCCCGGTATAAGTTTTTTGTTTCTTTTTGTTGTTTTATTTAAGAAATAATAATAAAATAATTAAAATGTAGGGTAATTGTGGGTATTGGGAGAGAAGAATAAAATATCTTGAAAGAATGAAAGGTGGCATTCTTTGTAATATTATTTGAAAAATAAGGATAAAAATTATGGGTAGTGAAAGGGGTATTAGTTTTCGCGTACATATTGTGCATAATTTTCATAAATTATGCGGCAAAATTCCCAAGTCTTCCCACATTTCTTGTAGTGTAAAGCCCAAAAACACTCATTTTCCATGTACCAAGAAATTGGAAAAAAATCCAGACTTTTGACAACGGTAGAGACATTGAAACAAGAGTGGATGTACGATTTTAATCAGAAATGCGGCAACTGTCAATCCCTTCAGGAGAAATTCAAGATTATCATTCTCCACCCACCAAGAAAACTGATATTATACTCAATGCCCGGATGGTGTTTGTTGAATTGCCTCAAAGAAAAACTTGACGCTGCCTTCTCTCTCTATGGCCCCAATTATTAAGGTTTTAGTTTTATTTTACTGTCTGTTTTGCTAAATTCACGTTCTTGAATGTATAATTATGTGAAATTTATCGGAATTCGTGACTAGTGATGATGAAAATGTAAGCTTTTTAAAAAATATAATGAATTGGAAGTATTGAAGTTCAATTGATTGAATTGGTTAGTAAAAAACTTTAAGTCTTTGGGAAGAATTGAAGCATTTTCCACAAAATAGAGTATTTGAATTATTAACAAAAAGAATTTGTATTGCAGTAGTTGAAATTTAAATCTGATGAACTTGTAATCTAATTTTTCAAGCACAAATCTTTGCTTACATAAAGAATTCTTGGAAACGTAATATGAGTTGGGTGTGTTTTCAGATAAGGGAGTAATGCAGAGTGGGGGAGGCTTTAGCAGTATGAGATACCTGCCTGATCCGGAAAAATGGTTGCGAGGTAGTTATTTTTTATTTATTTTTTCAAAAGATTTGTGCATATGTTAGTATGGATTGATATAAGGTATGTAATTATTTAGTGCAGAAAAATGACCTTTTGAGTTTGAATTGAATGTTCGGACTACTCAGCTGTTGTACGAATTTATATGAATTTAAAAGTCATCACTCTCATTTTAAATTGAGTGATTTGGATGGATTTGAACTCTACTTAACTAAACCTAGGTGGGTGGAACTGGATATAACTGTCTAAATAGAGTTAAGTTGGATCAAAGACAACAGTTACAGATTCTCAAGCTTTTTTGGCCTACGGATGGTCTATAGTGTTGCTTAAATTGTCCAAGTTAGATGGAAATACCGAGAAATGTATCCATGATTGAGCAAATGATTAGATTAAGTTGATGTATTAATGTAACTTAGATTTGAGGAGGCTTCAAATTCATTGTTGACACCTCCCTTTTAACAAAATGGCCAAGAGGAATGGAAATCCTCAATAGGAATTGTTCATGTGCAAGTCGTCACATGTGTTTTTCCAACAAAAATGAAGTTCAAGAAAAAATGATTAAAATTGACACAAAAAAAACTCAAATTGACAAAGTAAAAAGAAAAAGAATTGAAACTGCCAAACGATAATTTAAATCTTCATAAATCATAACATCATTCGTGACAGTGACATATGCCTTGCATAATGAGTTAGATACCGCAGATGCTGCCAAAGATGATTAATTTGTTTGACGGAGAATCCGGTTAGCATGCTGATTCTTCATCTCCGTTGCATGACATTAGCATTTGCAGCACGCTAACCGAATTTGGCCTTGTCTCTGGTGCGACGCTAACGCAAGCTAAGGCCGCCTGGAGTACAGACAACATGTGACTCGTCACAGCAGGTGATGTCTTACTAACGCTGGCATCAAGAATATCATCCAATTTGTCTTGCTGCTCTGAGATGCTTAACACCCATTTGGCTAGTTCAGTTCCTTCACTAACTGCAGGCTTACCAGTTACAAGTTCTAGAAACAATACTCCGAAGCTATACACGTTTCCCCTTGTTGTGACTCTTATCGTGTAAGCATACTCTGATATGATATCATTTACATATCATTATAGTATAAACTAGTACTGTAAAATATTGATAAAATAGAGTTCGTTCGGCAAGAATATATAGATGATGAAGACGAAATACCTGGAGGAACATAACCAGCAGAACCAGCAACTGCAGATATACTACCTATGCTCTTTGAAGGATTAATCACCTTGCATAGCTCGATGTGTCCAATTCGAGGCTCATTCAGAGACTTCAACAGAATGGTATTGCTCGAAAGATCAAGGAGAAGAATCGGACCAGATTCATGTTCGAAGAAGAAAAGCCAAGCCCTGAGAAACTCCGACAACAATGCTGTACCGCCAGCCCAACCCAATGCACTTTGTGTTGCACGATGAAGAGCGTCTGACAGAGTGCCTTCAGGGGCAAAAGTCGTAAAATAGATAGGCACCGCGACCTGTCAAGACATATGTAAGTGGGATCATGACAATGGAGTTACACAACTTTGCAAGATCTTGACCTCCTCTACAAATCTTTTCGTCTCTGTGTAATCGAAACATCCTGTCACCCCCGATTGACCTTCTTGACAAAATAAGTGGTGCCTAATTGCATGACTACTTTGTAGTATGTTGAGAACCTTGTCTTCATTTTGATGCTTGAAGGGTCAATCATAGATCTCACTACTTTCTTGAAATTAAGATCCGGCACATGGATGTTGTGTGGAGTCAATATATTGATATGGATCTGGTTCAACTTCCTTAAAATGGATATAACTATCACTGTCAGTAAAGCGGCAGCTGCTGCAGCAGAGGCAAGTAGTATAGATATCCACTTTAGTGATGTATATATCCTCTGTCTTTGGGTTGGAAGGATGGGATTGTTTCCCCTTGGTGGAAAAAGTTACACTATTGCCCTTTACCTCAAGTGTAATATGATTATTTTAATATCGAGACAACACCAGTGAGTTCATTATCCGATAGTAGCAAATGGGTTAAGTTTGATAACTCAGTGAGGAACTCCGAAATCTCACCTGAGAATTTGTTGTTTGAAAGGTCCAAAACTTCCAAACTATCGAGACTTGGCAGAGTTAAAGGAATTTGCCCATCGAAGAGATTGCTGCTAAGATTCAACGCAATTTGCAGTTTCAAAGGCAAGCATAGCTGGAATTCTACCACTAAGTTGGTTCCTTCCCAGCTGGAGTTCCATCAGAGAAGATAAGTTCCCAATGGATTCGGGTATGGGACCGCTTAAAAAGTTACCTTGCAAGTCCAAGTTGCTAAGATTCTTCAAATTTGATATCGACGAAGGTATCACTCTGTTCAGTGAATTCCGGCTTAAATTCAGCTTCTCCAACCTATTTAACTGCGAAATCTGTGGTGGGATTTCTCCATTGAAATTGTTCATCTCAAGACTCAAGACTTGAAGATTGGTTAAATTACATAAGAGTGGAGGCAGTATGCCTGTTAATCTATTGTGGGCTAAGTTTAAGAGCACCAACTTTTTGAATCTATCCAATCCCAAAGGTATTACTCCACTCAAGTTGTTATTATCCAGCTCCAAGTATATCAATTCTCCAAGTTTCTCCCATGACTCAGATGGGATCGAGCCATTAAGAAAATTGCTTCCCAATCTCAACCTGAACAATTTAGTTGAACTAATTGCAGGAATTAGCCCCTGCAGATTATTGTTTGTCAAGTCAATAGCTTGCAAATTCGGGCTTGATAGAAGAACAGCAGGGATTGCCCTGGTCAACTCGTTGTAACTCAGGTCCAGAGTTCCAACGTATGAAGTAATCCCAGAGGAATACTCCCATTATATTGGTTTTGGTTAGCAGCAAATCTCTTGAGCGTTGTGGTATTGGAAAGTGCAGTAGGAATCCCACCTGTCAAACTGTTGAGAGATAGCACCAAGATTTCCAACTTAGTGAGCTCCCCAATTCCACTGGAATTGAGCCTGAGAGAGCATTGGCACTGAGATCAATCACACTCAAATTCCTATATTTCATGATTTCTACAGGAATTTCACCTGTAAAAGAATTACCAGAAAGATGAATCTCCTTCAAAAGATTCATATTTCCTAAATTTATAGGAATGGTTCCTCTGAACTGATTCCAGCTAAGATTTAGACTCTTGAGTGAACCCAACCCATCCAACTCTAACTTAATCTCCCCATTCAATGAATTCTTAGAAAAATCCAAAGTTTCCAACTTTGAAAACCCATTGAAAGTGGGCAAAAGAGGCATTCAACTCATTGATACTAAAATTCAGGAGTTTCAGCTCACCGAGTTTCCCACAATCAAAGTAGAATTGATCAGGGATTGAGGCAAGTTTATTGATGGAGATACCAATAGACTATAAAGAAGTAATAGAGCATAGAATTGGAAGAAATTCAGAGGTGAATGTTGAAAATTTACTGAAAGAAAGGTGGTTAATGGAAGAATTACCAGAGCAGCAATTTACTCCCTTCCATGAGCAAGGAGTTGAGTTCTTTTCAACATTTTGCCACGCAAAAGAAGAACCAGTATCATTCTTAAAGATATCATACACACTAGTCACCACACGAACCTGATCAGGAGGAAGCTGAGAAGAAACCAATTGAATGCAAATCATCAATGCAAAGAGGTTAGGAACATTATATACTAACATCTTCAACATTTTATTTTTTAGATATAGAAAATATTTTTTTCTTGTTAAATTTCTATGTTAGTTTTAGAATTTAAGTAGGCAATGCCAAAAGCATAGGAAAAGGGAGGAGAAGTGTGGAAAATTGGTGGGGTGGTGATGACTTGGGTATTGGGGTTGACTTGACTTGACTTTATAACTTGTAGAAAACGCTGAAATCTATTATTCTTCGTTGGCTGACAAAATACACAAGAGTGTGTAGAGATTGCCGTCTCATTCGCCTATTTTCACTGCTCTGTTCATTGTAAAGCAAAACCATTTTTTTTTAATTGTTTAATTTTTTATGATTTTCTAATTTCATAATTTACATATATGTAGACACAACGATATGGACTTGTTTGCTTAGTTGTGAATTGTGATAGGGGCAGAATTGTGATAGGTAGTTAATTATTTATTTTTATTTTAAAAAAAATTGTGAGTATGTTAGTATATTGATTGAGTTAAGGTGTACTAGTAATTATTTAGTGCAGAAAAAGGACCTTTTAAGTTTGAATTGAAGGTTCACACTAGAATCCCACTCTGCTGTTGTACGAATTAATATGGATTTGAAAGGCATCACTCTTATTTTAAATGGCGTGATATGGATGGATTCGAGCTCTACACTAAGAAACTGATTCATTTCCAATCCTTGTTTTTCAAATTCATAATCCGAGTACAACTTAATCGAACCAGGTGGGTGTAACAGGATATAACTGTCGAAATAGAGGAGTTGGATCAAAGACAGCAAATATAGATTCTCAATCTTGTTTGACCTATGCGTAGGTTGTCACGACCACCCTTATTTAACCCAATATTATCTTAATATAAATATAATTCAACCTGTAAACCTGTTATATATTTTTCTTTCTTTCAACAATTATGACATCAATATCATCTTACACACTAGACTTTATACCATAATACAATACATATCCATAAGCGACAAAATATATAATAACGGAAGCAACATAAGCCACGATATGCCCAACAGGTCGTGCAAGAGATCCACAGCTTGTCCAGTAAGCGCAACACGTCACTCCACATCATAATTACCTACAATGCATAAATTAGGTGACGTATAAATCTCAGTAAGCAGAAATTATGCATGATGCTGTGAATCTTTTGAAAATCCTCTCGATGCACTCTCTTTTAAAATCACCCTATCCATTTCTACCCTATCAATTTCTACTCACCTTATCCATTTCTAACCACCTTATCAATTTCTACTCATCCTATTCATTTCTAGTCATCTTATCCATTTCTATCACCCTATACATTTCTAATCACCCTATCTATTTCTACTCATCCTATCCATTTCTAATTGCCCTATTCATTTCTAATCATTTGCTGGGGGCCCCAGACTTACTGTTGTATGTCGGCATAAGCCCAATACACAGACCACCACATGGCCAATACGAATCACCTAATCCATTTCTACTAATACAATGATCCTCTTACCCGGAGATCATTTATACATACCCGTACAACGATATATGTTTATGTCCATGTATAACATGTTTACAGGTTGAATTATATTTATATTCAGATAATATTGGGTTAAATAAGGGTGGTCGTGACATAGGTCCTAAACAGGTTTAGTGAGGCAGAAGTCTAGAAGGTAGTGGTGAATAAACTTCTGAAACTTTTGCGTGATCAGCGTGTAAGGCAGGTAAAGCTGATATAGAATGCGAGTGAAAATCGGTATGGACTGATATCCAATCTACTGACAGTTGTGAAGCAGATCAGGTTGATGTCTATCAGTTTAACAGATGTGCGGAAGTCTTTTGTTAACCCGTGTGAAAAACCAGTTTATAGAAAATAGTCCAAAGATTTTCTGATCAGATCAGCAGCTTGATGCTAAACTGATCTCTACTTAGGATATGCATGACAGTTTATCAAATCAGTAGTGTGCATATAGTGTAAAGCAGGTAAATCAACACAAGATTTATAGTGGTTCGGACTAACTTGTCCTACGTCCACTCTTCCCTATCAGCAGGGGCACCAACTACCAACAAACTTAGTTTAATGTGTTAGTCAAACACAGTACATACATATATTTATGGAGCACTCACTCAACTATCCCAGAAATCAAGACTAGAAACCCTAGCTTGAGATCTTGCATACAAACTTAACCTAGCACTCGGTTTGGGGTAAGATTTGTTTTGTTTCCAACTGAAATTCTATCCTAAAGCTAAAGGATAAGAATTCTTGCTACGAAACTATGAGATGAACACTTAGAATATTTGCTTGTTCTTCGTGCGGAAATGACTTGAATGCTTAAGCTTGTGTATAATTTTCGTCCCCTTACTCTGAAGGTTGATCCTATATTCATAGGCACGAAATCAAACTAGCCGTTGGAGAAAATTTTAAATTTTGGTATATTTAAGGTAGGTATGCAGGGTTGATTAGATGTTCTCAGAGACGACATGACCAAATACGTTGCTCGTCGTCCTTTATAGTTGTTTGACTCTGATACACCATATCCTGCACTGTCAGTTCTGTACATACGTGTTTCTCTCTCATTGGTCATCAAGTACACTTATTCGACGCCTTGAATATGTTAGTGTTAGTGTCCAGAGACAATCTATTGTAATGACATAATCTTTAAGATAATATTTAGTATTTATTTTAATATTACTGTTTGTTTAATATTAAATGTATGACATTACACTTATCTGAATATTATGTTTGGTTGTTTGCATTTATTCTATTTGTGGTAGTTGAGCCAAGAATATGATTCATTCCTCAAAGTGGATTTAGAGAGAATGTTCATCTTCTCGTCATAATTGGATCTAAGTCATCGGCCGATGCACGTCAACTTAGACTTTGTTGCTAAGTGTGACATACATTATCAATTAGTGATTAGAGATAATATGATTAAGTTATTTGAATAGTTTCATCATCATGTTCAAGACTTAATTGAGTATTCGCGAATGAAAGGAAATTATCGTAATAGCTCATGTTTCAGTTACAGGTAGTTGCACGTTTCTCGCAACGTACCTCATATATTGAGAATGTCTGATTTATTGTCTAGAGTTCAATTAAGACCGTTAGTTTGACTAATCGCTCGATATATGAGGGCCTATGGGTCACACAACAAATAATTCCCCTAATCAGATTAAAGTTGGTTGATTAAGTATTAAATTGGATTTAATATTTAATTTATGGAGAATTTATAATATATTAATTTAGAATTAATTATTATTACAGTTTAATTAAATTGGATTTAATTAAATATGAATCCCAAATAATATATGGAATATTATTGTAGGAAAATATATGTAGGGAAAAACATATCTATGAGATTTGTTTTGCAAGATTAGGAAAAATATTCCTAATAAAGATAACTTAAGATTTAAGTTGGTCTTCCCCTATATATATGAGACCCTAGGGATTCATTATTCACTACAAGAAAACCTAGTTTTCTCCATAAAATCTCTAGTCATAATTTTCTTAGCAAATTCGTCTCGGGATTCAACGCTGGCAAATCTGTGCGGATCTGAGCAAGGGAATTACGTAGATACCATAGTAGAAAAATCTGCGTATGATTTACTTTAAGGTTTTCTCTTTATGTTTATACGTATTCGGCTATGCAATTACGTGTTCGTTGTTGGTGAACTGTTTATTTTCGCTGCGCATGTATTACGTGTTCACGTGCCTCTATATTCCAACAGAATAACCATCTTAGGTTGACATTCTGCTTGTCTGATAGACTTTTATGTTTAAGAATATATTCTTCTTGTTCTTCTGACAGTAGTTATTCTGATCCGCCTGATCAGTCTACCTTGAGCCTTCAAATTCAAGTTGTCTTAGCTCAACTTGAAACTCTTCCGATGTCATCTGGTATAGGTCTTCAGTAGGTCTTCAGGTCTTCTGTCTTCTGGACTTCAAGTCTTCTGCTCAATGACTCTACCGATCTTCTGACTTTTCTGATCTTCTGATCTGGTCTTCTGATCTTCAAGACTTAACCTATACATATTGAGTTTCCCCTCAATATGTGACCTATCTATTACATCAGTTGTCTATACATTTCAATTTTGGTCATCCTATTCGATTTTCTAATTCACCGATACCTAACATGTCCGGACCGGGTCTATTCTAATTGTTTTGGAACTTCCATCAAAAGCGACAAATTTCCCCAACACTATGGATGATCTATATTGTTTGTGAAATTTTACATGAAAGATGGAAATACCGAGAAATGATTAAGATGATTTAGAATTACTAACAATCATTTGTCGGGAAATTTATAGTTTTGATGAAAGTTCCAAAAACACATGTAATAGGACCCGGTTTAATTGCTAATTGACCGATGTTTACATTATTGCGATAGGAGACCGATTGATAATGATTGTATAGAAAAAACTCGATGTAATAGATAGGTCACATATTGAGGGGGAACTCAATATGTATAGGTCGATCCAAGAATCGGAAGAAAGCCGATATCCCATGAGCGTAACGTTAAACTTGAGCGGAAGATCAGATCGAATCGATCTTGTCGATAACTCAATGAAGTCATGAAGCTCAAACCTCGAATACTAGAAGATCGATGACTTCCGGAAGATAAGACGAAGACCTACATCACTGAGTCACCCCGGTTGAAGCTAAGTCAACAGCGCCAGGAAGATTTCTATCGGTAGACCGATCAGATCGGATCGATTTCATAAGATGAAAAACCGATGTTTCATCTTATCATACGTCCGCGATCTAAACAAGAAGAAGACCAACCTTAGTTGGAGGAACAACACCGCAAAGCAAGGCTTCCATCCAATAAGGAAGAAACACGTATTTAACAGATACGATATCGGGATTCGATGTTGCTCTCTCAAAGCAATTTATAAAATACACATTCACGCTTTTCGGCCCATGCCGTTCTCAAGCACGTCACATCAAGCTCGCAAATTCTACCTAAAATAGCTCGAGATTCAAATTGCTCTCCAACGGCTCTTTGATCTCAAGGTCTATAAATATGGGATCACACTTCGTGAGTGAAAAAACGGAAATGCTTGGACAAACAACATAATCAAGAAGCTCAAACTATAGTCGATTTCCAGACGAAGAACACACAAACAAAAGCTTATTTTATATTGTGTTCATCCCATAAGTTCTTAGCAAGAAATCTTTTCATCTAGCTTTTAGTCGCTTTGGTTATGCATAAAGAAAAGATTTCAGATTGGAACCTCAACAATCTTACCCAAACCCCAAGTTAGGATAAGTTGTTTAGAAGATTTCGATCTGGGGTTTCTAATTGATTTACGGGATCGGTTGAGTGAGAACTCTTAAAACATCATTGGTGTCTTGTGTTGGACTAACACACTAAACTAAGTCCGATCGGTTAAGTCGGTTAAGTTGGTGCCCCTTGTGAAAGGGAAGAGTGGGCGTAGGATTTGGTTTTGTCCAGAACCCTTTATAAATCTTGTGTGCCTTTTTGCTTTGATTAATCGCTCACACATCGCACAATCTTAAAAGCGCATACATTCTAAGTTAAGATCGAACTGACACCAAGCTTCGATGGGACGGACCGATAATTACGTTATCCGATTTAAAAAGATAAAACTTGGAATCGATTTATACAAAACTGGTTTTTTCACACGGGTAAAACTTAAGCTTCCGTGACACATCGGTTAATCGATAGATTCTTAATCGACCGCTTCAAGCGTTCGATGAAGTTGGTTATCAGACCAAACCGATTCACTCGAGACTGATCAAAGCTATCTGCTCTCACTTTGATCAAGACGAAAAGTTTTTCAGAAGTCTATTCACCCCTCCCCTCTAGACTTCTGCCCTCACTTAACCCGTTCGGGACCTACATCATTTGATTTAATTCGTTCTCAATGGCCTTGAGACGATCATTTTAGGATGGTCCTTTTGTCAATGAATGCTTCACTCGCACTAGTAGCAACTATATAGCATTAACATTGAAAATTCTACTATTATTATATTATTATATGCACCATTTGTTCAGTCGATTGTAGTTTTGGAATGTAGAGTTCTGTAATTTACTTGATAATAGACTCCGGTACAAAAAAAGTGTTCCTGGCAAGCTAATGTATTCTACTACATAGTGCAAGTATATAGGAGATGGCTTTAGTTGAGAATATTAAAGTGTGCATAATACAGGATGAATACATTACGAAACTATGTCAAATAATCATATATGCTATTGTTAGAAAAAATGTGAGGTGTTTAGAGACGAATATGATGAATCATTGACTCAATACAAAAGTTGAGGCAAGAATTAGACTCTCTTTCTGTAAGACGATATTGTCCCGTACTACGGTGCAATACCGTATCAACGGCAATCGTCCCTAAGATACAAAACCGAATTTATAATAGTTGAAGAGTTGTGGTGTTGTTTGGTGGAAGGTTACAACTTTCTGGACAGAACAAATTTGATCCCTTCGATCGCGTCTCTTGGATGAGATCAAGATTCAAGAACCCCCACGAGCCATCGGGTCCGAGGCAAAGAGCCATGATCGAGCCTCCAGCTTTTCGCAATTTCGAAGTGTGTTGTGCGTGTGTCGGTGCGGTCAATAGACTCTTTTGGGTTATTCCTTCGAGCTAACCATAACACCACTATGTAGACTTAATCAATTATAAAATTGTCAACTTTATATATTAATATCTCATTCACCCGAAATTGGTTTTGAGCAAATAAATATAACAAATTAATCTACTTGAAACGTAGATTATGAATTTACAATTTATTTTTATTTTCCACAAATGGATCATCATCTTGAAAATTTAATCAACGTTGGGTCCACATTCAATTTTTTAACCAATTTCCACCAAGCTAAATTATTTAACCACATTTGTTGTCATACTTATCCTGGAATTAATAGGCAAAATTAGTTCATTGCCGTAACGGTGGCAGCTGAGACTTGGTAGAATAGTTATTAAGCCTTTTACATTTCATTTGGAATAAGCATTAGTTTTCGAATTAGATTACATCATTACATGTGTACATCAGAAAGCTCTCCGGCAAATCCCAGCTCCTAGCTACCTGGAGCCAGTAAGTTGACGATGTACCATTGCAAGAGGATCAGATGTATGTCGCAAGAGAAGCTCCGATGGGAATTGAAGATTGACGTGGGGAAGAGACATCACTGCCGAAATGAGTCATCGACTCATCGCAATGCAACCCAGGAGTCCACGTTTTTAATCCATCTGTATACGAACTAATCAACTAAATAAAATAAAAGAGCAACTTGAAGTGCTTCATTTGAGTGTGGGTGGATCATTCTACTCCTTCAGTAAATTTGTCTTGACTCATTGCTAATTACCTGCACTGCACTATCCGCCACCGCGCCGTTAAAAGAGAATTTCGACTGAGCTATACATCAAGGAAAAACCACGAAGTTGAAAAGTTAGGAAAAACCACGAAGTTGAAAAGTAAAAGACAATTTCAGCATTTGGCTGACGTTAGGAAAAGTGACAAACTATAGGTATGTCTGAGTTGTTTTCATTCTTATGACTAGTAACTCTTAATTATGATTTGGAGATATATAGTTGTCGAGTGGTGGAGAAATTATGTATAGGCTCTCCGATCGATTTAATTTCTAAATTGATTTCTTTTCTGTTGGCATTAAGATTCATAACCATGTTATTATATAAATTGAATAAGGAAGCTGGTTTATTTTTTTCCCATGCATATAGTTCATAATAGAAGTAAGATTGAAATTATACTATTTATTAATTTGTGTATAATTAAACTTATTATTCTTTTCATGCATATTAATCCACTCACCTACTCAATGTACTCTCATGTATCATGTAGGTAAAAGTAATGAAAGAACTAGGAACCAACTGTCAACATTATGGAAGAACGACTAAATATTTTCGAATTTTTTTTTTTTTTAATTTCGAAAATATTTTTTAAATACTTTTTTTTTAAAATAATTTGTTAAAATAATTTTTTTCGAGCCTGTCACATCAAGCCTGCAACTCTACCTAAAATAGCCTGAGATTCAAATTGCTCTCCAACGGCTCTTTGATCTCAAGGTCTATAAATATGGGATCACACTTCAGAGTGAAAAACGGAAATGCTTGGACAAACAACATAATCAAGAAGCTCAAACTATAGTCAGATTTCCGCACGAAGAACACAACAGCAAGCTTATTTTATATTGTGTTCATCCCATAAGTTCTTAGCAAGAAATCTTTTCATCTAGCTTTTAGGAACAGCTTTGCGCAAGAAAAGATTTCACATTGGAACCTCAACAATCTTACCCAAACCCCAAGTTAGGATAAGTTGTTTAGCAAGATTCGATCTAGGGTTTCTAATAATTGATTTTACGGGATCGGTTGAGTGAGAACTCTTAAAACATCTGTTGGTGTCTTGTGTTGGACTAACACACTAAACTAAGTCCGGTCGGTTAAGTCGGTTAAGTTGGTGCCCCTTGTGAAAGGAAGAGGGACGTAGGATCTGGTTTGTCCGAACCACTATAAATCTTATTATTGCCTTTCTTGCTTTGATTAATCGCTCACACATCGCACAATCTTAAAAGCATACATTCTAAGTTAAGATCGATGAACACCAAGCTTCGATCCGATCGAACGATAATTACGTCATCCGATTTAAAAAGATAAAACTTGGAATGGATTTATACTGGTTGGTTTTTTCACGGGTAAAACTTAAGCTTCCATGACACATCGGTTAATCGATAGTTACCGAATCGACCGCTTTTGGCGTTGAAGAAGTTGGTTATCGAGACCAAACCGATTCACTTCAGACTGATCGCTATCTGCTCTCACACCGATCCGCACGAAAAAGTTTTTGAAGTCTATTCACCCCTCCCTCTAGACTTACGCCCTCACTTAACCCGATTCGGGACCTACAAGTGGTATCGAGGCGGTTGGTTCTTCCGACCACTTGACTACGTGTCATTGTGGTCCGTGAATCGATCTTGAAAAACCGTTTTTAAAAACTCATTCATTTTCCAAAATCTTTCGGCATGGATAACACGTCCGGTATGTATCATGATCTGCCAGAAGTTCTCAATTGATGAGTATGCAGATTGGGCCATATATATGTCAACCATCTAGGCTCGATCGTTGGCGAATGATGGAAGTCATCGAGAGGACCCATCATCATTTACTACGACAATCCTGCGATGGAGGAGATCCGGACTTTCCACGGGGGAAGTCTTGTCTGAAAAAAGCCCAAATACGATGGACCTGGAAGAAAGAAAAGCGCATATACTGGACACCATTGTAAGACATATCATCATGAAGACAATGGATAAGGTCACTAAAGAAAAGATTAAGTATCTCAAATCGAAAGCAATGTGGGATACTCATTTGAGATCTGCGAGGGAAATGAGCGGATAAAAGACATGATCTTCAAGCCGAACCTGGTGAAGTTCGAGAAATCTTTGTTTAACGAAACCATCAACGAACTTCGATGGAAGAATTACAATGTCTATAAACAAGCTTCGAGAACTTGGGTAGAGATGTCCGATAAAGATATCAACTATAAGATCCTAAGGTCTCTCACCAAGAAGTGGGACATGAAGGTCACGGTAATCAAAGATTGCGGGACATTTCAAGAATGAAACCTAGTAGCTTGTTCTTGAGTCTTAAAGCTCACCCGAGTTCGACCGATTGAAAGAGGTCAAGTCGATGAAGACGAGGTCCCTTTTGAAACCTCGACTTCAAAAATCGATTTGCTTTCAAGGCAACCAAGAGCGAGAACAAAGGCCAATGAACCCATTGGAAATATATTAAGTCGGCGAGCGGATCGCGTTTGTTACCGGGAAGCTTGAGAAGTCGATATACAACTTGGTAAGTATCGAAGATTTTATAAGGACTATCAACATAGCGGGGCGAGATAGGAGATCGGACAATAGATCTCCAGAAGAACGAGATCGATGATCGGAGGGATCACGAGATGAAAGGGAAAGAGATAGTCGGGCGAAGGAAGGAAGAGATAACCAATCGATAGAAGAAACTCAGACTACTATCGAAAGGAAATCACCCGATAGGTCATCTGACGGAGTGATTTACGGAAGGAAAGGCAGTGGATCGAGTGCGTCTTTAATCGTGAGAAGCCAGTCACTATAGACTGTTGCGCCGGACTGACGCCGAGAGAGAGGGAAGAAAAGAGGAACAAAAGAGAGCGGTATAGAGGCGGAAAGAGCCATGGTTGTCGTCGTCGGGAATCGACGATTCTATCGCCCTCAGGGACTCCGGATACTCCTCAGAGAAGACTTACGCGATCAAGGCCGTCGACTTCTATGAAAATGAAGATCGATATTCTCGTCGGACGATGATGAACTCACTTCGATGGCGGGAGGACGGTCCAGGAGGTAACCTCCAAACCCCCTTCGTTCGCTTCTACACTGCTATCATTAAGACACCTTTGGGGAGATTGACTGCTGACTCTACTCGAGCAATTGGTTGAAGATCTCTCCAATGCAAGAGAAACTTATGCTATTGTGGAAGCCGAGAATGATAAAAGCCGAGGACCGTAAATAATCGACTTTTTCAAGAAAATGATCTCGAAAAAGCCTCTGAACTTAGATCAATTTAAACCGCCGAGAGATGGCGAGGAATTTAAAATTCTCGAAGTTAAAGCTTCGATCGAAAAGCAGATCAAAGATCGATGGAAATTAACAGTATGACAAGTCGATGACTTCAAAATCTTGCAAGCAAAATTCGATGAGCTATTAGAATGCATGAAAGTCCGAAATCCTCGAGGATAATCTGCGAAAAGAAAATAGATGTTTTTTCAAAATCATCTCAAACCGTTAAAGACATAAACGCCTATTTTCGAGTAAAGATTGATAAGGAGGGACTTGGCTATGAGAAACCCTCCACATCCTCAAAAGCCCCGACTGATTCATCTCAGAAAGGTGTAATGAGGCAATTTAAAAAAGATACACCAAAAGTTAAACTTGTATCTAATAGGGGTAAGAGACCGGTTGAGCGGGGTAAGGCAAGTGCCTAACCGAAAGGGAAGAAATGGACTTAACCGGTAAAGCATCACCGAGGAATCAGCGGAAGAACCCGATTCTTACGAAGAGACCCTCAACTCGATCAACAGATCGGGAATCGAAAAAGACAACCTACAAAAAAGGGAAGTCTAATCCGAGACCCGATCCAAGGTCATTTGCCTAATAAGCATGCTTCGTAAACCGCGAAAACCATCTATGCGAAAAGGATATGAATCTTTTGATGGTAGCGATCAGTACTACCCCTATAGTCGAAATTTAGGGGGCTTTGCTTTTTGAACCACCTTTGGATAAAAAGAAGACAAACCGAAAAGTTAAATCATAAGTCTTCTAAGTCATCCAAGGTTCACACAAGTAATCATACAAATCAGAAAGCATATGAGGATAAGTATGATTATGTTGACAGGAATGGGAGACAAATCAGGCCTTCTGATCTGACTGATCACAATAGAAGTGCTCTGTTTGTATGGATCCCCAAATCAAACCTAACCCCTCGGGACCCAATCCGAAAGGGGTACCTAAAAACGATCCGATTGGGGTTCGCGTGGGTCCGCCAACAAAGGAGGTGTGCAAGCAACTATCCGGTACATCGATAGTGGATGCTCAAGGCACATGACCGAAGCAAAACATCTCCTCGGTTCCTACATAGAACGAGAAAGGCCAGCGTGTACTCTTCGGTGATGATAACTTTGGTTATACCAAAGGGTTGGAACCTTAGAGAATGATGATGTACAAGTAACTTCGAGTCTCGTGATGTCGAAGGTCCGAAGCACAACCTATTATCGGTTTCACAATTGCGACAACGGGAGTGTTGAGTTCTCGATCGATCAATGCACTATCAAGAATCGAGTCACTCAATGATTTTGCTAACTGGTTCAAGAAAAGGGACGATCTACACGGTGATTGGAGCAGTTGTCCAAGAAATGCGTGCTCGATTGTTAAGAGTTCCAAAAGTAGCAGGTTGGCTCTGCACAAAAAGAATGAGCCATCCGAACTTTAAAACTCTTAATAAGATAGCTAGGATGTCTCTTGTGGAAGGACTTCGAATGAAGTGTTCTCAAAGGATCGGACATATCTTTCGCATCGGAAGGGAAAAACAGTCAAAGCTTCATTCAAAGGAATTTAGGACCAAAGATTCAGAGTAATCAAGAATTTGCTTCATATGGATCTGTTTGGACCCGATTACACGGTCGGTCTCAACGGACGAAATACACTCGTAATCGTGGATGACTACTCCAAGTTTACGGGTTATATTCTTACATAAGAAGAATGAGACGACAACCAAGATACACCCGAGCCGCTAAGAAGATTACAAAATGAGAAGGGTGTCGGCGTAGTAAAAATCGACGATAAAGGTACGTAATTTTTTGAACTCTTTTATTCTTGATTTTTGCTCTAAGTTTGGTATCAAAGATGAAACATCCGTGAGGACGCCACAAATGTAATGGAGTGGTGAAGCGGAGAAAAGAACTCTCAAAGAAGTTCGCCGAACAATGTTATTTTAACATGCGATACCAAACCGTTTTCAAGGTAATCAATCAACATCGCATGCCATACGCAGAAAGATGTCTCTCGACTAAGGCTCACTACAAAACACCCTTATGAACTGTGGGAAGGCGTAAAACCTCGTGTTTCTTACTTCCATGTTTTTTGGGTGCAAGTGTTTCATACACAACAATGGGAAAAGTGGGTTGAAGACTTTTGAGGCCAAGTCCGATGAGGGTATATTTCTAGGGTATTCCTCATCTAGCAAAGCTTTGTGGTCTACAACAAATGAACCCTAATTGTGGAAGAAACACCCCATGTAACCTTTTGATGAAGCATCTTGTGATCAAGAAAAATCGCCTCGAGAACAAGAAGTACCGATCTGCGTAACTCCGATATTGAAGAAAATGGATCGCCTAACGATCAAGGAAAAAGGATAAATCAGATCAATTTACATTCCAGATCTAGTTGATTCACCGGATCAATCAGATCCTAAGGTACGAACAACTGTCGATGAAAAAAGCCGATTCACCGAGATAAGAAGAATCGAAACCATCCGGTTAGGGAACTTGAAGTTCTCACGAGCAGACATCGCAAAGACATGATGATTCCAACATCGGTGAGACTTGTTCTTATCAAGTGGACCATAACTCGCACCACTCCCAATCACTAGTAATAAGATTTTATCGAAACGGACGATGTTCTCAAAACCCGACGCAAATCGTAAGCGAAGGACACGGATAACCAAATCATCCAACCGATCGATAATTGGAGACCCGTCTCGATAAAATTAAAACTAGACATCGTGATTGGTGAAAGTGCCATGTATTCTTTGTTATCTGTCTATGAAGGAACCAACTACAATCGAGGAAGCATTACAAAGGCAAAATCGGATTCTAGCCATGCGAGGAGGAGAGTGGAGCGATTCGAGAGAGAAATGAAGTATGGGAACTAGTAGAGGCGGACGGTCATCAAGGCGTAATTGGTACGAAATGGATCTTCAAGAACAAGAGAGATGAAAAAATGTTATCACCGAAATAAGGCAAGACTTGTTGCTAAGGGTATTCACAATCGGAAGGAATTGATTATGATGAGACCTTTGCACCGATCGCTTTGAATATGAAAGCCATTCGTTGTTTTAAACTTATACTTCCCACAGAGGGTTCCTTTGTGTATCGGATGGGCGTAAAGAGTGCTTTCTTAAGCGGGGTACTAGCGGAGGAAGTTTATGTCGAACAACCTCCAGGCTTTGAAAAGGGCAACCAAGTGTATCGTTTAAGAAAAGCTCTTTATGGTTCAAACAGTTCCATGAGCACGGTATGATACACTCTCTCGGTTCTTGATCGAAAGTGGGTTCACTAAAAGAGCAAATGGACAGAACCTTATTGAGAATAGAAGATGGAGAAGATATTCGATGGTTCGATTTCGTGGGCGACATCATCTTGGGATCTCCTAACAAGAACCTATGTGAAAGATTCAGCAAACTGATGCAAGGGAAATTCGAGATGTCCATGATGGGTCAGATGAATTACTTTCTAGGTCTCCAAGTTAAACAAAGTACAGAAGGGATATTCATCTGCCAAGCAAAGTACACTAGGAATCTTTTGGCTAAGTTTGGAGTTCAAAATAGTAAGGAAGCCAAAATTCCTATGATTTGGATTCAAGATGGATCCGGATGAAATTTGGTCGAAAACAAATCGAGAGAAAGAATATAGGGCTCTCATTGGATCTCTATTATACATTTGCATTGCCAGACCCGGATATCACTTTTTGCAAGAGGTGTATGTGCAAGATTTCAAGCAAATCCAATGATCACCACCCTAGAAAGCGACTAAGCGGATTCTTTATATTGAAGGAACAATAAACCTTGGTTTATTCTACCCATCGATGATAATCTAGAGCTTAGTGGGTATTCTCGATTCGATTATGGAGGTTGCAAGATCGACAGAAAATCAACCTCAGGAACATGTCAGTTCTTAGGAAGTAAACTGATCTCGTGGTTTTCAAAGAAGCAGACATCAGTTGCGACATCAACAACTGAAGCAGAATATATGGCTGCAGGAAAATTTTGTTGTTCCTAATCGCTTTCTGGCTCGATCGATGGTGAGGATTACAACATTGTAGCTAAAAGCGTACCTATATTACGTGATGATAATAGTCTTTATTGCAATCACTCGTAAATCGGTTCTACATACAAGATGCAAGCATGTGGATGTCGGACACCACTTTATAAGAGATCACGTTGAAAGAAGAATATCGAATGGAAAAGATTCATCCGATATACGTATATTGATATTCTAACCAAGCCACTACATTTGAGATCGATTCAGAGATTTATGCAATGAGCTAGGACTTCTAGATCTTGGAGAAATGTCACCGAAAATGTTTGATGGAATGTTCTCCAGAACTAGCTGGTTAAGAGACTAACCAGATCGAGAGAAATCAGTTGAGTTTGGTATCTTAATCGATCTCAAGAGGCGATAAGCAAAAATCGATCGGACTTACACATTTACCGGATCCAAAGGAACCGATCGATTTTAGTTTATCGATTTAAAGTCTATCGATTTAAAGGAATCGATCGATTCAAGGTTTATCGATTAAAGGAAAATGCTTTCGGTTTAAAGGATTATCTGATTAAATCAATTTGGTTATAGTATTTCTTTGTGATTCGTTTTAGCTGATATTCAACAAGCAAGGTTCAGAGATTAAGAGCTAACAATCGCATAAGACAGCAGAAATTTACACAACGATGAAATAACAGAACTTTTCATTGATAAAAACCCGAAGGTGAGGTTACATTTCGAGTTACAAGTACAAGAAGACCCGGAGGTCAGTACATAAATGTTAACCAAAATCCTAAACCTATAACCCTAAACCTCATCCTATCCCTTAAGTGAAGAAAAAGAGAGATTTTAAACTCATTTTCCCCACTTAACAAGGGGTGAGAGAGGCTTTAAAGACAGAATCCCAAAAGGCGGTCGCAAAGTCAAGATCAAGAAAACCGGGGCAGAGGCCTTGATAGGATTCTTAAGCACCGAGCCCTAAAAAGGAGGAGTAGTAGGGCTCTCCAAATTGTTAAATGGAGCACGTGTGCCAAAGAGTTGGTCGCCGATCTCATGGGCACATGTGCTACATATTTTATACCGCACTAAGTCCGATGGTTCAATTACGTCATCCGAGATAGACACACAAGTGCATACGGTCAGAGAAGTGTCTTCTCGGTTTGCAACAAACAGATCCGCATATACGGTGGTAGAGAGCTTTGGCAAAGAATCATTATGTGAAATCGAAGATGATGAAGAAAACAAAGAATAAGGGATGCAAAGGGTTGATTTGAGAAGGTGAAACCATATAAAAAGGGTGTAAAAGTGTTTGGAAGTCTCAGGAAACAAGGGTTCACCAAGATACATGATTCTTACAAAGAAGATAAGTATGGTGAATGGGTGATGTTGTGTAAAACATTGGTCCAATTTATAGAGCCAAACAAGGATGCAAATGCAATTTTCATTTCAAAAAGCCTATCCCGAAATTTGCATCAAAAGGACAGAGTGTAGAAATCACGACCGATAATTTGATAAATTTACGGTTGATTGACATATCGAGAGATTGAGGGCGATATTTCGCATGTCAATCACGCCTACTTAGGGAATAGAAGCTACTACTCTAGACTAAGTTTTGGCGGTAACACTTATCCCAAGAATTGGCTTAATCGAAAAAAAGAATCGGATGAGGTCAACCAAAATCGATTACTTACGAGCATGATCGGATGAGAGAGATCTGCTTGAGCTTGAAACTCCAATAAATCGGATATATCGGTCTATAAAGAAATATCGGTTGAAGGGGAACTTCAAGCGATCAAGGAGGATCAAAAGGAAATCGGGCGTACTCAAGGAAAGATCGGCTAAGCCCGAAGTTTCAACAAATCGGATCAATGGGGAGAAGATCGGTTAAAAGGATCGATTTGGAAATTTCTTAAGGCTTAGGCGAGAATGATTAAGATCAACAAGTGGAATCAACATTGACAAATAATATTGGTGATTACAACATAACATCACCAATCTGACATCTCTTTTCTCTTGTTCTTCACTTATTTATCGGATCGTGATCGATATTATTTGCCCTTCTTGTACCCACTATCCACGGTGGCGTGTACTCGCAAATCATTTAACGCGGACGTGGGGTACATGTATTAACCGCTACTTGATCGTGCTTTTTTTAAATCCAAAAGTTTTGTGTACGCGTCGTTTTCGACCCTACGATCAAAACCGCTAAATCTGGAGCGCATAATCTTTTCAAAAACGATTGATCTTCAAAATCTTGTCTTATTGTACCCTCCGCCTCTATATAAGATTCATCAAACCTTACGGAGTTTTTACGCTTCACAAACTTGCATTACTCACTTTGAAAAAACTTCAAATTTTTTCTACGTTTCAAAAGCGATTTCTTAGAGTTCAAAATCTTCTCTGAAAATTTGAATCGGTAATATTTTCTTTTAAACTTAATGATGAATCTTTCTTTCCGATAAAAACATTGTTTTCAAAAGTTGTTTTTTGGAATTTATGCTTCATTGCCTTTTGTTTTCCGCGGTATGATATTGATATTGATTATGCACAAATTTAATGAGTCTATCTCACCGTAGATGGCCACTCATGGACTAGGAAAGATCATGTGCAACTATCGAATCGCAACGAAGATCTTTGAGGATAAGTTCGTTCGATTTGGAACCCCGAGGATTCGAATCCATGGAGGTGGAACAAATTTCGAAGAAAATTTGGATCGAAACATATTGCTCTGCATCTTTGCAATCGGTGATGCAAGATGAAGCACTTCAATTCTTGCGAGAATTTGAGTGTGGATCTGAAAACACCAGAGGCGAACCCGATGTCGTCAACAAGCGGAGAAGAAATCGACCGACAAATGCGGACATCACTCGTCTGTTCACCTTACCTAAAGGGCTTAATCTCACCTGCATACTACGGGGAGAATGAGGGCGAAGAAATCGAGAGAGCTCTTAAGAGAGGAGACAAACATCGAAAAAGCCGGATTCATCGTGCCAATGCTCAAAAAGAAAGTCTGATTGTTGTTTGACATTCATCAAGAACGATCATGGGAATCTCATTTAGCCCGGATGCTCTCACATCGGTCAAAATGTACAAGCATGGCAAAGAATAATTGATGGGGCTCGAACATCAATTCGCACGGGCTTCTGAAAAGCCATCTTGCTCCAAGAACACGAAAAATTTGGAGTCAATGAATCGGCGGGTCTTTAAAAAAAAAATTGACCCAATCTCAACAAGGTTGCGGTTATATTGAAGGACAAAGCGCGGCTGAATGGAATCGAGAATGGACTGAAGTCCTACAATGCCTTCCTCTCATCAACCCGGTTATATACGGCCACCAGACGATGACAAGGAGCCCGCTCCAACAAAACCAAGAAAAGGAAAGAAAAAAAAGCACGCCTCATCCACACCGGTTGCTCCACGTAAAAAGAAACGAAACCCGTGAAGGCCTGGGAGAAGAGGCCAAAGAAAGCAAAAGAAGCTACCATGACTCTAAGCACTAGAAGATGAGTCGAAAGAAGAAAAGCGTGAGCGATCATTTGCGCAACAAAAACGAATCGAACATGGCAAGCTGCGTCTCAACTCGAGGGCTCGCCCGAACGATCTCGAGGTAGAAGCACAACCCGATAAATCTCCTTCTCCTCAACCTCAAGTGATTCACCGCTCGACTAAAAGGTCACGAAAGCATGTCACTCCCGCTAGTTCACCGCCATGAACCTAACCAGATACAATCGCCACTACAAGAGAAACCATCTGCAGTCGAACCAATCGCATAACTTCCGCCGACTCAAGCACAACCGAAGCTTCCACATCTCATCCAATGAATCGGACAGATAATTCACAGATCAGATCAACAAAGACCATCAGCTGGAAAATGGTCGGACAAAGAATTGAACGAGATTGATGAGACGATCACTGGCCCGGGTCGCCCATCCCGCTATCGGAGAAGAAGTCATGGAGATCCTCACCGAGAGATCTCGTTAAAAAGCTTCTCGGATCTTATCTTACTTGTTGAACAGATGGGTGGTGCGGATGAGTTCGCAGATTTTGACTTCGATATGAGGAAGTCCGCCAAAGTAGGATCACCGGCGGAGCTCATATCCGATAAATGCGGAAAGCTCGATCCGGGGAAGTTGGAATTGCCGGAAGAAGAAAAAGCCGAGCTCAAGAAGCTCGTAAAATGACGCCGAAATGGAGAATGCAGAGCCGCCGATGAAAGTGGAACCGTGTCGCTGCATAGGTTCACGACCAACCACCGGAGGCACAAACAACCGAACCTCGATCAAGTGATGGATCCAATTCCTACATCTCAAATCACCATCGATCAACCCGAGGAGATCGATCTTGTCTCAAAGATCTCTGAAAAAGAAGAGATTGAAGGAGTGCTAATCGATCGAGACAAATCGATCTCAAACAAATCGAAGCAATCGAGATCGGTTCTCCCAATCCATGACCACCATATCTGCTGAACTTACAAAATCGGTTGATGACAATTTCAAGCAAGTGGATCAAAATCAATCTTCTTTTCGACGCCTCGAGAAAAGGCTCGAGTTATCGGAAGAGAAATTTGACAAAATGATTTGGACACTCTCTGCTACAATGGAAAGCGCCAAGACAGAGCCGACATAACTGTTGAATCTAATGACTCAAACTTGAGGTTTATCGCTAATGATCTAAATCAGCATTATCGGTCAACTTTGGGTCTCGACTTCCCACCTCAATGCGCTTTTTTGATCAAACCAAAAAGGGGAAGGATCGAGAAACCACCGACACATCGAAGATAAGGCCCATGGACAAAGCTCAATTGCAAGAAAGGCTGTCATGTCTTTGGGACATCAAAATCTGGACCGATTATTTCGGACCGGAAAGTCACGAAGCAATAACTAGTCGATCTGGCCGATATGAGCTACCAGTAAAATTGTCCAAAGAGCGATGACCGGAAGAAGAAAGAAGGATGTAAAAACGGGCACAAGGTAAGGGTTGAAAAGAAGTTCAAATCAAGGGCTAAGAAAGGATTATTTGGAAAATCTGCACGTAACCTCGGTTGCGGCCAAAGAGTCGGCGAGATCATACCAAAACTGCTTTGACACGCTAAGAGGTTTGAGGAATGGAATAAGATCGAAGTGAATGGCTTCTAGATGCCTTTGTCCTTGATCTTGTTCAAAGAAGAATCACCGGATGATGAATTCCTCAACCGGTTCTGAGAATAAATATCCGGACTTTTCAAGTATCCGGAAAATGAGGCCAAGCTTATAAATGTAAAGATATCTCGCCAAGAGTATGATCTAATTAATATACTCAAGAAGGCAGATGGCTCATTTGATGATCGGCATTTGAGAGATTCTACTTTGACATCTTGAGCAAATCGCATATAACCGATCAAGTGCGTATAAATCGATGTCAAATGGAAACTCTATCGATTTTCAACGTTCCACAAGACCAAAGAGAAATGCCGAAGGATACAAGCCCAAGGAGTGAAGATTCGTAAGACGCCTAGGGGATCATTTGCTTTTAAATTCAAAACTTTTTCGATGTAACATGTAATCAACATATCTAATGAAAAGTTTATCATTCGATCCCAAGACAAAATCTCTTTGTCTTCCGACATTTTTTTTTAACTTTTCTATACTTATCAACTGTTTTGGTTTCTCAAGGTGTTTTGGTTTCATCAAAAGGGGGAAATTGTTGGGAAATTTATAGTTTTGATGAAAGTTCCAAAAACACATGTAATAGGACCAATCGGACTGTTACCGGTGATGTTTACATTTCGCGATAGGAGACCGGTTGATAATGATTGTATAAAAAAAGCGATGTAATAGATAGGTCACATATTGAGGGGGAAACTCAATATGTATAGGTCGATCTGAAGAATCGGAAGAAAGGCGATATCAAATGAGCGAGCGTTAAACCGAGCGGAAGATCGATCGAATCGATCTTGTCGGATAACTTCCGGAAGTCGTGAAGCTCAAACCTCGAATACTAGAAGATCGGATGACTTCCAGAAGATAAGACCGGAAGACCTACATCGCCCAGAGTCGGCCGGGTTGAAGCTAAGTCAACAAAGCGCCGGAAGACTTTATCGTAGATCGATCGATTCAGATCGACGATCGGCTCATAAGATGAAAACCGATGTTTCATCTTATCATACGTCTGCGATCTAAACAAGAAGAAGACCAACCTTAGTTGGAGGAACAACACCGCCAAAGCAAGGCTTCCATCCAATAAAGGAAGAAACACGTATGAAACAGAGATACGATATCAGCGGGATTCGATGTTGCTCTCTCAAACGGCTATAAAATACACATTCACGCTTTTCACCATGCCGTTCTCGAAGACGTCACATCAAGCCTCGCAACTCTACCTAAAATAGCTTCGAGATTCAAATTGCTCTCCAACGGCTCTTTGATCTCAAGGTCTATAAATATGGGATCACACTTGAGTGAAAAACGGAAATGCTTGGACAAACAACATAATCAAGAAGCTCAAACTATAGTCGATTTCCATACGAAGAACACAACAAACAAGCTTATTTTATATTGTGTTCATCCCATAAGTTCTTAGCAAGAAATCTTTTCATCTAGCTTTTTTAGTCGCTTTTGTATGCAAGAAAAGATTTCACGGTTGAACCTCAACAATCTTACCCAAACCCCAAGTTAGGATAAGTTGTTTAGCAAGATTTCGGTCCAGGGTTTCTAGTAATCGATTTTAAGGATCGGTTGAGTGAGAACTCTTAAAACATCCTGTTGGTGTCTTGTGTTGGACTAACACACTAAACTAAGTCCAAATCGGTTAAGTCGGTTAAGTTGGTGCCCCTTGTGAAAGAGAAGAGTGGGCGTGGGACCGGGTTTGTCCGAACCACTATAAATCTTGTGTGCTTTTTTTGCTTTTGATTAACTCGCTCACACATCGCACAATCTTAAAGCGCGATACATTCTAAGTTAAGATCGAATGACACCAAGCTTACGATCGTCGACCGATAATTACATCATCTGATTTAAAAAGATAAAATTTGGAATCTGATTTATACAAACTGGTTTTTCACACGGGTAAAACTTAAGCTTCCGCACACATCAGTTAATCTGATAGTTACCGAATCGACCGCTTTACGGCGTTCGAAGAAGTTGGTTATCGACCAAAACCGATTCACTCAGACTCGATCAAAGCTATCTCGCTCTCACACCGATCAAGACGAAAAAGTTTTTCGTAAGTCTATTCACCCTCCTCTAGACACGCCTCACTTAACCCGTTCGGGACCTACATCATTTGATTTAATTCGTTCTCAATGGCCTTGAGACGATCATTTTAGGATGGTCCTTTTGTCAATGAATGCTTCACTCGCACTAGTAGCAACTATATAGCATTAACATTGAAAATTCTACTATTATTATATTATTATATGCACCATTTGTTCAGTCGATTGTAGTTTTGGAATGTAGAGTTCTGTAATTTACTTGATAATAGACTCCGGTACAAAAAAAGTGTTCCTGGCAAGCTAATGTATTCTACTACATAGTGCAAGTATATAGGAGATGGCTTTAGTTGAGAATATTAAAGTGTGTGCATAATACAGGATGAATACATTACGAAACTATGTCAAATAATCATATATGCTATTGTTAGAAAAAATGTGAGGTGTTTAGAGACGAATATGATGAATCATTGACTCAATACAAAAGTTGAGGCAAGAATTAGACTCTCTTTCTGTAAGACGATATTGTCCCGTACTACGGTGCAATACCGTATCAACGGCAATCGTCCCTAAGATACAAAACCGAATTTATAATAGTTGAAGAGTTGTGGTGTTGTTTGGTGGAAGGTTACAACTTTCTGGACAGAACAAATTTGATCCCTTCGATCGCGTCTCTTGGATGAGATCAAGATTCAAGAACCCCCACGAGCCACTGGTCCGAGGCAAAGAGCCATGATCGAGCCTCCCGCGCCTTGCGAATTTCGAAGTGTGTTGTGCGTGTGTCGGTGCGGTCAATAGACTCTTTTGGGTTATTCCTTCGAGCTAACCATAACACCACTATGTAGACTTAATCAATTATAAAATTGTCAACTTTATATATTAATATCTCATTCACCCGAAATTGGTTTTGAGCAAATAAATATAACAAATTAATCTACTTGAAACGTAGATTATGAATTTACAATTTATTTTTATTTTCCACAAATGGATCATCATCTTGAAAATTTAATCAACGTTGGGTCCACATTCAATTTTTTAACCAATTTCCACCAAGCTAAATTATTTAACCACATTTGTTGTCATACTTATCCTGGAATTAATAGGCAAAATTAGTTCATTGCCGTAACGGTGGCAGCTGAGACTTGGTAGAATAGTTATTAAGCCTTTTACATTTCATTTGGAATAAGCATTAGTTTTCGAATTAGATTACATCATTACATGTGTACATCAGAAAGCTCTCCGGCAAATCCCAGCTCCTAGCTACCTGGAGCCAGTAAGTTGACGATGTACCATTGCAAGAGGATCAGATGTATGTCGCAAGAGAAGCTCCGATGGGAATTGAAGATTGACGTGGGGAAGAGACATCACTGCCGAAATGAGTCATCGACTCATCGCAATGCAACCCAGGAGTCCACGTTTTTAATCCATCTGTATACGAACTAATCAACTAAATAAAATAAAAGAGCAACTTGAAGTGCTTCATTTGAGTGTGGGTGGATCATTCTACTCCTTCAGTAAATTTGTCTTGACTCATTGCTAATTACCTGCACTGCACTATCCGCCACCGCGCCGTTAAAAGAGAATTTCGACTGAGCTATACATCAAGGAAAAACCACGAAGTTGAAAAGTTAGGAAAAACCACGAAGTTGAAAAGTAAAAGACAATTTCAGCATTTGGCTGACGTTAGGAAAAGTGACAAACTATAGGTATGTCTGAGTTGTTTTCATTCTTATGACTAGTAACTCTTAATTATGATTTGGAGATATATAGTTGTCGAGTGGTGGAGAAATTATGTATAGGCTCTCCGATCGATTTAATTTCTAAATTGATTTCTTTTCTGTTGGCATTAAGATTCATAACCATGTTATTATATAAATTGAATAAGGAAGCTGGTTTATTTTTTTCCCATGCATATAGTTCATAATAGAAGTAAGATTGAAATTATACTATTTATTAATTTGTGTATAATTAAACTTATTATTCTTTTCATGCATATTAATCCACTCACCTACTCAATGTACTCTCATGTATCATGTAGGTAAAAGTAATGAAAGAACTAGGAACCAACTGTCAACATTATGGAAGAACGACTAAATATTTTCGAATTTTTTTTTTTTTTAATTTCGAAAATATTTTTTAAATACTTTTTTTAAAAATAATTTGTTAAAATAATTTTTTTCGAAAATAAATATTTTTTTTCTGAAAATAATTTTATGTTTTGGAATTTTTTTTTTCGAAAATAATTTTTTTCCTGAAAATAATTTTCGAAAATAATTTATTTTTCAAATTAATTTTTTTTTCAAAAATAATTTTTATATAAAAAAAAATTCATAGAAAATGGGACGGGTTTGGTTGAATTCGGGCCGGGTTTGGACCGGAATGTGTTGAGATATGGTATAATTTATATAATTTTTGTAAAATAAATTGAGATATCCTAACTTATTTTTTTTTATCTTATAAGTTCTAAAAAGTTTTTTTTGAGATCTTATAAGATTTTAAACATCTTATTTTGCTAAACAAAATTAAGGAGCTTATAAGCTTTTAAACAACTTATAAATTGTTTTAAATAACTTAGAAGTTGTGCCAAACGGGCTCTTAGTTACTAACAATCATTTGATGTAATTCGTTGCGATGCCTTCAATAATCATTTTAGGACGGTCCTTTTGTCAATGAATGCTTCAGACACATTATAGCATCTACATTGAAATTCTAGTATTAGTATCATTAGTTCAATCGTTTGTAGTTTTGGATTTTAAGGTACGTACTGTAATTTACTTGATAAAATTAGACTCCAGTTCAAAAAAATGGTCCTGGCAAGCTATTCTAGCACATATAAAGTGCAAGTATATAGGAGATGGCTTTAGTTGAGAGTATATATTAAAGAATGCAAACTGACAGATGGAAAAGTTAGAATGTCTAGATGGTAAAGACTGATCCCTTTTGGTTCAACTTCTATAGCTCATTCGCAATAATACAATATAGCTGATGGAGAGAAAGAAAGCATCATTTCTTTAGATAAAAACATTCATTAATGGCTTGAGAATAAGAGATTCATAGCTCTGTAACAGTATAGAGAGGATTTTCAAAGTAACATAAAGTTCAAAGGCATTCTAGAGATGCAAAATTCATGAAGTAAGCACTTAATATTTAGGAAAGCCCATGAGAATTCTAGAATCTCCTACTTAATAACATATTTGATACATACTTGAAATATAATCTTTCTCAAACATATGCCAAATAAATAAAATTCCTTTCCTATTTTCTTTTTCTTCTGTTTACTCTTAATTCTACATCCTGCTCTCCATGTGACATGTGTAGAACTGTTTCCTCTTGTTTATTGCTAACACCCTTTCTGCAGCCCTTCCTTTTCCGATAACAATGTAGTTAAATCAGCTCATTCCCAAAAATGACATACAAGTCTTCTGCTATAGTAGCTTATGGATTAAAAAACTTGACTCCGCATAAATAATCTAATTGAGTATCAACTGAGCGAGGCATTTTTAATGTTCTAGATATCAATCAAAATAATCTCCCACAAGCAACACTGATCAAGGAGTTATAAGGTCCCTACCCTGATTAATCGCACAACTCTACAAGGTATTATAACCTAGTCTGATTTTGTAAATACTAGTATGGGAAGCCGCTAAACTCTCCTACTCATGCCACCTGGTATCACTAATTTCCTCCAAGACCCCTGCATTTACAGATTCTAATCTATGGCTCATCTTCAACTTCTACATATATCACATATTGTAACATGATCAGTAACCAAATCAAGAGAAGAACAAAATTATCAGGGCACATAAACCAGTGAACAAATTAAAAATAAAGCAAAGAAGAACAATTACCCCCAACTGCAGTGGTCATGCAGTTCAAAGTCCAAAGATTAAACTCCACAGAGAAAATCAAAGTTGGAAGCACCAGGAATGATGAGTGCATCCTTACTCATTTTACTTTGAAATAGTACATCTCATCATATCAAAAGCAAACATTAAACCTACTCCTATGAACTCAAAACAGGTGACATTTTTTCATCTATTTCTACAATGATCAAGTACAATATCTACATCTACTAAATCGACTAATTCAAAAACCCTTTCCAGTTGCAGTTAGTATAAACACTTTTCCCATAATCATGGAATATGCATCGTCTATCGGTAAATAAGCAAAAAATCTGAAAATATCAGACAACTCAATAATATTAGTTTATTCTGAAAAGTAGCAGCCTCATTGACTAGAATATTTAAGTACAAGAATTGGTAATTTTCCTTCCCCCACCATAATCCTCATAGCTCAACTTTTGAAATAAAGTGATTAAAGGTAATATACCTTACTAAAGTAAACTGAAATTGTTTTATTTAATTCATGTGGAATTCTGGGATTAAGGGTTGCTACCTAATTTCATATTAAAATGCCTGAAAATCAAACTAATCATCGCTGCGTTTTCAGAAATGTTCTGTAATTTCCACATCTTAATTCTTCAAATGAACAAATAACTTGTGTAACCTAAATTGACTGAAATTACAGTTTTCCCGATCAAATAGCACCAAAATATCATAAATTCGCTTTTCTAAAACAAAAAAAACGGTCACATCTTAGTCAAATTTTACTTCACTAGTAACCAAACTCCAAAGAAGAATGAATCGGACTAACGAATCGAGATTCCAAAACCCTAAACCCAAGAAATAGCTTTAGGACGTTGTGATCCTAGATAAACACAAGTTTGCGAGTAAGACATGCCTGTTTTGTGCCCCTGAAACATGCATAACCTGATAGTAGTAAGCAATGAAGTGTTTCAGGGAACAGAATAATACAACAGGGTATGTAGCAATCTGTATGTTTTCATAGATTAGATTCCAAAAAATCAGCAAATCATTATACAGGCAGCAGCTCATGATTTCATCGAGAAAACTCAGAAGATTTAAAACTAAGTCATATTGGAGTTTTAAGTTGTTGCCCATTCAATCATTCAACTTGAAAACTGTATTAGGTGTAAGGTGCATAAAAGAAATGAAGTTTGTATTAGTGGTAACAAAACATCAGAAGATCATAAAATCACCTTGAGACAGAGCGAGAGATTTTCTAAAATATCTTCAAAATCGAGCAAGACGACCTCAAAATTTCTTCATTCCTCTTTCCAATTTCAACTTTCCTCCCGCAATTACACCTAAACCCCTTCGAAAATAACAACATTTAAATATCCCCTGCACTTAGGGTTTCAGTGCCACTTAGGGTTAAAATTAGGGCTCGCAGGGTGACGCGGCGGGAGAAGGTGGCGAACGGTGGATAGCAGAACGCCGGTAGAGAGCGAGTGGACGACCTACAACGACTGTGTGCCCTGCGAGTGGAATGCTCTGAGTAAGCAATGGACGGCTGGCGCCAGCGAGTGGAATGCTCTGAGTAAGCGGCGGACGGCGGGCGGCGGACGGCGGGCGGGGTTTATGAGTTTGGAGAAGGGAAATTTTTCGTTGCCCTAAGCTGCGCGAGCGAGCGGTGAAGTTGGGAAAGGAGGAGGCTGAAATTTTCCAAGTGTTTGGTTTTATACTTGAAATAAATATTAATATTTAAAAAAAAAAAAGCCAACGGTGTAAGATAACGGGCAATAAAACCCGTTGTCTTTTGTCTGAAATTCCCGCATTCAAAGAAGTTTTGATAACGGGTTTACCTATGACAACGGCCTTTCGTCCTACGACAATGGGTAGAGTCAATCCCCGTTGTCTTTTCACCGTTGTCGTATCCAGTTTTTGGCATAGTGTGCTTAGTCAACGACAAACTCAGATGCAAGAAAGGTACAACATAAATTATCATTACTTATCCTTAAAAGAGTTTGAATCATAAATGATCTCATAACTTTGGCCTCAAATAGATTTAGTTCCATAAAAAAAAATTGTCGATTTAGTCCCAATAACTTTGACAATGTCCAATTTTAGTCCAAAATCGTTCGGAACAACGTCGTTTTGCCGTTTCAATTTGGAGCTTTCCAGCGGATGTTGTGATTGGACTATCACGTGTATTTTTAAGTGTGTTTGACTAATTCTTGCCGTCAATTATTTTTAATTTTAAGTTTTTTATTTAATTATATGCCTGAAATTTCAGTTGTTATAAAAATATACATGTGGGGCCCAGTCACGCATCCGTCGGAAAGCCCCAAATTAAAACGGTAAAACGACTTTGTTTCAACCAATTTGAGACTAAAATTGAATATTGTCAAAGCTATTGGGACTAAATCGACAACAAAAAAATTTATGGGACTAAATCTATTTGAGATTAAATTTATGGGACTATTTGTGATTCAAACTCTCCTAAAATAGGTAAAACCAGCTCATTGCCGTAATATTTACATTTTTGGCTAATTAAGACTTTTACCTTTCATTCGGAATAAACATAAGTTTTCCAATGAGCTAGATTACATCATTTACATGTGTACGTACACTTCTTGATCAGAAAGCTTTCGGGCAAATCGCACCTACTAGCCTAACTAGTGCTTTCAATTGTCAAAACCACCTTCAATAGTATTAAGAAAGACAAATGTAACAATACATCAATTGTCAAAACCACCTCCAATATTATTACAAAAACAAATATAACAATACAATGCGAATGAGTAGTGTAATGTTGATTTTTGTATACTCTTGAACTGCAAGGGCTTTGACTTGGAGACTATAACTGCAACCCCAACTGTCCTAAAATGAAGTTTGGGATTGGGTATCGCTTTCTATTGAGTGGTATATTTGGTTTACCAACATGCATCTCAAGTTTTTATCTTTTCGTCTCTCACAGCACACGATCCCTTTATTTCACGAAGCTAAAATCCTAACATCACTGCACGGCCAACTTTTTGTTGATGCAACCGTTTGATCAACCCCAACAAACTTGGATATAGAAAGGGAAGGTAATGTGGAGTCGTAGATCAACTCTTTCCATTCCTTCGACGCCTCCTTCTATCCAACGTATCGAGCAGAATTCTGATCAAAACCTAGAATATGATATCTGATAAGAGTTCTTGATCCATCTTTGCAAATTTGAAATTTATGTATATTAGTGAACAAGAATGTAAAGAAAAAATTGTTGACTACAGTGCTTAAGCGTGGGACGATTATTAGCTACTTATTTAGTAACTTTGTCTTGACTCATTATGAATTACCTGCACCAAACATCAGAGCTCAGTCCGCCACCGCACCGTTAAGAAAGAATTTTAGCTCTAGGCTAAATTTAGGAGAACCACGAAATTGTAAACTAGGAAACGATTTCAGCATTTGGCTGACCTTAGGAAAAATGAAAAATCGATAGGTATGAATAAGGGTTTTATCTTGGCTCTTATGACCAGTGACACTTGATAAGGATTTGGAGTATATATATAGTTGTTGAGTGAGAGAGAAAACATGTATAGGCTCTCCGTTTCAACTTTCTTTCATTAAAAATTTCTTCAGATTTATTTTACATGTAAAAAATGGTTTTATTTTTTTGTTGGAATTAAAGTTGATAACAATTGTTATCATTAATAGTTATTATATAAACTGAATAAGGAAGCTGTTTTTTTTTCCATGCATTTAGTTCATAATAGAAAAAGTAAAATTAAAGTAGTACTACTAGCTATTTATTATTGAATTTAAAACTTAGTTTGTATAAACTTGTTATTCTTTTCACACATATTAGTTAGTCCACTCACCTACTCATACACAATGCATGTATAACATCGAATGGTAAAAGCAATGAAAGAACTGTGAACTAACTGCCATCTGCCAGTATGGAAACATAATTCCCTTTTTTTCTGATGTCGCTCAATAAATTAATTATCCCGGAAAACTCATGCATGAAAGTATTAAACCAACCTAGTCATAGTATATTTTGAAATAGAATAAGTAGTATACAACTAGGCTTGGCAATAGGGGCGGGGCCGGGGGCAACTCCCCATCCCCGTCCCTGCGAAATTCGGGGATTCCCCGCCCCGTCCCAACAAAGCATTCAGGGAAAAAACCATTTCCCATTTCCCGCCTTGTCGGGGATTCCCTATTCCCAGCCTTTTTTTAAAATCTCATTTGCACAATATTAATACAAAAATATAAAAAGTTAAAATGCAAATTTAACAATATTTAAAATTCAAAATATAAATTTAAAGCATACAACATCAACAAAAAATAAAAATAAAAACCAATGTTCATTGTTCATTTGTTCTCTCCTTACATACTTTAGCAACTTCAAAGCTCTGTTTCACGTGCGCAACTTGTGAGATACAAATTAGGAATTAGGGTTTAGATTTAGTACATGTTATTTATATATTATATTAATTAATATATATAATTATATATATATATATATTAAATAATTAAAATAAGTTGGGGCCCCGCGGGGAACGGGGCTGGGATCTCCGCTGAGCGGGGAATACTATTCCCGTCCCTGCCTTCGGAGAGAAAATTTTTCCCATCCCTGCCCCTCGGGGATTCCTAGCCCCATTCGAGGCGGATCCCAATCCCTGTTCCCACTACCAAGCCTATATACAACAAATAAATTTTATACAAGGGAATCTGTAAAATTGAATCATATAATTCAAAAGTATGATTTATATTATAAAATAATATAATTCGTGATAACTGAGGGTATGTTTGTTTTGGGATTTAGGTGTGCGGGGGAAGTCATAACCCTGAAGGATTATGTTTGATTCCATTTAGTAAATACTCCCTCCCTCCCGGTGTAATTTTCCCGTTTCTTTTTGTTGTTTTGTTTAAGGAATAATAATAAAATAATAAAAATGAATGGTAGTTTTGGGTATTGGGAGAGATGAAAAAGGTATATAGAGTAATGAGTGGAGTAGTGAGTGATACTTTTTTTAATATTGTGTGAAAAGTGAGGATAAAAATTATAGGTAGTGGAGTTACTTTTTCCTTTTATGGAATGAGAAAGTAATAATGAGACGTCCATTAAAGGAAAACGAGACAATTGTAGTTAGACGGAGGAAGTATGTGTCTAATTTCATCATGAACATGTTTTATAGGAGACTAACTCTTTAATTTATATGAAGGTATAATCTAAGTTTTAAAATCCGGGTCCGACAGGCCGGTCGGACCGGAAAACCGCTCATAAATGGGCCAATAGAGGTGTAAAAAACCGCTATTAAACCGCCCCCCAAAAATCAAAAAAACCGGCCGAAAATCGAGAACCGGTGAACCGCCGATTTTTACCGATTTTCACTAAAAAAATGCGTTTTTACAAAAAAATCGAAGGAGAAAAAGGCTGGAAAAAAAACTGGAGCCCTAAATTTCAACTCACGCCGCTTCTATGGCGATTTCAATTTTCAACTTGAAGTCTTGAAGAGGAGATCACAACATACAGGTCGCCCGTCCATGATCCCTCTCCAAAATCCACTCTCCGCGCTTGCCGCCGTCCACCGTCTGCGAAAACTGAAGATTGAAGAATATGGAGAAAAAGAATTTGTAGAAAAAGAAAAATGAAGATTGAAGAATAAATATGAAGAAGGAATGAAGAAGAAGGAATGAAGATTGAAGAATATGGAGAAAAAGAGATGGCCTTTCGCGAGAATCAAGAATCATGGGGAATATGTTTTGACTTTTGAACCACTAAATGGGTGTCTTGGCTTATACGCAACATGCCAACATCCATTCTTTATTTCATTAGTATTACTATTAAATAATTTATATATTGATATTTTTTTTAATTTTGATTTTTTTAAATTATGCATATTATATATATATATATATATATAATATTTATTTTGACGTCACACCGGCTCAATCCGGCTCAATTCGACCCAATCGATTCGACCCCGGTCCAACCTTTTTTGGGGGTCGTCCGGCTCAACTTCCGGTTCCGATTTTTAAAATATAGGGTATAATATATAGTATGTATATACTCCCTCCGTACCTTTTTTAAATGTACACTTAGATATTTATGAGAAAATTAAAAAATTAAAAAAAAAAAAAACTATTTTGCCTTAACAAATTAGACTACACAATCTTAATTATTTTTTTATTTAGGGGAAATGAAGAATTATGAAAGAATAGTTAGGTGAGATGTGAGAGATAATAATTAGATTTTTTTTAAATTAAAACTTCTTAAGAATATTTTGATGAGGTAAATTGGAAAAAAAACATAGGTAAAAGTAGGTAAATGGACAAATAAAAAGGAACAAATAGTTGTAGTTAATTGGACAATTAAAAAGGTTCGGAGTGGGTATAATTTATAATGGAGTGGATATCCTGAGCATATTTCATAGAGTATTTTAAGATATACAATTTGTTACATTAAAACGCAACATGTGTTCATAAAACAAGTTATACATTTCATAGTAAAAATTTTTATATTTCAATATAATAAATTATACAATTCTAAATTATAGTATGAAATGTACAATGCACTTGGTGCATATAATACCCAACCTTTATAATTAACCTAAGTATGCTTTTCGATCAAGTTTTGATTGGAAAATAGATGATACAGTTGATAAATTGAAGAGGAAGTTTTGAGTTTTTTGCACTTTTGGTCCCACCAACCACGCCATGTTTTCAATTTAGTCCCACCTCTGTCAGACTAGTCCTATAAGATTTTTTTCGTCAATTTTGGTCCCACCGTTTAACTAAATTGACAAACTTGGTCCCAAAAATAACGGCGCTTGACGGGAGCCCGTTAACTGAATAATAAACACTGAAAAACATCTAATTAATATTTTTTAAATCTTAAACTGTCTTAACCCCCCTTAACCGCATAATTAACTCAAAAAACTCATATTTAAATATATCTTACACACACAAACACACATTTACACACACTAGGAGAAGAAAATGCGAGTTTTTTCCGATTCGACCTCACGCACCTCGACGACCACTGTACCACCGTGGCTCCGACCCCACTTCCACCTCGTCGCCTTCCTCCGATCTCACCGCCGCCCTCTCCCCACCACCCATGGACGACGACCCCACTGCCGCCGCCGCAAAATCCTACTGGCGTTTCAGCAAGCGCGATTTCTACCCGGAATCCACCTTCCTAAACGGCGCCACCTACCTCGCTGCAGTAATATGCAATCAATAAAATTTCTTCTCTTTAATCCCTCGTTTCCTATACGATTTTAATTAAATGTTCCCTTGAAATCTCTGTGCATCTTAATTATTAAGACCCATTTCAAAGTTTCAATTTTTTTAAAAATTATTTTCGTCAGAATTTTTGTTTTGCTGACGGAGATTCCTCGATTGGCCACCGATTTTCGGCTATTCTACGCCTGTTGTCTTTGATATTAACTGGGCATGTTCCAATTTTAATTCTTTTTATGCTCTCCGTATATTTTCAGTTGAGTTTATCTTCATGTATTTAGTTTATGTTGATTGGGGATTGTTTAGAATTCGAAGTTTGTGGGTCTGTTTTCAATTTGGTATTGCAATCTTTGTTGATGCTGTAATATTGGGATCTCGATTTCTTGTAATTTCCATACTATATTCGTTATGCATACGTTGATTTGTGTGGTTGACTTAAATCGCACACCACGTGTTTGTCTTTTTTCCTGAATTAGAGACAATGTCGCAAGACTATGCAATTGAGGTTTACTTTGATCCCACACTCGAGAATCAGGTTCTGAAAGCATGGAATGTCTTGGCTCGACGCCAAATCAGCACTCAGCTGATTGAGATTGAATCTAGGCCTCACCTCACATTGTTCACAAGCCCTTTTGTTTATGTTGTTGAACTAGAGAATGCAGTTAGAAACTTTCCGCAGCAAGAACCTTTGCCTTTATCCTTGTCTTCAATTGGAAGCCTCCCAAGTGATAACAATGTCCTGTTTCTTGGCCCGACCCCGCCTCTGTCTCTCCTTCAATTTCACTCGCAATTGTGTGATGCGATGAAGAAAGAAGTGTTGGTCCCGGTGTAAACGAGTCTTACACGTGTATGGGGGGGAATACACGTGTTCAGTGTTTTTAAAACTTTTTCTTACTGAGATCAACTTGGGTCAGATAATCCTGAAGATTAGGTTCTGAGAAGCACAGATCGCTCCGAGTCAAAGTCTCATCGAGACAAAGTGATCCCGAGCTGCTTTCGGATACCTCGGATAATCAACCGAGTCCCGAGTGTCGAGAGATCCTGAGTTGCTTGGATCAGATAACTAACTTACTGAACCCTCGGAAAAGTAAGTTCAGTTTGGTAACTATCTGTTCTAGCTACTCAGTCGTGCGGAATGGTTGACCCTTTAGTTTATACTCGTTTTAAGCTTTGCTGAAAACCTTCCCTTTATGAAATAGTGATTAGGCTGTGATTCAATTACATGCAACTTCAGTGGATTGATTCCAACTGAATATCAGTGAAAAGTATGCTTTCAAAAACAAGTCAATGCAACAGTTAAGCACAGATAAGGAAAGCAATAAACAACACAGCAATTATAGTGGTTCAGAGACTCAATCTCCTACATCCACTCTCTCTGATCCTCAGAGAAATTCACTAATCACTTATGAGCTTTCTGACTACCTCGCGTAGTTTACTTACTCAACTCGGCCCTGAGCTTTCTGACTACTCCACGTAGTTTACTTACTCAACCCGACCTTGAGTTTTCTGACTACCTCTGTAGTTTACTTACTCAAACACAAACAAGCTTTCAGACTACCCCTGTAGCTTACTAACTTCTCCTCTAGAGTTTTCTGACTACTCCACGTAGTTTACTAACTCTTTACAACTCTTCTCACCAACAAACACACTCCAACTACATCCTCAAGGGTTTGGGGGTTTCTCGGTTGGTTTCCAACTAGGATGAGATATCCTTTACAATGAAGCACAATGCAAAGGGTCAGGATATCTCGACTAAGCTATGGATAAATCTTATCAAGCTAGGCTTAGTTTAGTGAGCTCTCTTCAATATAGAAGCACTTGGGAAATTCGAAGTTTTTCGAGTGCTTTAACTTTTGCAAGAATAAGTTTGAGCTCTTGAGTTGTGTATAAATTTCCCGTAACCTTACAATGTAGAGGGTCACCAGTATTTATAGGCATACACCAAGGTCACTTTTGAAAACTATCCGTTGGAGAGATAGCTTCGTGAGTTTCCTCATGTGGTGTGTGAGAAACGGCTATATTTAGGGTTTGAAACTCCCTAACACGTTTTAGGCAATAGCCTTTCATGTAACCGGTCTTCACTTTTTGCAGTCTAGAACTTTTGTACATCTGACATCTTTTTCAGCGACCTGTCACTGTCAGTGTCAGTATGGTACAGTGTCGTCTTCCTCTTTTTGACTTTTGTCTCCAGTTAAAGGTAGACACCTTCAACGGCTCTTTTTGGTTACAAACTCTGAGTTTGATATAACCTTAACAACACTTCTGACTTAGTTCCTTTTGTCTGCATTTGAATGTCTTGGCAAATATCTATTTTCTAAGGAATCGCGATCTTCTCAGTATTGCATCCTTCAGATAGATATATTCAGTGCCTCGGAACATTCAGGTTTATACTGAGCATTCAGTACATTACTGAGTCTTCAGTAATTACTGCGCCTTCAGTATTCTTGATCTTCAGTCTTCAGTTCTTCAGTTTTGTGTCTTCAGAGTCTTCTGAGTCTTCAGGGTCTTCTGAGTCTTCAGAGTCTTCTGAGTCTACTGACCGATACACTGAATCTTCATGCTGAGCCTTCAGTTCCTCAGTATCATACTGAGTCTTCAGTATCTCAGTTTCACACTGAGTCTTCAGAACCTTCAGTTTCATACTGAAACTTCAGTTTCTTCAGAAACATACTGAGTTCTTCAGAGTCTTCAGAACCTATTCTGAACTATATCTGCTGACTATACATTTTGCAGATAACATCCTGAATACTCTAAAACTGAATCATGACTCAACTATCAAGATCATTCTGAACATGTCATACTCAGGGGTTTTGGGATCTAATCAAAATCATATATCTTTATTAAATTCATCTCCAAACAATTTCCCCCTTTTTGATGATGCCAAAACCTATCTTGTTACAAACATATAACCTATACTCAGGTTTCAGTTTATCCTATTTCAAGATTGGTTGTCTCCCAACAATTTCTTAAATCAGAGAAACTCCTAACAATTTCAGAGAGTCTCCCAACAATTTAAATCATTCAGCAATTTCTTCAGTAATGAATCTCTTTAAGTAGTTCATTACCAAATACTTAAACAATTTCCCCCATATTCAGACAATTTACTCCTTATCAACATACAATCAGTTCAGAGACATTCATTCAGGCATATCAAAATAAAAGACATGTAAATAAGATAATGAGATATTATCTTTTGAGCATAATGATAAATCTTCATTGATGATTGGTTTGAGTTACAGATTACAATGAGTTTATCAACAAAATAAAAAAGATAAAAAATTTAAAGATTACAGAATCTTCTGAGTCTTCAGTCTTCTGCTCTTCAGTTTGCTTCATTCTCAACTTCATCAGCGGGCACCTCCAGGTCGAACATTCCGAAAAATCTCCTCTTCAGCTCATTTCTCTCCTTAATAATATTCGGACTGTTTCCTGTTAAACCCAACTGACTAGCATACTGAGCAATTTCTTGAGTAATGGCCTTCTCATTTACCAAGCCATTACCAAGTCTCGGAGGAGGATAGGAATATGGACCAGGGGATACTATCTGTATCTCTCCTTCATCCGCAAGGTTAATCCAGCTCTGTAGATACTTTGGATAGAAGGTTAGGAGATATTCAATGAATGCTTCATTCTGATCTGAGCTTTCCCCTCTCCATTCCCTGAGAACATCATAATTGAACCAGAAGGTTCTCTTGACCTCTTCCCACATATCGTTGAGTTTGATAGGCATCCATTTATCAACGTGGGGCCACTTCAGTGCTTTTGATGTCCCTTTCCTCTTGCTCGCAAACTTCCTGAATTCACTCCTTCGCTTCTGCTCTTCGTCTATCTTCTTTCTGATCACAGACGCTCCTGAGACCGAAGCAGCAACTTTCTTAGCTTGTTCTATTTGGAGTGTCTTAAGAGCATCTCTCGTGTTGAAGACTTCCTTCTGAGGTTGAGACTCAGATTCTTCTGTTTCTTCATCATCCAGAATCAGCTTTCTCTGGATTGGCTTAGAAGCCTTTGCACGCTTGCTTTCAGGTTGAACAACGCCCAAGGCTTTCCTCTTTATAGGCAAATCAGCAGCAGCTTGGCTTGTTCCAACCTTTGCTCTAGCACTCTGTTTCTCTCTTGCAACATTAAGCATGGTTTGCTCAGAAACTCGAGTGTAGATAGGCTTCTCCACCTGAGCGAACTTCAACTTCTCAGTAGCTTCGACCTCTCTTAAGGCTTTGGCTAGGTTATACATTTTAGCATCTTTCTGAGCCTTCTTCTCCAAAGTACGTGCCATGAACTTTCTGAGGTCTTCACCTTCCTTTTCCCCCTTCTTGGCACCGTAATTTGGAAGAAGTCTGGAGAGTCTTTGTGTCCATGTGAAATCTTGTTCTTTGCTCACACAGCGAACCTCTCCTGCTATCTGATCTTGCTCATCTTCCAGCCTCCTGATGTGGTTCTTAGCCACAAGAAAATTCTTCAGACATATGGGCAAACTGGCCAGAGAGTGCTTCCTTGAACATCTCTGTCATCTTGGTCATGAGCACTGAGCTCATTTCCTCAACAGCAGATTTAATCATCACTTCATTCCTCTCTGCCAATTTCACCTCTAGAAATGCAGTTGACTCCTGGTGCTTCTGTTTCATTTCAAAGATCGAGCTCGACCTTGACTCCTCTAGCTTTTCATTGACTTATCTTCCATGGAGGTCATCTGTGAGGTCGTGGTGTTTTGGATTAGCACCCTTCCAAGAGTGACTAAGACCTTCCATCTTCTCGAGCTTGATTGGCCAATGTTTCTTCCATCCCGAGCAATCTTGATCATCATTGGCTCAACCTTCTCAAGTTTTTCTTCATCAAGGAGTGAGATCGGTCTCGGAACCATACGCACCTTCTGTCTTTGTTTGATCATCTCGAGCTTAAAACTTCATCACGAACTCCGGTCTCAATCGAGCCTCGGTCTGTTTATCGACACTTGAGAATTAAAGATAGAACTTTTGTTAACTTTGGCATAATTGTTAATAGTGCCAAAAAGGTACTGAAGAGTGCTAACCGATCGAGGTTGACCAATTCGGTTGGTCGAAATGTAAGTCTCCTTTTCCATCCGAGACCGATCCTCAAGATCTCCTCGTTGGTCCCCATCTCCATCTTGAGATTTATCTCCATTTGCTAGGGGCACCAACCCGAGAGTTTTTTCTCTCGGCTAACTTCCTCTCGAACCAAATTTCATAAAAATCGGAGTTTTTCATCCCGAGCTTTGTCTTCGAACCCCGAGAAGTCGGGTCGAAAAAGGTTGTTTCCTCATTCCACCGTCTTCCCCCGAAAAGCAAAGCAATATCAAGCATCTCGGGAAGAGTCCGATTGAGGATGAACACTGTTGTCCTTAATCAAGAAAACATCTTGCGGATCGGGGTATGAGCCGAGCTCGGGTAGTGGTCAAGAATGAACCGTTCCCCTTGCTCCTCCACTCGCCTTCTTGGCCCTCGCCCTTCTTCCATCTCGGGCTCTACGGTTCGGTTGAAGCCTGGCGAGGATCAAGAAGTAGATCATTCAGAACTCATCAAGAATATTACGCTCCCCGAGTCTCGTGACCTCTCAAGTTTGTGCGATTAGGTCCTCATTTTGCATCCGAGTGGGTTACGAGGGCCGAGGTGGCGTATCCTCGATTGACTCTGAGTTGGCTCTTCTGTTGTTTGAGCTGGCACTTCTTTGGTAGGAATCTCTGAGGCCTGAGTTCCTTTGAAAATTTCCTGAGAAATTTTGTCTGAACTTAGAGATGTCTCAAGCACCTCAGAGAAGACCTGCTCCTCAGTCTGTTCTTGTGCCTTTGAGATAGACTGAGCCAAAACTTGCAATGGCGAACTCTGAGTGGTTTGGCCCTCAGGTTGAATCTCCTCGAGAATCTTCGCCATCTTCATCGGTGAGAACCACCAATCTTCTGCGCTTTGGGGCAAGGTTCTTCTGCTTCATTATTTTTGCACCCTGCTCCATCTTTGCTTCCAACAAAACCTTCCCCCTGGTTTGTTGAGTCTCTTCAGCAGCAGCAGCTTTAGGTGATTCTGCTTTCTTTTCTCTCTTCCCCCTGATGGCCTGCTTCTTTGCAGCAATGGGCTTAAAGAGAATTTTGGACTTAGGGAATGGGGTCGAATTGGCGAAGATATCCTCCTCCTCTCTGCACATCTCCAAAATATAAGCAATTTTGGTGGCATGGTGGATCTTGCCTTTTATTGAGATCGCCCCGTCAACCTTCTTCAAAACTTTGGTCTGCTCACTCACCGTCTGAATCAAAAATTTCAGCCAGTTGAAGTCGGTGGTGGGTGAGGCCTCGATTGCCGCCATCAATCTGAGCTTCGGGGTACTGATCTGCTCAAAACTCCCCGCAAGACTCATGATGCTCTTGCTCACAATATCCATCAAAACTCGATATTGTGGCTTCAAGTGTCTCTTATGCAATGTCGCCTCAAATTTAACAGGATTCTCAGCAATCCTATCTAAGTACTCCTGCTCTCTACCTGACATATACATCGCAGGATCCTCTCCTCTATCACAGAGCTCAAAAACATCATTCAGATTTTTCGGAACTATATACAAATCCCTCTCAAAATCGATGTATTTGGACGACTGCTCTAAATGTGATACAGTAATCTTAGAATGCATACAGTCCTCTTCATCTATCTTCAAGTTATAGATGAATTCGATTACCTCTTTCGCAAACTCCTGGTCTGGTCGGCTTGCGACTAGATGGGTGAGTTTAGCCAGTCGAATCATGTGTAGAGCCTCCTCTTCTGGCTTTGTGTTGGTTGTGCTCTCGAGTGAGACAACGAACTCGTACCATGGCTTGTTGGTTTTGGCTAATCTCTCGAACAAGGTTGGGGCCATTTTCGAGATTGATTGAAGAAATGAAGCTTTAGGTTTTGGGAATTTCTGGGCAAAAGGGAATTTATATGCAGAGGATTTGGGAACGAAGGGTTTGATAAAATTTTGGCTTGAATGACTTATTGGGGTATATATAGCTTCGAAATCGTGGGGAATCGCATTGGTTAGGTAAAAAGCAACGGTTGTGATTAATCGGGTATACGAATCGATGATCTCCGAAAAGTAAGCCGCCAAAACATCCTCATTGGTCATTAATGTAACAGAGCATTAAATGCCTGTTGACCTTCTTCGGAATTTAAAACGATCCCGCCCAAAAACATTCCTTAGGTGTTTTGTATTTATTTCGAATGATTACTGAGTTTCACTTGAGCAATAAATGAGTCGCATGAGTCATTACTTCTTTAGACTAATTTCTCTCTATCAGTCTTACTGAGTACCGACCTTGATAAAATGTCAGTATAATATCGAAAATCTTGAATGGGTTCAAGTATGCTCTCGAAATCTTGACCTTCATTAAATCTGAGTTTCCTGAGACTCAGTTCAGTATTTCCATTTTATCTTGAAATTCTCAGTAGAATTATGAGAAAACTTCATGCATCTGAAAATCTTCAATTTTTTAGATTTTACTCTATACACCTGGTTCTAACATCCCTAACTCAACTGAAAGTTCCTGAAATCTTGATTCAGCCAAAGGTTTAGTCAAGATATCAGCTCTCTGCTTATCAGTATGAATTTTCTTCATTTTGATGTCCTTCTTCTCGACATGATCTCTGATGAAGTGATGTCTGATATCCACATGCTTGCATCTGGTGTGCAATACCGGATTTTGTGAAATAGCAATGACACTATTATTGTCACAAAATATTGGTACTTCATTGGCTACAACTTTATAATCCCTTAATTGTTGTGCGAGCAAAGAATCGAAAGCAGCAGACTTCTGCAACCATGTATTCAAACTTCGATAATCTTGGTTGGTTCTCGAGGTCCGTTTTCTTCGAAAACCAAGATATCGACTTACTTCTTAGAAATTGACAAGTTCTGATCTTTGGACTTCTGTCAATCCTGCAACCTCCATAATCAAAGATCCCGAGTAACGGTTAATTCAAGGTTATCATCAGCTGGATACCATAATCCTCTATTCATTGTGCCTTTAAGATACTTCAGTATCTTTTTGGCAGCCTCCATGTGACTAGCCTTAGGATTAGCTTGGTATCTTGCACATATCCCAACAGCAAATGTTATATCCGGCCTACTTGCTGTGAGATAGAGCAATGATCCAATGATTCCTCTATAATCAGTATGGCTTACTAATTTGCCTTCAGAATCAGGATCCATCTTGTAGTTAGTATTCATGGGAATCCTAACTGCATTGCAATTCTCACACCATATTTAGCAATCGGATCTACGGGTTTACTTTGCACGGTTGATGAATATTCCTTCCTTTGATTGTTTCACTTGAAGACCTAGAAAGAAATTCATCTCTCCCATCATTGACATCTCAAACTTGCCTTTCATCAGTGTTGAAAACTTTTCACACAACTGATGGTTTGGAGATCCAAAAATGATGTCATCAACATATATCTGAACTAGTAAGATATCTTCCCAATCCTCTATCCTGAACAGAGTTCTATCAATAGTTCCTTTAACAAAACCATGGTCAAGAAGAAACCCGAGAAAGAGTATCATACCATGCTCGGGTGCTTGCTTGAGACCATACAAAGCTTTTTTCGAGCACGTAAACTTGGTCATTCATTTTGAAACCGGGAGGTTGTTCCACATAAACCTCTTCTTTAAGCACACCGTTCGAGAAATGCACTTTTCACATCCATCCGATAGATCGTGAACTTCTTGTGAAAAAGATATGCAAGAAACAATCGATGGCTTCTAGTCTTGCAACAAAGTGCAAAGGTTTCATCATAATCCAAGCCTTCTTCTTGGGAATAACCTTGTGCAACTAATTTTGCCTTGTTTCTTACAATGTTGTTGTTTTCATCTCTTTTATTCTTGAAAACCCACTTGGTTCCAATGACATTGTGCCTTTCAGTCTATCTACTAGCTCCCATACTTCATTCCTTGAGAATTGATTATTTCATCTTGCATAAGAATAATCAATGAGAATCTTGTAGAGCTTCACCAATCTCGATGAGGTTCTTTCTCCGATAGGAAGCGTGAGAATAGTGCACTTTCACCATGGAACCTTCTTGTTTTAACACCTTCGGTTAGATCACCCACAATCGACTTGTAGGATGACTATCTAACCATTTCCTTCTTGATGTTCCCCCTTCAATAGTATCCTCAACATTTGAAATGTTAGGTTCGATTAAATCGAGAAATTCGGGGAACAACAGAAAAGGAGAAAGGGAATCATCTCCTCGGGAAATTCTATTGAGAACATTGTCGAGACATTTGTTCCCCCCTTGGTTGATAGATTTGAGAAATTGCCTCATTTGTGACCACATCTTCATTGGCATCACCTACCCGAGTTTGGCCGGTGTCATTCGGATTGGTCACCTTTGGAGTGTTGGTTTTCTGAGTCTCACCATCCTCGAGTTCCATCCACGAACTTCTTTTATCGAAGTCTGAGTCACTCCGGTCATAGGATGTGGTGACTTCTTCTTTCGAGTTCGATGGATGATTTTCTCTTTGTTTCGGGCTTAATCTGGTGATCCTCTTAGTCGGTTCATCTGCATCATGTTCATGTTTCTTCTGAACACAAACAGATTCATCAAAAACAACATGAGGTGTTTCTTCCACAATAAGAGTCCCTGATTTGTAAACTCGAAAGCTTTTTGACTTGAGAATATCCTAAGAATATTCCTTCATCGACTTTACTATCAAATGTTTTCAATCGATCTTTACCATTATTGTGTATGAAACACTTGCAACCAAACACACGAAAGAAAGAAACAAGAGGCTTCCTTTCATTCCAAAGCTCATAGGGTGTTTTGCCTTGACTCTTGGTCAACATGGATCTGTTCTGAGAGTAGCATGCAGTGTTGATGGCTTCAAAACCCAAAATCTTTTAGGAATATCGACTTCAAATTTATCATTTTCCTTGCGAACTTCTTTCGAGTCCTGTTCCTTCTTTCAAAGAACACCATTTTGTTGAGGGGTCCTTGCGGTGATGTTTCATGTGAAATTCCATTTCTTTGCACAATAATCGATATGATATGATTTATAAACTCGGTTCCTTTGTCGGATCGATTTTGACCAAACTCGATTTTTCTCAATCTTGATCCTTTTCGATGATTCTGGCGACTTTTATTCGAAGTCTCTTTCTTCATCGAGTAAGAATATGACCAAGTATATCTTGAGTAGTCATCAACTACTACCAATGTGTATTTCCTGCCATTAGTGCTTACTGGTGTTATAGGACCAAAAAGATCCATATCGAATCAAGTATTCTTTCAGTAGAAACCTTAACTTTGCTTTTAAATGATGCTCTTATTTGTTTTCCTTTTTGGCACGCATCACAAATATGTTCCTTACTGAACACTTCATTAGGCAACCCTCTCACAAGAGCTAATCTTGCAAGCTTGTTCAGGGTTTTGAAATTTAGGTGATTCATTCTTTTATGTCATAACCAACTGGTATCTGTGGAACTTTTAGCAACTAAACATGTATCTTTAGGAGTTGAACTCCAATCAGCAAGATACACATTCCCTTTTCTTGTACCAGTCAGTAATACTTTCTGTGATGTATCATCTTTCACAAAACATAAGTTCTTAGAGAACTCAACATTAAAACCCTTATCACAAAATTGGCTAATTGAAAGCAAGTTATGCTTCAATCCAGATACATATGAAACACCATGGATATGAACTGAGTCGATTTCCAAAGTTCCATATCCTTGACCATCCCTGGAGTTATCTCCAAAAGTGATATGTGGGCCTCTTTGTTCAACATAGTCACTGAGTATCTTCTTGTATCTGTCATATGTCTTGAACATCCACTGTCAAGATACCATATATCAGGAGCTTTTTCATCTCTGCTCATCAGTGGCATGTGATCTTTAGTCGATTCGAAGGTGCCTTGTTTTTCCTCCCTGAAAAAGCAGATCAATTCTTAGGTACCCGTTTGTGTAGGGTCCTACAAGGTTAGATGTACCTTTCGAATCCAAATCTTTCCCGACAACTCTAATCACTTTAGAGTGGCTAATTTGTCTTCCATAAACATCAACATACACATCTACTACCAGGTGCCTTAGCGTTTTTTTGTGTATGTGTGTGCTCTTTTTTTAGCATGAACATGTGCCTTTGAATTCTTCTTTGGTTCATGCCTTCTGTTCAGATGCTTAGGCTTTTGTGCAGCCGGTCTAAATCTTTGTTGACTCGGGTTCGGGTAACCTTTACCCTTAGGCAAGTGGGGTTCGGGTTACTGTCTTTGAAATCTGGATCTTTCAAAGATATCTTGAGGACTTGGTCTCTTGATTGAGAATGTCTCTCTTTGAGTGTTTCTCATCTGAGGATTCCTCTGATGGTTCAGTGTGGAGCCTTTCAGGTTTGCATTCTTAGCCTGAGGCTTTGAAGTACTTGCCTGAAGAGTTTCATGCTTCTCAGAGAGGTCATTGAACTTAGTCCTGATTAGCTGAATCTCTTCAGTGGATTTCTCTAGCTTTTCAGTTAGGGTCATTATCAGCTTCTCTTTCTCTGAGAGTTGTACTTTCAGAACATCCAGTTCATCAGTAGCTCCCATTAATTGAGAAGTGATTTCAGTATTGCTAGAGTCTTTCCATTTTAGATTTTCAGGTTTCAGTTCCTTATTCTGCTCTTGAGTTCTATTTAGCAGTCCTTGCAATACAGCATAGTCCTTCATCAGATTCTCAAAAGAATCCATTAGGTCAAATGACTGTTTTCAATGGAACTTGAAAACTCTTGTGCTAGTGTAGGAGCAACAACAGAGAAAGAAGAGTTTGCCTCCTCAATGGCCATCAGACAAATGTCATCACTTTCACTGTCTGAGAATATCTCATCTGAAGAGCTAGATCCCTCCTCAGAGTATTCTTCTTCTGCAACCATGGCCTTTTTGCTAGAGAACTTCTTGTCTCTTTTAGCTTGCCTTTCTCTTCTCTCCTTAGCACTCAAATATGGACAATCATACTGGAAGTGACCTTTCTTCTGACAATTATGGCATCTGTTGGTATCATCATCCTGATCACTTTCTTCCTTGGACTTGGAGTCCTTCTTTCTGGATGAAGATCCTTCAGCTTTCAGGTCCTTCTTCTTCTCAGTTGATCTGTCCTCAGGTTTCTTCTGGTACCTGTGGTTCCTGTAATAGCTTTTGTATTTTCTAAATCTACTATTAAGTCTGTCAAACCTTCTTGCCATCAGTGCTAGCTTTTCCTCAAGCTCATCCTGATTTTTGGCATGGGGGTTCTCAGACTCTCTAGTTTTACAGGTTTTATCTTTGGCTTTTAAAGCCACATTCTTACTAGATGATGAATCATCTTTCTTTGTCGACCTTTTTGGATTTCTTATCAATTACAAATTCATAGGCCTTTAGCTCAGAGAAGACTTGTTGGTATGGCATTGAATTAATGTTCTTGGTGTTTTCAATCACCACTGCATGAATATCCCATTTCTTAGTAAGACCTCTAAGAATTTTCAATGCAACTTCTCTTTGTGGATATTTCTTTCCAAGTGCATTTAGATCATTCATGATGCTAGTGAATCTGACTTCCAATTTGTCTATTGATTCACCATCATCCATTTTCAAAACTATCAAACTTTCAATTGCCCTTTGAAAAGTTTGTTTTCTTTTATATGATCTGTGCCTTGGCACATTCTGACTAGTGTATCCCAAATCTCTTTAGCGATATTACGTTGAGAGATCATTCCCATCACACCATCATCAATTATCTTTGTATAGTGTGTCTTTTGCAATGTAGTCTAGATTGACTAACTTTCTCTCCTCAGGAGTCAGTTGGTCATCAGACTTAGGAAATTCTGCTCTAGGATCAATTCTCTCATCTTCCGTTCCTCTGGGATTCACCACAGTAAATTGGAATGGTCCTTGAGAGACCACTCTCCACATACGCTCATGTTTGGAATACAGATGAGCTGCATTCTTAGTCTCCATAGATCATAGTTCTCCACGGAGAACATGGGAAGTTTTTGGAAGACATTTTTTATCGATCTTTTGAAAAGAAAAAAATTCAGCAAATAAGATCAGTTCAGATAGACCACAAGTATTTTTGAAAATAAAACTTTGGTCAACACAGCAGGTGGTCAAGTTGAACCACTACTATGATACCACTTGTTGGTCCCGGTGCAAATGAGTCTTACACGTGTATGGGGGGGAATACACGTGTTCAGTGTTTTTAAAACTTTTTTTCATCGAGATCGGCTTGGGTTAGGATAATCACGAAGATTAGGTTTTGAGAAGCACAGATCGCTCTCGAGTCAAAGTCTCATCGAGGCGGTGATCCCGAAAGTCGCTTTCGGATACCTCGAGATAATCCCAACCGAGTCCCGAGTGTCGAGATCCTAGTTGCTTGGATCAGATAACTAACTCACTGAACCCTCAGAAGAGTAAGTTCAGTTTGGTAACTATCTGTTCTAGCTACTCAGTCGTGCGGAATGGTTGGCCCTTTAGTTTATACTCGTTTTAAGCTTTGCTGAAAATCTTCCCTTTATGAAATAGTGATTATGCTGTGATTCAATTACATGCAACTTCAGTGGATTGATTCAACTGAATATCGATTGAAAAGTATGCTTTCAAAAACAAGTCAATGCAACAGTTAAGCACAGATAAGGAAAGCAATAAACAACACAACAATTATAGTGGTTCAGAGACTCAAGCTCCTACATCCACTCTCTCTGATCCTCAGAGAAATTCACTAATCACTTCTGAGCTTTCTGACTACCTCGCGTAGTTAACTTACTCAACTCGGCCTTGAGCTTTCTGACTACTCCACGTAGTTTATTTACTCAACCCGACCTTGAGTTTTCTGACTACCTCCATAGTTTACTTACTCAAACACAAACAAGCTTTCAGACTACCCCTGTAGCTTACTAACTTCTCCTTTAGAGTTTTCTGACTACTCCGCGTAGTTTACTAACTCTTTACAACTCTTCTCACCAACAAACACACTCCAACTACCTTCTCAAGGGTTTGGGGGTTTCTCGGTTGGTTTTTAACTAGGATGAGATATCCTTTATAATGAAGCACAATGCAAAGGGTCAGGATATCTCGACTAAGCTTTGGATAAATCTTATCAAGCTAGGCTTAGTTTAGTGAGCTCTCTTCAATATAGAAGCACTTGGGAAATTCTAAGTTTTTCGAGTGCTTTAACTTTTGCAAGAATAAGTTTGAGCTCTTGAGTTGCGTATAAATTTCCCTTAACCTTACAATGTAGAGGGTCACCAGTATTTATAGGCATACACCAAGGTCACTTTTGAAAATTATCCGTTGGAGAGATAGCTTCGTGAGTTTCCTCTTGTGGTGTGTGAGAAACGGCTATATTTAGGGTTTGAAACTCCCTTACACGTTTTAGGCAATAGCCTTTCATGTAGCCGGTCTTCACTTTTTGCAGTCTGAAACTTTTGTACATCTGACATCTTTTTCAGCGACCTGTCACTGTCAGTGTCAGTATGGTACAATGTCGTCTTCCTCTTTTTGACTTTTGTCTCCAGTTAAAGGTAGACACCTTCAACGACTCTTTTTGGTTACAAACTCTGAGTTTGATATAACCTTAAAAACACTTCTGACTTAGTTCCTTTTGTCTGCATTTGAATGTCTTGGCAAATATCTATTTTCTAAGGAATTGCAATCTTCTCTGTATTGCATCCTTCAGATAGATATATTCAGTGCCTCAGAACATTCAGGTTTATATTGAGCATTCAGTACATTACTGAGTCTTCAGTAATTACTGTGCCTTCAGTATTCTTGATCTTCAGTCTTCAGTTCTTCAGTTTTGTGTCTTCAGAGTCTTCTGAGTCTTCAGGGTCTTCTGAGTCTTCAGAGTCTTCTGAGTCTACTGACTGATACACTGAATCTTCATGTTGAACCTTCAGTTCCTCAGTATCATACTGAGTCTTCAGTATCTTAGTTTCACACTGAGTCTTCAGAACCTTCAGTTTCATACTGAAACTTCAGTTTCTTCAGAAACATACTGAGTTCTTCAGAGTCTTCAGAACCTATCCTGAACTATATCTGCTGACTATACATTTTGCAGATAACATCCTGAATACTCTAAAACTGAATCCTGACTCAACTATCAAGATCATTCTGAACATGTCATACTCAGGGGTTTTGGGATCTAATCAAAATCATATATCTCTATTAAATTCATCTCCCAACAAGAAGGCATTGAGATAGGGGAGGAGCACCGCCCTGATACATTTTGTTGTATTGTTTTCAACAACGACTACATGTTATACTACATCTGCCCTATGCATACCCTCTTTACACTTATGGTGTATGGAGCCCTTGGTATCGACTACAAATATAATGATATAAGATCAGTGATGGCTCTCAAAAATTTTATGTGCTTCATTGAGGTTATCTTGGTATGGGAAATTCCAGGAGTCTTCAACATTTTGTGGAGTCCTCTCACTTTTCTTTTAGGTATTAATGTTTTTCTTTTTTTTTGTCTCCTTGATGCATATTTTCATTTTATTCAAATAATAATTTTCTGTGTATTATTTCCTTAATTAATGTTCATGTGAATGGAGTAAAATTCATATCCAAATTAATATTCCTGTTTGAATCCTAAATGCTTGCATGGTGTCTATCTTAATGATAGGATATGATGATCCTGCAAAACCAGATCTTCCAATGGCATTTTAGATCTGGGCTTGATCGATATATATGGATCATTGGCATGATCAATGCCTATTTTCACCCAACTGTAATTTTTAAATATAATAATTTATTTTTGCCTTTTATTTTTCCTTCAATGAGGTTAAGATTGATATGTTTTTCTCATTTCAGGTCGAGAAGTGGATGAAGAAACTGGAGGAATCCGAGACCAAACAGAGATGCATGATCAAAACATTTGTTGTTACCATTACATCAACTGTAATTCACTTAATTTACTTATGCCTTTTGTTTGTACATGATTGATGTTCACTATTTTTGCACTAGGATTAATTCTTTTGCTGAAATCTATTTCTGCTTACCTCTTAATCATGTGGTTTAGGTTGGCTACTTGTGATTGATTTTCATTATTTATGTTGAATGTGTTGTGCTGAATGTATGTGGATATATATATTAGTGTTGAAATTAGGATTTGAGCAAAAATTGGTGAGAAAATCAGGGTTTTCCCACAATTGTTTGCAAAATTTCAATCATATGGGACTAAAAGTGCAAGTAATTTGGCGCCAAAAATCTTGATTGGTTGAGAAATTGGTGCCCAAAAAATTGGAGGGAAGAATTTTGAGTTTTTTGAACCTATGAGACCATATGTGCAAGTGGGACCGGGTAGGTTAATTGGTTAATTTTGTGTTAATTATGTTCATAACGTATGGGACTAAAATTGCAAATGGTTGAAAGGTGGTTAAGCCTTAATTGAGTATTAATTATGACCCATAACTTATGGGACCACATTTGCAAGTTGATTTAATGGAAACCGTAACGGCGGGACCACATTTGCAAATTAAAATTCTTGTGGGACTAATTTGGCAGAGGTGAGACTAAATTGAAAATATTGCGTGGTTGGTGGGACCAAAAGTGCAAAAAACTCAGGAAGTTTTAATTAAATTGACTTGATTTGTTCGTCAATATTGAATCAATTCTTTTAAAAAATGACAAAGTATAAAGTGACTAAATATCACACAAGAATCTATGTTTTTTGTCATGCTTGTTAACCTCCTCTGATTGGTCCACGTCAGCCTCAACCTTCTGAACTTCAGCGATCTTGAACTCTGGCCTGCTGACACTCAGGCTACTTGGACTCAGGCTACTTGTCCTCAACCTTCATGCACTCAAGCTACTTGCCCTTAGGCCTATTTTCCTCAGAAGACTTCAGATCACTCCCCCTCAACTTATTACCTGTATAGATGAACTTAAATAATACAAGTTGATAATTACATAATGTTTTGTCATAAATAATCAAAACTAAAATATCCCAATAAGTTTGATATCTAAAGGATGTGACTTTTTACTCATGACACTAAAGGGTCTAACTTATATTATAGTAGGGGGTGTTAGTAGTGATAACTGAAAAGTGTGACTTATATATATTACAAAAGAGTATTAGTCGTGATAATTGAAAGGTCATACCTATAAAAAAAAAATGAATCAATTTCACGATTAACAAGTTTCACAACATACCAACTCAAAAAAAAAAAAAAAAACACAACACAATATTGAATCAAGTGAAACAAATGTTGATTGAGAATTCAAACTTTTTTACAAAATGTAGAAAGAACATGTACTTAAACCCGAAAGCAAACACAAAGATCACGCGATTCGGGCCGGACCGGGCTTGCTTCGAATCCACTCATTCAGCATTTCAAGTGATGCTTTAGGCTGATCCATTGGAACAAGATGGCCTGCATTATGCACCTTCAAGAAAGTCAAACCTCCATAGCTTTTCTGCAACCCAGCCTCCACACCATCCACCTTAAACGAAACCTGTCGGGCCGACCCCGAACCCATCATGCCCCGACCACTTCAAGTTTTCGACCCATCTCGAGTTTCCCAACCAGTTGCAAATCAGATCATACTCCCCTGCATATATAAGCACCTTGATTCCATCTTGTAGCAACTCAGGAATATCTAGTGCATAATTCTTCACCCAATCTCCTATCATTGCATCGTAAACTCCGCTGCTGCACGACACGAATGTTACGCCATCCGCAACGCCCAGGGCCCGTTTAACGGATGCTGTGTTCAGGAATCGCTCCGCGCTTGAGAAGTCGTAACACAGAGAACCCCTGCATTTTTTTCTAATATCGTAGTACTGAAACGGAAAATCGAGCACGCGTTAGTTACGTTTGTTAAATTCTTTACATCAATAAGGTGAAGAGTGGGTCTCATGTACACCCAAATGCACCGTGCATTTTAGAAACGTGCGACTTGTTATACTGAAAAGTACAACTTATATATACTGAAGCGTGCAACTATTAATATGGAAAAATAGTTGCGCACTTCAGTGTAAATAAATTGCACTTTTCAGTATAACAAGTCGCACGTTTCTAAAATGTACTATGAGTGCACGGTGCACCTGGATGCATACAAGACCTAGCCTAAGGAGGTGAAAAGAGGATTGAATTATGCATACGTTTAGACTATTGTTGAAGTCGAGGATATCGTAGAAAATGGTGTTGCACGTCCCGAATGCCCCTTCACAGTCTGATGAACTATTGGTGCTTGCACAAGCTCCGATTTGTATTTCGCATGGTTGGACGTATAGTTTGAGGTAGTCGAATTCAGTATTGTCTATCAGTTTGTTGTCTAAAGCATAATCGGGATACGCTTTGTACTGGATCGATGGATCCGTCAATCCGTTTCCAATGGCTAATCCCTGTTGTTAATTTCATGTTAGGAATGTAATCCGTGAACCTGTTTTGCAACTAATACTTTATAGTCAAACAACTAATACCTTTTAATTAAACAACTAATACCTTTTAAAGAAATAACTAATACTGCATCCAAATTAAATGAGAGACAGAGTTTGTGATTAGCATACTTTGAGGTTTATGTGCAGCCCTTCATTATTCTTGTTCTTGTGGTGAATCAGAGCACTATAAGCTGGAATGTAATGCCCAGCGTACGATTCTCCGGTGATGTAAAAGTCGTTCTTTGCATACTGCGGATGCTTCTCAAAAAACGACTGGAGGAAGTCGTAGAAATCGACAGCAGCTTCATCTGAGGTGGCGCGAATGTCTCTGCTGGTATTCGAGTAACTAAAACCCGTGCCTATTGGCTGGTCCACATATATTAAGTTTGTTTCCTGCACAAATAATATTCGAAAGCAATGAAGGCCAATATAAGAATCATGTAAATTTGAGATATGATTAAGGAATTAATGATACCTTATCCCAACCGTATTCGTTCCACTCTAACGATAAGTCGTCTGTCAATTTAAACGGACCATTTTCGTAGAACAAAGCTATTGAGCCACTGCAACCTGGACCTCCCGATAGCCAAATGACAACGGGGGCGTCTACTTTCTTGTTTCTCGCTTCGAAGAAGAAGTAGAACATACTGCAATTAATTAATCAAGATTACAAAATCGATTGTTGATTTATCGAAAGAAATTATGAATCTTGATTAATATATATACCTGGCTCCTTCGGTATGCGGAAGTCTATAGTAGCCAGCATGGTGACCGAAATCTTCAACACTAGTATTTCCAGAATTGGTGGCGATGTGTGGGAATTGAAAGCTCGTTTCGACGATTTTTGGAGAATCAAATGAAGAAGGCTCGTATTCTACAATGTTGGCATCATGTGTAGGAAACAAGTTGAGGCCTCTGATCAACTTTTCTGCTTGTTTCTTTGGAGATGTCGATTTCGAATTCGGAGAAAAGTTGAGCTTTCTTGCCTCTGTAGCAAAGTAATTCAATGCAAGAAAGCAAAGGAAAATAGTAGACTTCATTTCCAGATTGTCACCACAATGGAGAATGAAGTTAATTAGGAATTATGTTTTGAGATGTTTGAATTTATAGAAAATAATAGACATTAATCATCATGATTGTTGTAATTGTATTTTCTGATCTCGTGTCCTGATTTTCAGAAAATTGTATTAATGACATATGGACATTATCATATTGTACATTTATATTTATTTTGATTAAAAAAAGAAACTCTAAAGCAAAACACCTACAATTTCTTTTTCCCCAAGTCAATCTCCCTGATTAATTTTTAGGAATTAAATTGATTTTGTCATATCATCTAATTTAAGTGCATTTTAAATTTCTAGTTAATATAAATATATATATATATGTATACAATCTCTTCAATTCAATATATTTGATGTTGTAGATAAATATTTTCTTTCTTTTATCCATATCTCCATCCCAAAAATCTCTCATAATCATTTTTTGACAGACTAAATCGCTCATAATTTCAAGATTATCTTTATTAATTAATTAATTAATACTAAAAACAGTTAACAAAGGATAAATTGCATTCTTAATTTTATCAACAAACTTTAAGACAACACTGCTAATTAGCGCAATGTAATCGTGTTATGCCGATTTTTTATTTTTTTAGCAGGATTTACTTAGTGTATTAAAAAAATAACACATGCATAAGACGGTCTCACGATGAGACGGAACATAATTTAAGCATTGACGTTTTAACACTTTAGAAGAAATACTGTGATTTGTAGTAGATTGTACCCCGTCGCATGCATGAAACTGTCCCAAATGTGTTTTTGTTTAAAAGAATAGATTAGAAAACATTTTTTTTTTTAAATAATTGTATGAATTTTATTTTTAAGATATGCTAATATTATTATACAATAAATACATGGCAAGATAATGCATGCATTGTTGTAAAATCTTTACAAAAAGATAGAGAAGAAAATTTGACTGTAAAGAACCATATATTTAGAATGGAATCATATTCTTACTTTATACAATTTTTATTATGTTTTCGACCAATGGAAAGAGAGGGAAAACATATGTAAAATTACAACAAAACAACTAATTTAGTATTTTTTGCTTTCGAAAAAAAAAAACTAATTTAATATTTTTAGAATCAAATTAATCGTTGCATTAGATTTAAAATCTGAAATTGGATAAGAATTAATGTTTTGACCAAAATATTTATTGTGTTTTTTAGACGATAATAGTAGATTGAATGGATATTAATAAAATTTTACTAATTTAGAATTTCAGAATTTAATTAATTTATTGATAGAAAAAAAAACAATTATTTAGTATACTTAATTTCCTTATTTGGATAATCCACAAATTAAAATTTTCGAAATCAACATACTATGACTTCCTCGGTTATAGTAAAAATTTAACAAATTTAATGTCTAATGATTTTTTAAACGAAATAACACTCCTATATAAACCACGTTTATACATAAAGTAGCACGTAAACCCGAGTACTACGCGGAATTCAAAATAATTTTTATATTATTAATTTTAAATTAAATATTTTAAATATTTAATTAGTTTGATTAATTTAATTACATACATAATTTGTATATTCTAATATTGTATATGTATATTTTCATTTATTTCTTATTTTAAATTACATCATCCCATTAAAATTAGATGTCATACTCATTCCAGTCTTATATATTATCTACATAATATATGTCATTTTGACATTTTTACCCCCTCATTATCTCATATATACTCTTAATGGTTACTTTCCATGGTCATTAAATTTTTTAATTTGTCTACAAATATGTTGTGTGAATCAATGTTTTCAGAACCGGACCGGACCGACCGGTTGAACCGGGAACCGGTCCTGGATCCGGTCCAATCACCCCCTAAAAACCGTTTTACAGTTTGAACCGGTCAAAACCCGTCAAAACCGGTTAAAACCAGCAAAACCAGAAAAAAAGCTGTCAAAACTTGATAAAACCGGTTATATGATGCTCGGACCTTCAAAACTGCCGGAGTACCAGTGTCGTACCAGACCTTCCATCTTCCATTTCAGAGACGAACACGACAATGGTTGTTCCAGTTCGATTGGACTTTTTTTTTTAGAAAAATAGAGAGTCGAAACTTGAAAAACGATGGAAATATGAAGATGAAATGTGAATCGCGGTTTTGGCAGCGAAGATATATCGGTAATCTGAGAATTTTTTCGTCAATGAAAATATGAAATGAAGCCGATGACACGAAAGGAGGAAGAAGATTGTAGGTCCCGAACGGGTTTTGTGAGGGCAGAAGTCTAGAGGGGAGGGGTGAATAGACTTCTGAAAACTTTTTCTTGCAGATCGGTGTGAGGCGGTTAGCTTCGATCGAGTCTTGCGAGTGAATCGATTTTGGTGATAACCAACTTACTAATCTCGCGAAGGCAGATTAGTTCGATAATATCGGTTTAAGCGATGTGTCTGCGGAATCTTAAGTTTTACCCGTGAAAACCGGTTTTTATAAATCGATTCCAAAGTTAGTGTTTTAACGGTTATTTGAAGTGTCAAGCTTGATCGGATCGAAGCTTGGTGCTAGGTGATCTCAACTTAGAATATGTATCGCTTTTAAAGGTTGTGTGCAATTGTGTAGGCAGTTAATCAAAGCGGTAAAGGCGCACAAGATTTATAGTGGTTGGACAAACCGATCCTACGTCCGCTCTTCCCTATCACAAGGGGCACCAACTTAACCAGCGAACTTAGTTTTATGTGTTAGTTCAACACAAGACAACCGACATATATTTAAGGAGTTCTCACTCAACCGATCGTAAATCGTAACTAGAAACCCTATGCGAAATCTTGCTAAACAACTTAACCTAACTTGGGTTTGGATAAGATTGTTTTGGTTCCAACTATGAAATCTTTTCTAGTGTTTAAGGTAGCCTATCAATTTAGATGAAAAGATTTCTATGCTAAGAACTTATGGGATGAACACTTAATAAAATAATCTTCTTGATCGTGTTCTTCGTGCGGAAATCGATAATTGCTTGAGTTTCTTGATTGTTCGGTGTTTAGTGTCTTCACTCGAAGTGTGATCCCATATTTATAGACCTTGAAATCAAAGAGCCGTTGGAGAGCAATTTGATTTTTGATCTATATTAGGTAGGTTTTGAGATTGATGTGGCGTGCTCGAGGCGGCATGGCGAAAAGCGTGAACTTGTATTTTATAGCCGTTAGAGAGCAAACATCAAATCCCTTAATTGTCGGCTCCGATCATACGTGTCTTGTTCTTATTGGTTAGCGAGCGCACTTTTCGGTGTTTGTTCTTCCAACTAAGGTTGACATTCTTCTTGTTCGGATCATCGACGTATGATTAGGTGAAACATCGTTTTTTCACTGGTGGTGACTTTGATCGATCTACGATGGAGTCTTCGGTGCTGTTGACTTAACTTCAACTAGCGGACTCGGTGATGTAGGTCTTCGGTGCGATCTTACGGAAGTCATCGATCTTCAAGTATTACGAGTTTGAGCTTTATGACTTGGTGAGATATCGACTAGATCGGATCGATCCGATCTTCGTTCTTCTCTAGAATTTTGGCTGTCGGATATCAGCTGTTCTTTGGATCTTCAGATCTGACTTATATATATTGAGGTTCCCCTCAATATGTGACCTATCTATTACATCAGTTGTTCTATACAGTAATTATCAACTGGTATTCTATAAACGGTAATATAAACATCGATCATTGCCTAATGTGTCGATTTGGTCCTATTACATGTGTTTACGGAACTTTTATCAAAACTATAAATTTCCCAACAATTTCCCTTTTTGATAAAACCAAAACACGAGAAACCAAACACAGTTGATAAATATAGAAAGCGAAAAAAAGCACATAATCAGAAGACAATGAGATTTTGTCTTAGGATCAGAAAATAAACTTTTCTCATTAGATATGTCAATTACATGTTACATCAGAAAAGTTTGAATTTAAAAACAGCTGATCCTGAGAAGTCTTCTGATTCTTCACTCTTTAGGTTTGTATCCTTTTGGCATCTCTCTTTGATCTTGAGGTACGTTGAAGATCTGATATAGTTTCCATTTGACATCATTGGTCTGGCCGAGGATCGATTATATGCGTTTTGCTTTCGGGATGTCAAAGTAGAATCTCTGAAATGCCGGTCATCAAATGAGCCATCCGCCTTCTTCAAGTAATCCAACAGATCATACTCTTGGCGAGAGATTTTTTACATTGATAAGTTTGGCCTCATTTTCGAGATACTTGAAAAAATTTGGATATTTATTTTCTAACGGTTGAGAATTCATCATCCGGAGATTCTTCTCGTGGAACAAGATTAAGGACAAAAAGCATCCGAAGCCATTCGCCGATCTTGTTCCATTCCTCAAACCTCTTAGCATGTGCGGCGGATTTTTTGGAATGATCTCATCAACTCTTCTTTGGCAATTTGAGGTTACAATGCAATTTTCGGCCTTTCCTTTCTTTGCTCTCGATCTGAATTTTTTCTTCAGATTTTCTGCCTCTGTCAATTTTTCTGCCCTTCTTTCTTCTTCGCTTTTTCGGGCCTCTCAACCTTTGCTCTTTGGATAGTTTTTCATTTGATTTCTTATCGGCCATGATCTGGCTATTTGTCTTCTTGTGACTATTTTAGTTTGAGTGGGTAAAATACGAGGTTGTGTCGAGTGGTAATGCAGTTGTGATTTCCCAAAGACCCGAAGAAAGACTACCTTTGTGATGTCCCAAAGACCTTGCATGACCTACCTTTCTTGCCTTTGACTTTTCCATCTTTTGAGAGACTTCGTTAGCAAAGAGATCCAGATGGTCTAGTCTTTGTCCATAGGCTTCAATTTATGCAATTAGGTCTTCTGTTGTTACGATCATGTCGGTTGGTTTCTCCTCCGTCCTTCCCCTTTTTGGTTTGATCAAAAAGAGGCGTGAGGTGGGAAGTTAGGGATCCAAAAACCGACCGATATTGCCTGTTGAGAGATCGTAACAGATAAACCTGGAACTTGAGTAGTTAGATGTTCAACCTTCGAGATCAGCTCAGTCTTGACAGATTCCATGGTAGTAGAGAGTGTAAAAATCAGTTTGTCAAGTTTCTCTTCTGTCAATTCGAGCTTTTCAGTGAGCATCGGAAAAGAAACTTGTTGTTGATCAACCTGAATCAACTTGTCATCAATGGATTTTATAAGTTCGGCAGACACGGTGGTCACAGTTTGGGAGAACTGATCTTTGATAGCTGCAATCTGGGAAATAGTCAATTCCCTTTGATCTGTTATTTCTTTGAGGCCAATCTGCCTCTGATCAGCTATCACTCCCTCAACTTCTTCTTTCAGGAGATCTTTGAGACAAGATCTGATTTCCTGAAATTGATCAGCGGTGATATGAGATGTTGGAATGTTTTGCGTCACTTGATCAGTTTCAGTTGTTTGTGCCTCCAGTGGTTGGTCATGAACTGCAAAGACACAGTTCCACTATCATCGGCGACTCCTCTGTATCCTTCATTGTAGCATCTGCTTGAGAGTTTCTTGAGCAGTCTCCGGTTCGCCTTGTTCAGTCAACCTTAGCTTCCTGTGGATCAGAGCTTTGATAGATTCAATGAGTTATCATTTCATTTGGTGATCCTACTTTAGCAATTTCCTCATATCGAAATCAAAATCTGCAAACTCATCAAGACCGCCCATTTGCTCAATAATCATTATAAAATCGAGAAGCTTTTTAATCGAGATCTCTCGGTGAGGATCTCCATAACTTGTTCTCTAATAGCGAGGATGGGCGACCCGATTACGGATACATCTCATCAATTTCTCGTTAGATTTGCATTCGACTATTTTCCTGTGATGGTCTTTGATGATCTAGACTCGGGAAATTATGCATCGATTCGGTTGATGAGATGTGGAGGGTTCTGGTGGTGCTTAGTAGGTGGAAGTTATGCGATATGCTCGACTGCGAGAGGTTACATTTGTGGAGGCGAGTGCGCTGGTTCCTAGCAGTGTAGTTTACAGTTCATGACTGTTGCGATTTGAGGTTATGACGATGATGTAGTTTCGAGTTAGCGGTGATGTAGTTTTCGAGTTGAGCGCGGTGGAAAAAGTAGGAAGACATGCTCGGCGGCCATTAGTACGAGTGGTGAATCGGTTAATTTGGAGGAGAAGGAGATCGTTCGTCTCGTGATTCTTCCTCGAGAATATTTGGCGAGCTCTCGGACGAAGCTTTGCTGTCGATTTTTCACGATTTTTGTGGTGCAACAGGTGATCTGGCGCTCTTTCTTCATCGACTCATCTTCTAAGCATCGAGTCATGGAGGCTTGCTTCGCCTTCTTGACCTCTTTTCTTGGACCTTCACGGTTTTCTTTTCTTCTTACGGTGTAGAGCGAAGTTGCTTCCTTGCTTTTTCCTTCTTCGTCTTTGGGGGAGTTGGCGCATATCATCGTCGGTGGCCCAAATATGGCTAAAGTGGTGGAGAGGAATGCCTTGTAGGGCTTGATCCATTCTGTTCCCATCGGCATTTGACATTTTGTCTTGTAGGATAAGCGCAACCTTGTTGAGATTGGCGATCCTCTTCTTTAGATAGACACGCCTCCACTCATCAACTCCAAATTTATCATGTTCTTGGAGTAGAATGGCCTTTAGGAACCCATGCCAATTGATGTTCTTGGCTTCATCAATTATTCGACCATCTTTGTCTGATTTGGTGATGTAAGAGCATTGAAATTTGAATGAAATACCCATAATTGTTTTTGACAAAATATCAAACAACAATCGGTATTTCCTCTTGAGCATTGGCTGACAAAGCCCGGCGTATGATGTTTGTCGGCCTCTCGATGAGCTCGTTTTCGATCGGCTCATCTTGATTCTCCTAGTAGTGAGGTGAGATTAAATCCTTTTGGTAGGGTGAACAGACGAGTTATATCCTCATTCGTCGGTCGATCTCTTCTCCGTTATTTCGAAAGTAGTTCTTCTCTGGAGCATCAGTATCCACCCTTAAATTCCTTACGAATTCGAGGGCTTCATCTTTGCATCCTTTGGATTGCGTTAAAAAGACAATATTTCTCAAGTCTGCTTTCTTGAATTTCCTCTACTTCCATTGATTAGGATCCTTTGTAACCCCAAATTGTAAAAACTTGTCCTCGACAATCCTTAATGTCGATTCGCATAGTTGCACATTATTTTACCCATACCGTGAGTGATCATCTCTGAGATAAGATAGATTCGGTTAAAATTGTGCATAAATACTAAGAATATCACATATCGGAAACCAAGAAACAATAAAACATAATCTGAGGATATCGGCGATTGACAAAATCTTTAAGATCAATGGTTTTAAAAGAATGATTCATCAAATAATCGAAATTACGGATTCTTTTTTTGGATTTGAGACTTAAGAAAAACACTTTGAATCGCAAAAAGTAATCTGGAGAGTTTTCGAGGAAAATAAAAACGCAAGTTTGTGATTTGGAAAACTCTGGTAGGGTTTTTGATGAACCTTATAAAGATGAGGAGGGAAAAAGACAAGATTTGGAAGATCAACCGTTTGAAAAGATTAGACGATCCAGATTAAGCGGTTTTGATCGAATGGTTGGGAAAAGCACGTACGAAAACCTTTTGGATTTAAAAGCTCATTTTGTAGCAATTAATACATGTACCCCACGTCCGCATTAAATGATTTGCGGGGATCGTCGCCACAGTGTAATGCGTCTGATAAAAGGCAAATAAAAACAGATAAAATCCGATAAATAAGCAAATAACAAGGGAAAAGAAAGGCGTATCTGATTGACTGATATAGTAATCAGTCAATACCACTTGAAGTTGATTCCACTTGTTGATCTTAGTTTTCTGCCTAAACCTTATAATTTCCCAACTGTTCTTTTCAACTGATCTGTTTCATTTTGTGTCTGATTTCCCTTCTGATCCTCCTCGATCAGTTGAAGTTCCCCCTTCAACTGATATTTACTTTTCTCATAGGTGATATATCGATTTGTTGAGGTTTCAAGTTCAAGATGATCTTCCTTATTTTCGACGGGCCAGTATGTAATCAGATTTTGGTTGACCTAATCTGATTCTTCTCAGATCAAGCCAATTCTTGGGATAAGTGTTACCGCCAAAACTTAGTCTAGAATAGTAGTCTCTATTCCCTAAGTTGGCGTGATTTGACATCGTAATTATAAATGCGTATATCTTGATATGTCAATCCGTAGTAAATTTATCCAATTATCGATCGGCGTGATTTCTACATTTGTCCTTGTGATCTGAATTTCTCTAAAAGGCTTTTTGAAATCAAATTTGCATTTGCACCTTCTTGGTCTCTATAAATTGGACCAATGTTTTACACAACATAACCCATTCATCATACTTATATTTCTTTGTAAAAACATGCATTACGGTGAACCCTTATTTAAATTGAAACTTAGGCAAACACCTTTATCCCTTTTTCAATGATTTCAGCTTCTCAAATCAACCCTGTGTGTCCCTTATCACTGTTTTCGTCGTCATCAAAATTTCACATACAATTGTTGCCAAGCTTCTCTACCACCATGGCGGCGGATCTGCTGTCGCAACTGAGAAGACACTTCTCCTAACCATATGCACCTTGTGTGTCTATCGTTATGACGTAACCAGCATCAACAGACTCAGTCTGATATAAAACATGAGTTTGATATACGGTCTTGATCAGACAACAGCTGATCTTCGTATATCAACTCAATTTTTTCATGCAACACATGTGCCCATAAGGTCTTTGAACTAATTTCTTGGCACATGTGCTCCATTTAACAGCTGGAGAGTCCATTGACTTCAGGTCTAAGGGCTCCTGGCTTAGAAATCCTATCAATGCCGCTCTTGCTCCACTGGTTTTAGCTTCAGCTAGCGGCTTTAGGATTTCTTTAAAGCCTCTCTCACCCTTGTTAAGTGGGGGAAAATGAGAGCATCAGATTTAAAATCTCTCTCTCCCCTGCTCTTCTTGGGTTAGGATGAGGGTTTAGGGTTATATGTTTAGGGTTTTTGGTTATGACTTATGTACTGACCTCCGGGTCCTTTGTACTTGTAACTTGTAATGTAATCTGACCTTCGGGTCTTTATCAATGAAAAGTTCTATTATTCCATTGTTGTGTAAATTCTCTGCTTTCTTATGCGATTGTAGGCTTTAATCTGTGAATCTTGCTTGTTGAATATGTTAAATCGACTTACAAAGATGTAAAATAACCCAACTGATTTAATCAGATATTCCTTTTAAATTGAGCGTTTCCTTTAATCTGATAAACCTTGTTGGTCCCGGTGAGAACGAGTCTTACACGTGTATGGGGGGGGAATACACGTGTTCAGTGATTTTAAAACTTTTTTCTTCTTCGAGTCGACTTGGGTGAGAAAATCACGAAGATTAGGTTACGAGAAGACAGATCGCTCGAGTCAAAGTCTCTTGAGCAGTGATCTGAGTTGCTTTCAGATACCTCAGATAATCCCAACTGAGTCCTGAGTGTCAAAGATCTTGAGTTGCTTGGATCAGATAACTAACTTACTGAATCCTCAGATGAGAGTTCAGTTTGGTAACTATCTGTTCTAGCTACTCAGTCGTGCGGAATGGTTGGCCCTTAGATTATACTCGTTTTAAGCTTTGCTGAAAACCTTCCCCTTATGAAATAGTGATTAGGCTATGAATCACTTATGCAACTTTCATTGGATTGATTCCAATTGAATATCAGTGAAAAGTATGCTTTCAAAATCAAGTTGATGCAACAATTAAGCACAGATAAGGAAAGCAATAAAGAACACAGCAGTTATAGTGGTTCGGAGACTCAAGCTCCTACATCCACTCTCACGACTCTTGAGAGAAATTCACTATCAACCGGAGCTTTTCGACTACCTCGTAGTTTACTTACTCAACTTCGCCCCTGAGTTTTACGACTACTCCCGTGGTTTACTTACTCAACCCGACCTTGAGTTTTCTGACTACCTCCGTAGTTTACTTACTCAATCACACACAAGCTTTCAGACTACCCCTGTAGCTTACTAACTTCTTCTCTAGAGTTTTTTGGACTACTCGCGTAGTTTACTAACTCTTTACAACTCTACTCACCAACAAACACACTCCAACTACCTTCTCGAGGGTTTGGGGTTTCTTGGTTGGTTTTCAACTAGGATGAGATATCCTTTACAATAAAGCACAATGCAAAGGGTTAGGATATCTCGACTAAGCTTTGGATAAATCTTATCAAGCTAGGCTTAGTAAAGTGAGCTCTCTTCAATATAAAAGCACTTGGGAAATTCAAGGTATTTGAGTGCTTTAACTTTTGCAAGAATAAGTTTGAGCTATTGTTGCGTATAAATTTCCCGTAACCTTACTATGTAGAGGGTCACCGGTATTTATAGGCATACACCAAGGTCACTCTTGAAAACTATCCGTTGGAGAGATAGCCGTGAGTTCCCTCTTATGGTGTGTGAGAAACGGTATATTTAGAGTTTGAAACTCCCTAACACGTTTTTAGGCAATAGCCTTTCATGTAGCCGGTCTTCACTTTTTGCGATCTGGAACTTTCATACATCGACATCTTTTTTTGACATCCTTTGTCATTGTCGGTATGATGCAGTGTCATCTTCCTCTTTTTGACTTTTGTTTTCGATTAAGGGTAGACACCTTTAGCGGCTCTTTTGATTACAAACTACGAGTTTGATATAACCTTAACAATACTTACGACTTAGTTCCTTTTATGCGCATTTGAATGTCTTGGCAATATCTAACTTTCTAAGGCATCGCGTTTCTCTCGATATTGCATCCTTGGATAGATATATTGATTGCCTCGGAACATTGAGTTCATCTTGAGCATTGACATATTACCGAGTCTTGATAATTCTTGTGCTTTTAGTATTCTTGATCTTGATACTCGGTCTTGATCTTGTGTCTTGAGTCTTACGAGTCTTGAGTCTTGAGTCTTGATTTATCTTATTTATTTTATCTTTGAGTCTTCATCTTTGAGTCTTGATCTCTCGATTTCATCTTGAGTCTTGAGAGACTAATACGAAACTATATCTGGCGACTTATACATTTTGCAGATAACATCTGAATACTCTAAAACCGAATCGACTCAACTATCAAGATCATTCTTGAACATGTCATACTCGGGGTTTTGGGATCTTAATCAAAATCATATAATCTTTTATTAAATTCATCTCCCAACAATTTCCCCCTTTTTGATGATGCCAAAACCTATCTTGTTACAAGTATATAACCTATTCTCGGGTTTGAGGTTTTATCTATTACAAGATTGGTTATGTCCCAACAGATTTCTGAATCGGAGAATCTCCCAAAAAAATTTGAAGAGAGTCTCCCAAGAATTTCATCACCAAACAATCGATGTCGGGCATATCAAAAGACATGTAAAATAAGATAATGAGGTATTATGTTTTGAGCATAATGATAAATCTTCATTGATGATAAGTGTAGCTTTTACAGATTACAATGAATTTATCAAACAAAATCAAAAAAGACAAACATTTGAAGAAGCACAAAATCTTCCGAGTCTTGGTTTTTAGTCTTGATTTGGCTCTTGGTCTTACCTTTCTGTTTGCTTCATTTTCGATTTCATCGATTGGGCACTTCGGATCAAACATTCCGGAAGTATCTCTTCTTGACTCATTTCTTTCCACGATGATGTGCGGATTTGTTTCGATTAGTCCCATCGACCCGGCAGATTGAGCAATTTCTTGCGTAATGGCCTTTTCATTTACCAAGCCATTACCAAGTTTGGAGGAGGATAGGAATATGGACCGGGGCTACTATCGTACTCCACCTTCATCCGCAAGGTTAATCGACTTTGTAGATACTTTGGATAAAAGGTGAGAAGATGTTCAATGAAAGCTTAGTTACGATCGAGCCTTCCCTTCTCCATTCCACGAGAACATCAAAATTGAACGAAGGTTCTCTTCACTTCTTCCACATGTCGTTGAGTTTAATGGGCATCCATTTATCAACATGGGGCCACTCCAAGCGCTTTTCGATGTTCCCTTCCTCTTGCTTCATAAACTTTACGAAGTCACTCGCCGTTTACGCTCTTCGTCTATCTCCTTTCGATCCACGAAGTTCACGAGACCGAAGCGGTAGCTTTCTTAGCTTGTTCTTTTTGGAGTGTCGCCGAGCCTCTTTGGAGTTGAAGACTTTCTTACGAGGTTGAGACTCAGATTCTTACGCATTTTCGAGAATCGAGTTTTCTCTGGGTTGGCTTAGAAGCTTTAAATGCGCTTGCTTCTGAGGTTGAACAACGCCCAAAAGGCTTTCCTCTTCATAAGCGATTCGGCACCGGCTGGCTTGTTCCAACCTTAGTTCTAACACTCGGTTTTCTCTTGCAACCTCAAGCTTGGTTTTGCTCGGCTTCGAATGTAGACAAAGCTTCTCTACTTGAGCAAATTTTAACTTCTCGTAGCATCGACTTCTTTAAAGGCTTGGGCTAAATTGTACATTTCAGCATCTTTACGAGCCTTCTTTTTCCAAATCGTGCCATGAACTTCACGAGGTCGCACCTTCCTTTCCCCCTTCTTGGCTTAGTAGTTTGGAAGAAGTGCGGAGAGATTTGTGTCCATATGATCTTGTTCTTTGCTCACCGGCGGATCTCTCTGCTAGTGATCTTGCTCATCTTCCATTCTTCTAATGTAGTTCTTAGCCCATGAGGCAGTTCTTGAAATGTGGGCAAAGCGGCGAAGAGTGCATCTTTAAGCATCTCTGTCATCTTGGTCATGAAACCTTTGAGCTCATTTCCTCAACAATGATTTGATCCGCACCTCATATTTCTCTGTCGGTTTTACCTCTAGCAATTGATCGACTCACGGTGCTTTTGTTTCATTTCATCACTTATCTCTGCATTGACTCCTAAAACTTTTCTTTTAGCTTTTCTTCCATGGAGGTCATCCGAGTGGTCGAGTGTTTTTGTATCTGCACGATTCTGAAGAAGAATGGCTAAATCCTTCCATTATACGAGCTTGATTGGCCAATGTTTCTTCCATCGAGCAATTTTGATTGCCATTGGCTCAATCTTCTCAAGTTTCTCCATTACGGGAGTGAGATCAATCTCGGTGACCTTACTTTTTATACGTCTTTGTTTGATCATCTGAGCTTCGCTTCATCACGAGCTCCGACCTCAATTGAGCCTCGATCATTTTATCGGACATTTGAAATTAAAGATAGTACTTTCGGTAACTCCGGCTTCATTATCAATAGTGCGAAAAGGTACGAAGAGTGCTAACCGATCTGAGATTGATCGACAACGAAGTCTCTATTTACATTTTGAGGCGATCCTCGGCCTCTCCTGTTGGTCCCCATCTCCATCTTTGGATTTGTCTCATCTGCTCGGGGCTCAACCTCATTTCTTTCTTCTCGCTAACTTCTTACGAACGACTCATCAAAATCGAATTTTTCAATCGAGCTTTGTCTTACGAACCACGAGAAGTCGGTCGGGAAGGCTGTCTCCTCATTCCACCGGTCTTCCCCTCGAATGTAGCAATATCAAGCATCTCGGGAAGAGTCGATTGAGGATATACTTTGTCGTTCTTAATCGAAGAATATATCTTGCGGATCGGGGTATGAAATGAGCTCGGGGTATTGGTCAGGATGAACCGTTCCCCTTGCTCCTCCATTCGCCTTCTTGACCTCGCCTTTCTTCCATCTCGGGCTCTACGGTTCGATGGGGGCTTCTGCTAAGGGATCAGCGGTAGGTCTTTCGAGGAGCTCATCGAGTACATTTTGCTCTGAGCCTCGGTAGTATCTGAAGCTTGTGCATTTGAGTCCTCGGTTTGCATCCGAGTGGGTTACGAGACTGGTGGCATTTCCTCGATATGAGTGCGAGTTGGTTGGCTTGATGGTGCGAACTGCGCATCTTTGGATCGACTCTGGTGGCTCTTGATGATCGAGCTGTTCATCGAGGTAGGTATTTACGAGGTCGAGCTCCTTTTAAAATTTCACGAGAAATTTTATCCGAAGTGAGTGATGTCTCCGGCACCTCGAGAAGACTCTTTGCTCCTCGATCGATCTGTGTCCTTGAGATAACTTGAGCCGGCACTTGTAATGGTGAACTTTGAGCGATTTGGCCCTCGGGTTGTCTCTCGCCGGAATCATTTGCGCTTGCTACCATCGTCGGTGAGAACCACCAATCTTCTGCGCTTTGGGCGAGGTTCTTTCTGCCTCAGCGGTTTTGCTCCTTGCTCTCTATTTTTTGCCTCCAACAGAACCTTCCCCCGGTTTGTTGAGTCTCTTTCTCGGCGACCCTTGAAGGTGATTCTACCTTCTTTTCTCTTTTCCTCGAATAGCACCTTCTTCTCAAAGATGGGTTTTGAAGAATTTTGGATTTAGGGAATGGGGTTGAGTTGGCGAAGATATCCTCTTCCTCTCTGCACATCTCCAAAATATAGGCAATTTTGGTGGCATGGTGGATCTTGCCTTTCATTGTGATTTCCCCATTGACTCTTTTTATGATCTTGGCTTGCTCCGACACCATCTGGACTAAAATTTCAGCCGGTTGAAGTCGGTGGTGGGAGATGCCTCGATCGCCGCCATCGATCTGAGCTTGGGTACTTATACGCTCAAAACTCCCTTGAAGACTCATGGCGCTCTTGCTCTAATATCCATCGGCCACGATATTGTGGCTTTAGGTCTTCTTGTTCAAAGTTGCCTCAAACTTCACGAGATTCTCGGCAATCCTATCTAGGTACTCTGCTCTCTTTCCGACATATACATCGCGGGGATCCTCTCCTCTATCACATAGCTCAAACACATCATTGATTTTTTTGGAATAATGCACAACTCCCTCTCAAAATCGGCGTATTTTGATGAGTGATCTAGATGAGATCTGATGTCGAAGAGTGCATACAATCTTCTTCATCTATTTTCAAATTGCGGATGAATTCGATTACTTCGCTGCGAACTCTGGTGCAGTCGACTTGCGACTAGATGGGTGAGTTTGGCGGTCGGATCATATTGAGCCTCCTCTTACGGCTTTGAGTTGGTTGAGCTCTCAAGTGGGACAATGAACTCGTACCATGGCTTATTGGTTATGACCAATCTCTCATACGCAGTTGGAGCCATTTTAGGATGTGATTGAAGAATTTGAAGCTTTAGGGTTTTGCGATTTTACGGGCAAAAGGGATTTTAATTCTGAGTATTTGGGAGCGAAGGGTTTGATAAAATTTTGGCTTGAATGGCTTGAAGAGGTATAGATAGCTTTGAGATCGTGGGGAATCGTGTAGGTTAGGTGAAAAGTAGCGGTTGAGATTAATCTCGATTAATCGGGTATATGAACAAACGATCTCGAAAAGTAAGCCGCCAAAATTTCCTCTGTGTGGTCAATAATGTGGAAGAGCATTAAATGGTATCCTTCTTGAATTTAAAAGCGATCATAAAAACATTCCTCGGTGTTTTGTATTTATTGCAAGTGATTCTTGAGTTTTATTTAAGCAATAAATGGCTCACATGAGTCATTACTTCTTGAGACTAATTTTCTTCTATCGGTCTTCTTGAGTCTTGACCTTGATAAAATGTCGATTATAATCTTGAAATCTTGAAAAGGGTTCAAAGACGTATTCTTGAAATCTTGCCTATCGATAAATCTGAGTTTCTTGAGACTCGATTCGGTATTTCATTTTATCTGAGTTTCTCGGTAGAATTTCGAGAAAGCTTCATGTATATCGAAAATCTTCAATTTTGATTTACTCTATACACTGGTTCTAACATCCCTAATTCAACCGAAAGTTCACGAAATCTTGATTGACCAAAGGTTTAGTCAAGATATCGACTCTTTTGCCTATCGATTATGAATTTTCTCCATCCTTATGTCTTTTTTTTCTCGACATGATCTACGATGAAGTGATGTCGATATCCACATGCTTGCATCGGTGTGCAATACGGATTTTTTGTGAAATAGCAATGGCACTATTATTGTCACAAAATATTGGTACTTCATTGGCCACAACTTTATAATCCCTTAATTGTTATGCGAGCAAAGAATCGAAACACAGAAACTTCTGCTGACGACCATGTATTGACTTCGATAATCTTGGTTGCTCTTCGAGGTCCGTTCTTTGAAAACCAAGATATCGGTTTGCTTCCTAGAAATTGACAAGTTCTGTTGTGGACTTCTGTCAATTACGCAACCTCCATAGTCGACATCTCGAGTAACGGTTAATTCAAGGTTATCATCAGCTGGATACCATAATCCTCTATTCACTGTGCCCTTAAGATATCTCAGTATCTTTTTAGCAGCCTCCATGTGACTAGTCTTAGGATTAGCTTGGTATCTTGCACATATCCCAACAGCAAATGTTATATCTGGCCTACTTTAACGTGAGATAGAGCAATGATCAATGATTCCTCTATAATCGGTATGATTTCTTGATTTGCCTTATACGAATCGAGGATCCATCTTGTAGTTAGTATTCATAGGAATCCTAAGCGCATTGCAATTTTTTACACCATATTTGCAATCGGATCTACGGTGTACTTTGCACGGGTTGATGAATATTCCTTCCTTTGATTATTTCACTTGAAGACCTAGAAAGAAATTCATCTCTCCCATCATTGACATCTCAAACTTGCCTTTCATCAGTGTTGAAAACTTTTCACACAGCTGATGGTTTGGAGATCCAAAAATGATGTCATCAACATATATCCGAACGAGAAGATATCTTTCCCATCCTCTATCTGACGAGTTCTATCAGCGATTCCTTTGACAAAACCATGGTCGAAGAAACCGAGAAAGAGTATCATACCATGCTCTGGGTGCTTGCTTGAGACCATACAAGGCTTTTCTGAGCCTGTAAACTTGGTCATTCTGTTTGAACCCAGGAGGTTGTTCCACATAAACCTCTTCTTTAAGCACACCGTTCAGAAATGCACTTTTCACATCCATTTGATGATATTTGTGAACTTCATGTGGGCAGCATATGCAAGAAACAATCGATGGCTTCTAGTCTTTCAAGCTGGTGCAAAGGTTTCATCATAATCAAGCCTTCTTCTTGGGAATAACCTTGTGCAACTAGCCTTGCCTTGTTTCTTACAATGTTGTTGTTTTCATCTCTTTTATTCTTGAAAACCCACTTGGTTCCAATGACATTGTGCCTTTTCGGTCTATCTACCAACTCCCATACTTCATTCCTTGAGAATTGATTATTTCATCTTGCATAGCGGTAATCAATCTGAATCTTGTAGAAACTTCACCAATCTCTGCGGGGTTCTTTCTCCGATAGGAAGCAGCGAGAATAGTGCACTTTCACCATGGAACCTTCTTGTCTTAACACCTTCGGTTAGATCACCCACAATCGACTTGTAGGATGACTATCTAACCATTTCCTTCTTGATGTTCCCCCTTCAATAGTATCCTCAACATTTGAAATGTTAGGTTCGATTATATCGATGGCTTCGGGAACAACAGAAAAGGAGAAAGTGAATCATCTTCCTCGGGAAATTCTATTGAGAACATTATCGAGAGACATTTGTTCCCCTTTGGTTGATAGATTGAGAATTTGCCTCATTTGTGACCACATCTTCATTGGCATCACATACACGAGTGCAGGCGGGTGTCTGTTCGGATTGGTTACCTTTAGTCTTTGGTTTTTCTGAGTCTCACCATCGATTTCCATTACGAACTTCTTTATCGAGTCTGAGTCACTCAATCATAGATTGTGGTGACTTACCTTTTCGAGTTCGATAGATGATTTTTTTCTTTTTGTTTCGGGCTTAATCTGGTGATCCTCTTTAGTCGGTTCATACGCATCATGTTCTGTTTCTTACGAACACAAATAGTTTCATCAAAAACAACATGAGTGTTTCCTCCACAATAAAGTCCTACGGTTGTAAACTCGAAAGCTTTTTCTTGACTTGAGAATATCTAAGAATATTCCTTCATCGAACTTTACTATCAAAAGTTTTCAACTGATCTTTACCATTATTGTGTATGAAACACTTGCAACCAAACACACACGAAAGAAAGAAACAAGAGGCTTCCTTTCATTCCAAAGCTCATAAGGTGTTTTGCCTTGACTCTTAGTCGGCATGGATCTATTCTCATGAGTAGCATGCGGTGTTTGACTTGACCCAAAATCTTTTAGGAATATAAACCCCAAATTTATCATTGTCCTTAAACTTCTTTCGAGTCCTGTTCCTTCTTTCGGCAACACCATTTTGTTGAGGGTCCTTGCGGTGATGTTTCATGAGAAATTCCATTTCTTTGCACAATAATCGGATATAATATGATTTATAAATTGATTCCTTTGTCGGATATGATTTTGACCACACTCGATTCTTCTCAATCTTGAGCCTTTTCAAGAGTAGCTCTGGCGATTTTATCTCGAGTCTCTTTCTTACTAAGTAAGAATATGACCCAAGTATATCTCGAGTAGTCATCAACTACTACCAATGTGTATTTCCGCCATTTTGTGCTCACGGTGTTATAGGACCAAAAGATCCATATGAAATAATCGAAGTATTCTTTCGGTAGAAACCTCAACTTTACTTTTTAAATGATGTTTTTTATCATTTTGCCTTTCGCACGCATCACAAATATGTTCCTTACTAAACACTTCGTTAGGTAACCCTCTTACAAGAGCTAATCTTGCAAGCTTGTTGGGGTTTTGAAATTTAGGTGATTCATTCTTTTATGCCATAACCAACCGGGTATCTGTGGAACTTTTAGCAACTAAACATGTATCTTTAGGAGTTGAACTCAAAAACCAAGATACACATTCCCTTTTCTTGTACCCGGTCGATAATACTTTCGTGATGTTTCATCTTTCACAAAACATAAGTTCTTAGAGAACTCAACATTAAAACCTTTATCACGAAATTGGCTAATTGAAAGCGGGTTATGCTTCAATCCGGATACATCGGATACATATGAAACACCATGGATATGAACCGAAGTCGATTTCCAAAGTTCCATATCCTTGATTGTGTCCCTTGGAGTTATCTCCAAAAAGTGATGATCGTGGGCCTCTATGTTCAACATAGTCCTTTGAGTAACTTCTTGTATCTGTCATATGTCTTGAACATCCTTTGTCAAGATACCATATATCGAGAGTTTTTTCATCATCTCTGCTCATCGGTGCCATGTGATCTTTAGTCGGTTTAGTGCCCTTGTTTTCCTCGAAAAACAAATTAATTCTTAGGTACCCAATTTGTGTAGGGTCCTACAAGGTTAGATGTACCTTTCGGAATCCAAATCGCTGACAACTCTCATTACTTTAGAGTGGTACGATCATCTTAGTAAACATCAACATATACATCCACTACTCTGGGTGCCTTAGCAGTTTTCTGTATATGTGTGCTAGCTTTAGCTTGAACATGTGCCTTTGAATTCTTCTTTGGTTCAGGCCTTCTGTTCAGATGCTTAGGCTTTTGTGCAGCCGGTCTAAATCTTTGTTGATTCGGGTTCAGATAACCTTTACCTTTAGGCAAGTAAGGTTTAGGTTATGCATCTTTGAAATCTGGTCTTTCGATGGCGAGGACTTGGTCTCTTCAGTTGAGAATATCTCTGCTGAGTGTTTCTCTTCTGAAGATTCCTCTGATGGTTCAGTGTAGATCCTTTCAAGTTTGCATTCTTAGCCTGAGGCTTTGAAGTACTTGCCTGAAATTTTCTAACTGGCTGCTCAGGTTTTCTAGCCTTCACCTGAGGTTTGGGCTTTCTAACCTGATCATTCAGTTTTACTGAAACCATAGGTCCTTTTCCCTTATCTACAACCTTGGGCATTACTTCAGTTTGAAGTGTAGGTGCCACTGGTTTTACAAAGATTGTCTTCTTGCTACATGATGCAGCATTCAGATGACCTTGTGAGGTTCCCCCTGGAATAAATCCCAATCCAGATTTTATAGTGGCAGATCTCTGGTAACTCTGAATTTCATCTATTACTTTAGATGCATTATTCAATAGAGTTAACTTCTTCTGTGCACTATCCTCACAGTTCTGTAGAGTTTCATGCTTCTCAGAGAGGTCATTGAACTTAGTTACGATTAATTTGAGTTTCTTGATGGATTTCTCTAGCTTTTCAGTTAGGGTCTCTATCAACTTCTCTTTCTCTGAGAGTTGTACTTTCAGAACATCTAGTTCATCAGTAGCTCCCATAAATTGAGAAGTGATTTCAGTTTTGCTAGAGTCTTTCCATTTTAGATTTTCAAGCATTCGGTTCCTTATTTACGCTCTTGAGTTTTATTTACTTGATCCTTGCAAAAAATAGCATAGTCCTTCATCGATTCTCAAAAGAATCCATCAGTCAAAATATTATTTTTTCATTGGAACTTGAAAACTCTTGTGCTAATGTAGGAGCAATAATGAGAGCGAAGAGTTTACCTCCTCAATGGCCATCGGGCGAGATGTCATCACTATCCTTTGTCATCGAGAATATCTCATCTGAAAGAGCTAGATTCCTCCTCGGAATGTTCTTTTTACGCAACCATGCCCTTTGAGAACTTACGGTCTTTTTAGCTTGTCTTTCTCTTCTCTCCTTAGCACTCAACTCGGACAATCATCTTTGGAAGTGACCTTTCTTCGACAATTATAGCATCTGTTGGCATCATCATCGATCATTTTCTTCTTTGGACTTGGAGTCCTTCTTTTTACGGATGAAGATCCTTGACTTTCAGTCCTTCTTCTTCTCGGTTGATCTGTCCTCGGGTTTCTTTCGGTACTGTTGTTCTGTAAAAGCTTTTGTATTTTCCAAATCTACTATTAAGTCTGTCAAACCTCCTTGCCATCGATTGCTAGCTTTTCCTCAAGCTCATCCCGATGTTTGGCATGGGGTTCTCGATTCTTTAGTTTTCTGAGTTTTATCTTTTTGCTTTTAAAGCCACATTTTTACTTGATGAAGAATCATCTTTCTTTGTCGACCTTTTTGGATTTCTTATCAATTACAAATTCATAGGCTTTCGATTCGGAGAAGACTTGTTGGTATGGCATTGAGCTAATGTTCTTGGTGTTTTCAATCACCTTTGCATGAATATCCCATTTTTAGAAAGACCTCTAAGAATTTTTAATGCCACTTCTCTTTGTGGATATTTCTTTCCAAGTGCATTTAGATCATTCATGATGCTAGTGAATCGACTTCCAATTTGTCTATTGATTCACCATCATCCATTTCAAAAGCATCAAACTTTCCAATTGCCCTTTGAAAGTTTGTTTTCTTTTTATATGATCGTACGCCAGCACATAACAAATTAGTGTATCCCATATCTCTTTAGCAAGGTATTACGGTGAGAGATCATTCCCATCACACCATCATCAATTGTACTATATAGTGTGTGTTTTTGCCATGTAGTCTAGATTGACTAACTTCCTCTCCTCGGGAGTTAGTTGGTCATCGGACTTAGGAAATTCTTCTCTAGGGTCAATTCTCTCCTCTTACCGTAATGCAGGATTCACCACGAAGAAATTTGAATGGTCCTTGAGAAACCACTCTCCACATACGCTCATGTTTGGAATCTGAGATGTACTGCATTCTCGTCTCCATAGATCATAGTTCTCTCCGAGAACATGGGAAGTTTTTAGAAGATATTTTTACGATTTTTTTTGAAAAGCGAATTTTTAGCAAATCGATCGATTCGGATAGACCACAAGTAATTTTTGAAAATAAAACTTTGGTCAACACACCACAGTGGTCAAGTTGAACCTTTGCTCCGATACCACTTGTTGGTCGGTGAGAAACGAGTCTTACGTGTATGGGGGAATACTGCGTGTTGATTTTAAAACTTTTTCTTCTCGAGGTCGACTTGGGTGAGGAAAATCACGAAGATTAGGTTTCGAGAAGCACAGATCGCTCGAGTCAAAGTCTCTTCGAGGCGGTGATCTGGTTGCTTTCAGATACCTCGGATAATCCCAAGCCCGAGTCACGAGTGTCGGAGATCCCGAGTTGCTTGGATCGGATAACTAACTTCTTTGAATCCTCGGATGAGAGTTCGGTTTGGTAACTATCTGTTCTAGCTACTCGATCGTCTTGAGAATGGTTGGCCCTTAGATTATACTCGTTTTTAAGCTTTCTTTGAAAACCTTCCCCCTTATGAAATAGTGATTATTTTGTGAATCACTTATGCAACTTTCGATTGGATTGATTCCAATTGAATATCAGTGAATAGTATGCTTTCAAAATCAAGTTGATGCAACAATTAAGCACAGATAAGGAAAGCAATAAAGAACACAATAGTTATAGTGGTTCAGAGACTCAAGCTCCTACATCCACTCTCCCTGACTCTTCAGAGAAATTCACTATCAAACTGAGCTTTCTGACTACCTCGTAGTTTACTTACTCAACTTTCGTACGAGTTTTTACGACTACTCCACGTAGTTTACTTACTCAACCCGACCTTGAGTTTTCTGACTACCTCCGTAGTTTACTTACTCAATCACACACAAGCTTTCAGACTACCCCTATAGCTTACTAACTTCTTCTCTGGAGTTTTCTGACTACTCCGCGTAGTTTACTAACTCTTTACAACTCTACTCACCAACAAACACACTCCAACTACCTTCTCAAGGGTTTGGGGTTTCTTGGTTGGTTTCCAACTAGGATGAGATATCCTTTACAATAAAGCACAATGCAAAGGGTTAGTAAAGTGAGCTCTCTTCAATATAAAAGCACTTGGGAAATTCAAGGTATTTTGAGTGCTTTAACTTTTGCAAGATAAGTTTGAGCTCTTGTTGCGTATAAATTTCCCGTAACCTTACTATGTAGAGGGTCACCAGTATTTATAGGCATACACCAAGGTCACTCTTGAAAACTATCCGTTGGAGAGATAACCCGTGAGTTCCCTCTTATGGTGTGTGAAAGCGGCTATATTTAGAGTTTGAAACTCCCTAACATGTTTTAGGCAATAGCCTTTCATGTAGCCGGTCTTCACTTTTTGCAGTCTGGAACTTTCGTACATCTGACATCTTTTTTTTGACTTATCCTTTGTCATTGTCGGTATGGTGCGATGTCATCTTCCTCTTTTTGACTTTTGTCTTGATTAAGGGTAGACACCTTTAACGGCTCTTTTGATTACAAACTCGAGTTTGATATAACCTTAACAATACTTGACTTAGTTCCTTTTATGCGCATTTGAATGTCTTGGCAATATCTAACTTTCTAAGGCATCGCGTTTTCTCTCGATTGCATCCTTCGGATAGATATATTGATTGCCTCGGAACATTGAGGTTCATCTTGAGCATTGATATATTCTTGAGTCTTGATAATTCTTGTGCTTTTAGTATTCTTGATCTTGAGATACTCGGTCTTGATCTTGTGTCTTGAGTCTTGAGTCTTTCTTGTGTCTTGATTTATCTTATCTTTTGTTTATCTTGAGTCTTCATCTTTGAGTCTTGATCTCTCGGTTTCATCTTGAGTCTTTGAGACTATTACGAAACTATATCTGGCGACTTATACATTTTGCGGATAACATCACGAATACTCTAAACCGAATCGACTCAACTATCAAGATCATTCTTGAACATGTCATACTCGGGGTTTTGGGATCTTAATCAAAATCATATAATCTTTTATTAAATTCATCTCCCAACAAACAAACCTTCGTTCCTTAACTGATAACTCAGAATCGATCGATTTCTCACATCATTTCCTTGGTCGATCTTACGATCGGTTGAGATACCAAACTCAACTGATTCCTTTCAGCCTGGTTAGTCTCTTAACCAGCTGGTTCGAGAACAATCCATCAATCATTTTAGGTGCTTTTTCTCCAAGATCCAGAAGCCCTAGCTCATTACACAATTCTCTGAATCTAATCTCAGCTAGTGGCTTGGTTAGAATATCAGCTTTCTGTAAATCAGTGTGAATCTTTTCCATTCTGATATTCTTCTTTTCAACATGATCTCTTATAAAATGGTGTCTGACATCCACATGCTTGCATCTTGTATGTAGAACAGGATTCTGAGTGATTGCAATAACACTATTCTTCGCATCACGAGAATATAGGTACATTCTTAGCTACGATGTTATAATCCTCGGCCGACTAAGCAGAGCGATTGGGAAGCAACAACTTCCGCGGCCATATATTACCTTGATAGTAGATGTCGCAACTGATGTCTGCTTCTTTGAAAACCACGAGATCAGTTTACTTCCTAAAAACTGACATGTTCCTGAGGTTGACTTCCTGTCAATCTTGCAACCTCCATAATCAGAATCAGAATACCCACTAAGCTCTAGATTATCATCTGATGGGTAAAATAAACCAAGGTTTACTGTCCCCTTCAGATACTTAAGAATCCGCTTAGCTGCTTCTAGGTGGCTTTGCATTGGATTTGCCTGAAATCTGGCACATACACCTACTGCAAAGGTGATATCTGGTCTGCTTGCAGTCAGGTATAGTAGAGATCCAATGAGAGCCCTATATTCTTTTTGATTTGTTTTCTGACCATCCTCATCTGGATCCATCTTGAATCCAGTCATCATAGGAATTTTGGCTTCCTTGCAATTTTGAACTCCAAACTTAGCCAATAAATTCCTAGTGTACTTTTTTTGGCAGATGAATATCCCTTCTGCACTTTGCTTCACCTGGAGACCCAGAAAGTAATTCATCTGTCCCATCATGGACATCTCGAACTTCCTGCATCGACTTCTTTGAATCTTTCACATAGACTCTTGTTAGGAGATCCAGAAGATGATGTCGATCCACGAGATCTGAACCATCGAATATCTTCTCCATCTTCTATTACGAATAAGGTTACGTCCCTTTGTTCCTTTAGTGAACCCATCGTCGATCAAGAAGCGAGAGAGTGTATCATACCAAGCTCGAGGAGCTTGTTTACGGCCATAAAGAGCTTTTCTTAAGCGGTACACTTGGGTGTTCTTTTGAAGCCTGGAGGTTGTTCGACATAAACTTCCTCTGCTAGTACCCCATTTAAAAATGCACTCTTACGTCCATCGATACACGATGAACCCCTCGTGGGAAGCATATGCGAAATAGCCGAAATGGCTTCTAAGCGGCGGCGGTGCAAAGGTCTCGTCATAATCAATTCCTTACGATTGTGAATACCCCTTAGCAACAAGTCTTGCCTTATTTACGGTGATGACATTTTTCTCATCTCTCTTGTTCTTGAAAACACACTTCGTGCCAATTCGTCTTGATGATTTGAATGCATCTACCGGTTCCCAAACTTGATTTTGTCGAATCGTTCGGCTCTTCTGCATTGCTAGAATCCACTTGCGTCTTGTAGAGCTTCCTCTATTGTTGTTGGTTCCTTCATAGACAAATAACAATAATAATACTGCACTTTCACCAATCGATGTCTAGTTTTAACTTTATCGGATGGGTCTCGATGATCGGATCGGTTGGATGATTTGGTTATCCGGTCCTTACATTACGATTTGCGTCGGTTTGGAGAACATCATCCATTTACGATAAAGGTTCATTACTAGCATTTGTGAGTGGTGCGAATTATGATCCACTTGATAAGAACATGTCTCGGTGATGTTGGACTCATCATGTCTTTGCCGATGTCGGTTCGTGGGAACCGGTGTTCCCTGAGCCGGATGGTTCGATTGATAGTGTCTCATTATGTCGAACTTCTTCTTCAAAGCGTTTTTTCGTACCTTAGGATCCGAATGATCGGTGAATCAGCTAGATCTGGAATGTATCTTTATTTACGGTTTACGATTCTTTTCCTTGATCATTAGGTGATCCATTTTACGAGCATCGGTACTTGTTGATCGGTACATCTTGTTACGAGCTGATTTCTCTTGTTAGGAAGATGCTTCATCAAAAGACTACATGGGGTGTTTCTTCCACAAGTAGGGTTAAATCATTGTAAACCACTGAAAGCCTTGCTAGATGAAGAATATCCTAAGAATATACCCTCATCGACTTGGCCTCAAAAGTCTTCAACTGACTCTTCCCATTGTTGTGTATAAACACTTACACCCAAAAACATGGAAGTAAGAGACACGAGGTTTTTCGTCCTTCCACAGTTCATAGGGTGTTTTGTAGTGAGCCTTAGTCGGAAGACATCCATTACGAGTATGGCATGCAAGTTGTTGATTGCTTACGCTTTAAACGGCTTGGTATTGCATGTTCAGCTAACATCATGCGAGCAACTTCTTTGAGAGTTCTGTTCCTCCGTTCTGCTACTCCATTTTGTTGTGGCGTCCTTGCAGCTAATGTTTCATCTTTGTATACCAAACTTAGAGCAAAAATCAAGAATAAAAGAGTTTAAATTGCATACCTTTATCGATCGATTTTTACTACAATCGACACCCTTCTCATTTTGTAATCTTTTTTAAATTTCGGTATCTTCGTTTGTCGTCTCATTCTTCTTATGTAAGAATATAACCCAGGAAACTTGGAATAGTCATCCACGATTACCAGAGTATATTTTCGTCCGTTGAGACCGAATGGTGTTAACTGGTCCAAATAGATCCATATGAAGCAATTTGCGGTACTCTATTTGGATGCGGTCAGGAATTCCTTGAATGAAGCTTTGACTATTTTCCCCCGACATGTAGTACATGTCCGATCCTTTGAAAATACTTCATTCGGAAGTCCTTCCACTAGAGACATCCTTGCTATCTTATTAAGAGTTTTAAAGTTCGGATGACTCATTCTTTTGTGCAGAGCCAACTCGCTACTTTTGGAACTCTTGACAATCAGCATGCATTTCTTGGGCAACCTGTTCAATCACCTATGTAGATCGTCCCTTTCCTTGAACGAGTTAGCAAAACTGTTGAGTGGCTCGATTCTTGATAGTGCATTGGTCGATCGAGAACTCAACACTGAATTCGTTGTCGCGAAATTGTGAAACCGATAATAGGTTGTGCTTGGACCTTCGACATACGAGACTCCAGTTACTTGTACATCATCATTCTCTAAGGTTCCAAATCCTTTGGTATAACCAAAGTTATCATCATCGAAGAGTACACGCGGGCCTTTACATTTCTATGTAAGGCGAGGAGATGTTTGCTTCAAATATGTGCCTTGAGCATCCACTATCGATGTACCGGATAGTTGCTTGCACACCTCCTTTGTTGGCGGACCCGCGATCCTGCGACCCAAATCGGGCTTTTAGGTACCCCTTTTGGATTGGGTCCCGAGGGTTAGGATTAGTTTTGGGGATCCATACAAAGCGAGCACTTCTATTGTGATCGGTTAGATCGAAGGCTGATTTGTCTCCCATACCCATCAACATAATCATACGTCTCTTTATATGCTTTTCGATTAGTATGATTATTAGTGTGAACCTTGGGTGACTTAGAAGACTTGAGATTTATCTTTTTCTGTTTGTCTTCTTTTCATCGAGTGTGGTTACAGTGCGTGACCTAGATTTTCGATTATATAGGGATAAATACGATTTGCTACCATCAAAAGATTCATATCTTTTTCGGCATAGGTGGTTTTTGCGGTTTACGAAGCATGCTTATTAGGCGGTGACCTTGATTGGGTCTCAGATTGGACTTCCCTTTACAGTTGTCTTTTCCGATTCTCGATCATTGATCGGGTTGAGGTCTCTTGTAAGAACCGGGTTCTTCTTGTTGATTCTCGGTGATGCTTTACCGGTTGGGGTCCATTTTTCCCCTTACGGTTAGGCACCGCCTTACACCTTTCAATTGGTCTTTTTTTCCTTATTAGATACATGTTTGGCTTTTGGTGTATCTTTGTTAGAAACTCGTCGATTACACCTTTTTTAGATGAATCGGTAGGGGCTTTTTTGAGGATGTGGAAGGGTTCTCATACCCAAGTCCCTTCTTGTTAATCGTTGTTGAAAATAGGTGTTCATGTCTTGAAGCGGTTTTAGATGATTTTGTAAAAACCTCTATTTTCTTACGCTTGATTATCCTCTCGGAATGATTTTAGACTTTCATGCTTTCGGAACAGCTCATCGAATTTTTGCTTGCGAGGATTTTGAAGTCATCGACTTCTTTGTTTGTTAATGCCGGTGATCTTTGATCTGCTTCTGCGATCGAAGCTTTAACTTTCGGAATTTTAAATTCCTCGGTTGCCTTTGGCGGTTTAGCCGATTTAAGTTCGGAGGCTTTTCTTGAGATCATTCTCTTTAGCAAAAGTGATTATTTACGGTCCTCGGCTTGTCATTTTTAAACTTCCACTATAGCATAAGTGTCTCTCTTTGCATTGGAGAGATCCTCAAGTAATTGCTTTCGAGTAAGCTGCGGGTCAATCTCCCAGCCGGGTGTGCTAATGATAGCAGGTGTAGAAGCGAACAAAGCAGGTTTGGAGGTTACCTCAGATTGGTCCTCCTTGGCCATCAGGCAGATCTCATCATCATCTGAAGAGAATATCAGATCTTTATTTCCATAAAGTCAGCAAAGCCTTTCTTGTCGGGCGAAATCTTCTCTGAGATGAGTATCCGAGTCCTTAGAGGCGGAATCTGAGTCGTCAATTCCTGACGTGTCAGCAACCATGGCTTTTCTGTCCCTGTACCGTTGCTCTCTTTTGTTCCTCTTTTCTTCCCTTTCTCTTGGCGTCAGTGCAGGCGATCTACTCTGTAGTGACACGGCTTCTCCAATTAAACCGCTCCTTGATCCACGGAACCTTTTCTTCGGTGAATCACTCGTCGTATGATCTATCGGTGATTTTCCTTTCGATAGTAGTCCGAGCTTCTTACATACGATTGGTTATCTCTTCTCTCATCATTTAGATTATCTCTTTTCCTTTCATCTCTGTGATCTCTCCGATCATCGATCACAGTTCTTCACGGAGATCCATTTGTCGATCTCCTATCTCTTCCTCGGCTATGTTGATAATCTTTATAGAATCTTGATACTTACCCGGTTAGTATTTGATTTCTCTAGTTTCTGGGTAAGCGGAGCGTCTGATTACCACTGAATTATGATGTTTCCAATGGGCTCTTTGGTCTTCAATCTGCGTTCTTTGGTTGCCTTAAAAGCAACTGATTTGGAAGTTGAGGCTTCAGCGGGCACCTCATCTTCATCTGCTTGTCCTCTCTCAATTAAATCGAACTCGTGAGCTTTAAGGCTCAAGAACAAGCTACTTGGCTTCATTTTTGAAATGTCTTGGCAATCCTTGATTACCGTGACCTTCATGTCCCATTTCTTGGTGAGAGACCTTAAAATTTTGTAGTTGATATCTTTATCAGACATCTCTCTACCAAGTTCTCGAAGCTTGTTTATTGACATAGTAATCCTTCCATCGAGTTCGTTGATGGTTTCGTTGGGCAGCATCTTCAATTTTTTGAACTTTACCAGTTCGGCCTCTGAGGCAATTTGTCTTTTATCTGGTCATTTCCCTCAAGATATTTCAATTTAGAGTATCCCACATTGCTTTTGCATGATTTGAGATACTTAATCTTTTCCTTAGTGACCTTATCCATTGTTTTCATGATAATATGCCTTGCGATAGTATCTAGAGTATCGATTTCCTTTCCTCCGCATCCATCAATTTGGGATTTTTTATTTACAAGACTTCCTTTGGCAAAAGTCTGGATCTCCTCCAACTGCAGGGTTGTCGTAATATATGATGATGGGTCCTCTTTCGATGACTTCCATCATTCTGCAACTGATCGAACCTAGATGGTTGGACATATATATGGCCCAATCTGCATACTCATCGATTGAGAACTTTGGCGAGATCATGATACATACGAGGTGTTATCCATCTTTGAGTGTTTTGGAAAATGAATGAGTTTTAAGAAGGTTTTTCAAGATCGGTTCGATCGCCCACAAAGATTCTTCCTCAAGAATCGATGATACACAAAGTCGATTAGTACGTAGAACCAACCGCTCGATACCACTTGTAGGTCCCGAAGCGGGTTTTGTGAGGGCGAAGTCTAGAGGGAGGGTGAATAGACTTACGAAAACTTTTTGTCTTGATCGAGGTGTGAGGGCGATTAGCCCCGATCAGAGTCGCGAGTGGATCGGTTTGGGCGATAACCAACTTACTAATCGCTCAAGGCAGATTAGTTCGATAATATCGTTTAAGCGATGTAAAGCGGAAGCTTAAGTTTTACCCGTGAAAAACCGGTTTTTATAAATCGATTCAAAGTTAGTGTTTTAACCAGTTAACTGAAGTGTCAAGCTTGATCAGATCAGAAGCTTGGTGCTAGCTGATCTCAACTTAGAATATGTATGCGCTTTAAAGGTTGTGTGCAATTGTGTAGACAGTTAATCAAAGCGGTAAAGGCACACAAGATTTATAGTGGTTCGGACAAACCAGTCCTACGTCCACTCTTCCCTATCATAAGGGGCACCAACTTAACCAACTGAACTTAGTTTTATGTGTTAGTTCAACCACGATTACAAGCCAAGCGAGATATTTAAGGAGTTCTCACTCAACCGATCGGTAAATCAGAACTAGAAACCCTAGTCTGAAATCTTGCTAAACAACTTAACCTAACTTGGGTTTGGATAAGATTGTTTTGGTTCCAACTATGAAATCTTTTCTAGTGTTTAAGGTAGCCTATCAGCTAGATGAAAAGATTTCTATGCTAAGAACTTATGGGATGAACACTTAATAAAATAATCTTCTTGATCGTGTTCTTCGTTGCGGAAACTGATAATTGCTTGAGCTTCTTGATTGTTCGGTGTTTAGTGTCTTCACTCTGAAGTGTGATCCCATATTTATAGACCTTGAAATCAAAGAGCCGTTGGAGAGCAATTTGAATTCGGTCTATATTAGGTAGGTTTGCGAGGATTGATGTGGCGTGCTCGAGAGCGGCATGGCGAAAAGCGTGAACTTGTATTTTATAGCCGTTAGAGAGCGGCATCAAATCCCTTAATTGTCGGGCTCGATCATCGTGTCTTGTTCTTATTGGTTAGCGAGCGACTTTTTCGGTGTTTGTTCTTCCAACTAAGGTTGACATTCTTCTTGTTCGGATCATCGACGTATGATTAGGTGAAACATCGTTTTTTTCACTGGTGGTATTTGTCGATCGAAGCTGACGATCTACGATGGAGTCTTCGGTGCGGTTGACTTAGCTTCAACTAGCGACTTTCGGTGATGTAGGTCTTCTGGTGCGATCTTACGGAAGTCATCGATCTTCAAGTAATACGAGTTTGAGCTTTATGACTTGGTGAGATATCGACTAGATCGGATCGATCGATCTTCTGTTCTTCTCTGGCATTACGGCACATCGGATATCGGTTGTTCTTTGGATCTTGGGATCGACTTATACATATTGAGGTTCCTCAATATGTGACCTATCTATTACATCGGTTTGTTCTATCGATAATTATCAACTGGTATTCTATAAGCGGTAATATAAACATCGATTAATTACTTGTGTCCGATTGGTCCTATTACATGTGTTTCTGGAACTTTTATCAAAACTATAAATTTCCCAACAAAGATGGTGAACAGTTAATAAGATATGAATGAGGCGGCGAATTAGTAATTAGGGCTAAGAGGTCTATTGGGGCTTGGGGTATATTTATATATATATATATATATATATATATATATATAATATAAAATTAATTTATATATAATTAAACAAAATGTGAAAATGAATGTGGGCTGGGCTTGGGCTTTAAATTTTCCAATCTTTTTGTTAAAACGAATTTGCAATCCTTATCTTAAATAATCTTCTTATTACTTGTATATAAATTTTTAATTTCTTTTTCGATTCAATCAATCTTATATAATATTATTATAACTTATATATATTTATTTTATTATAGATATAAATATTATATATACATAGAAGATATTTAAAAAAATTGGTAGGAATCATTTTAACGGTTGGACCGGGTCCGACCGGTTAAACCGCTAACCGGTGTTTAGTCCGGTTTGATCTTCGGTTCGGTTACGAAAACACTGGTGTGAATAATTTTCACAGTCAATAATAAGTATTGATAAAAATATTTAATTATCATAAATTAAGGTTAACGGTGGCATAAGAAAATTTAAATGACCATAAAAATTAATTATTAGGGGTATATATATGATATAATGAGTGAAGAAAATGTCAAAACAACATTTATTATATAAATATTCTAGAAGATTAAAAATCATTTAAACAGAATGAGAGTGAGTAATTTAGAATATGTAATGAATGAAAATATGCACATACAATATTGGAAATAAAAATTACATCTAAAATTGAATTAATCAAACTAGTTAAATATTTAAATTATTTAATTTAAAATTAAGAATATAAAACTATTTTGAATCTCGTGTAATACGTCGGGTTACATGCTAGTGATATCTAAAAAGAATATGCGGAAGTATAATTTAATAAATTATGGGGTGTATATGTTGGGGTTATACATGAAAACATGTTTTTACTTTTTATAACAGACTAATGTACTCTTATTTACTGAATATAAATCTTTTATCATTGTTGCTTTAAATATGAATGAATGTTATTTATTTATTTTAAACCGTTCAATATTAGTACATATTGCATTGCAGTTAATGTGGTGATACCCGATCACAGAAGATCACATTAATAGTTCCTTGTAAATAAGTACATCTTCACAACCTAGATGAAATTGAACACTCCATTGGTAGAGGTTGAAGTGTAAAGCTCAGATTGGTCTGTCTTGACCAAGAGATTGCACTAGTGCATTGTGATGCGCTGAAGCGGACCTATAGAGAGGATAAATTCTTCCGTACTGACTTATGGGATGAAGAATTAGACCTCAATGGTTGTTGATTTCTTAATCTCTGTCACTTAAATAGGATTATGTGTGATTAATATTTATTGCTTTGATCTATGTTGGGTTTAGAATCAGAGAGCGATTCTATACTTTGTATTTTGGGCAATATTATTAATTATATGACAATTGCTAAGATTTAATACAGAGAAACGTTTGCAAGGAGAGTCTTGTTTGATTTGTCTCCTTGGTGGGCTCAGAAGTTTTATCATACAAATCTTGCAAGTGGATTAAGTTCGGGTATGGATAATAATGTTGAACTGTCTTTACTCCAAGGAATAAGATATTAATTAATATAAAGCTTTTCAGTGGCTTAATTAATTAATTGATAAAATAATCTTAAACACGGGAAATAATAACCGGGAGCCATATTATCGTAATATGGGTTAAGATGGATAGTGCAATATTAATTTTATAGTGAAGTAAATTAATATTAATAGGCTGAATAATATTGTGGCTCAATATTAGAATTCAGAGCCCATTAGGAGGTCCAATCTTAATTCTCCTACATGCCTCTCAAGTAGCCCAATATAAGTCCAATTAATGAAAAGGTGATTAAAATAAAATAAAAAATATTGTTGCTATTTTTCTTATATTTTTCAAAAAATATGTAGAAAAGAAGAGATAAGATTTTATTGAAAAGATTTTATGGAAAAAGATAAGTATTCTTGGAATACAAAATTATCTTATAAATTCAAGAAATCCCAAATCTTGTTTCTTTACTTGTTATTTTCGAAAATTCCATAAGATAAGAAGGAAAAGATCTTTTGTGATTATTTATGGAAAATAGAATATATGAGATATATTCAAGATTGTATCTTGGAGAAGATACAAGGAAATTTCCCATGAGCCCTATTTACATCAAATTTTCGCCCCCCTACTCTTATAAATAGGGGATGATTTTTTCATCCCTAACACAATTCCAGTCTTGGAAAAAATAGAAATCCACAAAGGTGGTGCAATAATTTTTTCTTTATTCCTTTGTTTAAAATTGTTCTTGCGAATCTACCACCGGATTACGAGCAAAGAGCTTGGGATATACTAGAGAAGGTTTTTGGGTTGATTCATCGTCTCAACGGTTGTCTCTTCAAGAGGTACGTTTTGCGTAAACTCCTAGATTCCGCATGTGTAGGACTTTACGTGAAATTTATTATACGCATGTATGTTGTTGGTATTTGCTATTTGAATTAATAGGTTAATTCATGTTAGTAGTAAATTGTTTATTTAAATTTGTATTTAAATTGCACCTCGAATAGATCCGGACAAAACGTTCCCCAATAGTATATTTAATATAATTTAATGTATATGTTTTGAAGATTAAGTATTATACTATAAATAACCTTTCATAGAATTGCAGAATTTTAAAATAGTGATAGAGGATTTATATGAGTATGGGTGATTCACAATTAGTTGATAAAAGATATGTATTGTTATATCAAACACTAAAGTTTAACTTTGCAAACATCGTAGGTTGAAATAAAAAAATTAATATAAAATAAAAAAATAAATTTTAATATTTTTTTGACTGTTTTATATTTTTTATGATTAAAATTATTTGTAATTTAAAAAATATTAAATATAAAAATGTAATTTAAATGTGCAAAAAGTGAAATTAAGTTTTTTATATTCGGTGACTTTATAAAAAAATATGAATCAAAAAATTTAAATTAAAAAAAAAGAGTACTTAAAATTACAAACTTCAAAAAGACTTTTTCGAAAACAACATTTGTTGTATACTTGTATAGTTTTCATTCGAACCGTGATACGTATATTGTCCATGTGCGAAAAGTTGGCTTGAGAAGATACAATCCTACAGCCGAAAGAGATTGATCCATAATTATGGGGGTGACAATTTAAGGACATTAATAAACTTAAGTTTGGAAAAGTAGGTTAAATAGTTTTTGTTTGGCAAAAGTATGCTTGTAAGTTTTGAGTTTACGCAAATTTAGGTGTGTATGTTTGAGTTTTCACAAAAGCCCGTACATTTTAAGTTTTGACAAATTTAGGCCCGTTAGTGTGAGAAAATAGCCTATATTTGCCCCCCACAAAAAAAAAATTAATATCCCATTTTCCTAAATTGAAACTTGATGTCCTTAAATTGACACCTCCTTTAAATTACGGGCCTTAAAATAATACTTTCTCATAGTTGACCTTATGCAAAAACTGGCATGGAAAGATACACACCTATTGCTGATAGTGGTTGACCTTGACTTTTTTATCGTTATTGCGAAGTAGGAAAACATTGAAAATTGTCTCATTTGAATCTTAATCAATGATGTTTGATCTGAAGTGGTCAAGGTCAATCATGAGACCCTTCCGTAAATGATTCTTGCCTCGAGAGCATGACTTCCAACTTAGTAATAATCAATCTTGTTGCACGACCCAACTTTTTGATTAATATTCGTTAAAAGAATTCTTAGCACACATATCTTCAACATCAAAATAGTTATTAGAGAGCATATAATACTGTATCTAAAATTTAAAAATATTATATTTAATGATGGATAAAATTTTTTTTATTCACCTATCATTTTATTCATTTGTTTCAATTATACTCTATTACATTTTTAAATGTTGCACCCACTACTAAATTTATGAAGTATGTTTCGAACCCATTTAAGAATGAGGTGATTGATATGAATTTAGTTTTTTTAGATTTTTTTAGTTTAATCAGATTTTATTCTAAAACAATCAAAATTAAAGATAAATTTTGAATTGTTTTACATTGAGTTTGGAAAAAATGACTACATAGTTGAGGGTACTCATTTTAAATTTCATTACATTACAGATTTATTGAATAGTTGCATTCAAAAAAATGAGAACATGACATACCAACTTTATTTCCCCTGTAGCATTCCTGCTTAATCACTATTGATGCAGTCACGAAGAGGCAAAAAATGTTCAATTTCTTAGAGTAAAATTTAGAAGATAATCTTATGGAAACTTTCCCACATCTTAACACTTAACTTGCCTTTAACTACATATGTTTATATGTTTGCATCCTTTCAACCCGTTTAGAGAATGAACGACTAATGTTAAGGCATATAGACAATTGAGACTGTAAATATTTTAAATTGATTGCATTTATCGTATTGTGTTCGACATATAATTGACATATGACGATGATCTATAATTGTTTACATGTTGAGCTACGTAAGAGAACCTTTACCTCTAAATTTCAGTAAGTTATTGCGAAAATTCTACCTACTGCAGAGCTTTCTCTACTTATCACTCCTCTTACTTACTATTCATTTTCTCGCTCATATATAACTTATGTTCTCCTTATTGGTTTTCCTGCTACCTAATGCGTAATAAATTATATTATAGATATATCAAAATTGACATCGTAAGTCATTCTAAACTAAATAATTGATTGCTTTTAGTTAATTTGAAGGAAAGTCATAATTCACCATAAAATTTGTTAACATTTTAATGTTAAAAGTTGTATATTTAAGCTATCTAGTTTTGTGTGCTAAAAAAAATTAATGTTATGTTGTACATACAATTGAGTTAAATTTTTTTTTTTAAATTTTTAATCGAGTGGAAAATATAATGAATTATAATTTTTCACATAAAATAAATGCATACTTTTATGTAATGCATCACATAGGAACTCACACAACATACATCTGATTATGTACAATTCCTCATCTTGTTGCTTCTCAAAATCCTGATTGTGTAAGTGTTGATCATAAGCGAATTAAAATGCAACAGTGAGAGAGTTTTAAAATCCACACACACATATATACATATAACTTTATGTTAAACCCTAAGTTATGCGATAAAAAAATGAAAATTTGTTGAGATAAAATAATCAACTTAATTACTAAACAAAAAAATATTTGGTATATCTTACTATAAATGAGAACGTGACCAATTGAAATCTAATATTTAACAATTTTTTAAATTTATGTGATTGATCACATGCATTAGCAAGTGAAGTGTATTTTATGGACTCCATAAAATATATTGACAATATATTTTATAAAATTTAATGAGAATTTGTTGAATTTATTTATTGTAACAATTTAAATGTGAATTGTATAAAGTATACAGAAAATTACATTTTGTTTCTTCATTTTCATAATATAAGAAATTAAAATGTATACCATACTTATATAAGTGCTGAATATGTTGAATCTTAATAAATTATTTCACAAAAATTAAATATCACTATTATATAATGATTTAAATATGAACACATGTTATTAAATATCACTATTATATAATGTTTTTTCGGTTGCGATCGTCTTTTTGAGGAACTACACGTGGTTTAACCCTCTTCTCCCATATCATTGTAGATCATATCAATTTTGCATCGTTTCTTGCTCGTTTTTCGCCAATTTCCTACACAACATGCAAAACATAAACTTTCTCCACATTAAGGCACAATTAAGTGAAATTACTTCAATGAGAACATTAATTCCTATCAAAATCGATAAGAAATCACATAAATACAAGCAATGACGACATCCTATCAACCCCCCCCCACACACACACACAAACTTAATGTGTTGCTTGTCCCAAACATGCAATGGTCAAGAATTATGCAATAGACTTCAAGGATCACATCAAATGAACAAGGAATTACAAGTGAAATCTCCTACCACAATCAAACATGCAATGATCAAGATAACACACTCAAAGCTCAATTGTTTCAAGGGATGTGTTTACACTCTTTCAATCAATTCACTCCATGCAACATCCATATGTTTGCCCCTCATCTCAATTCTCCACCAACTCTTTTTGTAAGTAATCAAATCAAGGAGGTCTTTTACAAGGTGGTAACATAGGCTCTTTGGACAAGGGTTGTAGGTCCCGAATGGGTTTTGGGAGGGCAAAAGTCTAGAGGGGAGGGATGAATAGACTTCTGAAAACTTTTTGTGCAAGATCAGGTGTGAAAGCAGGTTGCCTGATCAGAGTGCGTGTGAATCAGTTTGGACTGATATCCAACTTACTGATCGCCTGATGGCAGATCAATTCGGTGTCTATCAGTTTAACTGATGTGCGAAAGCAAGTTTTAACCCGTGTGAAAAACCATTTTTGATAAATCAGATTTCTGTTTATCTGTTTTCAATCAGATGACAAAGTGTCAAGCTGATCAGATCAGATGCTTGATGCAAAACTGATCCAGACTCAGAATATGTATGCAATATCAAATCAGGTAGTGTGCTATAGTGTAAAGCAGATAAATCAGATAAGACACACAAGATTTTTATAGTGGTTCGGATAACCAGTCCTACGTCCACTCTTCCCTATCAGCAGGGGCACCAACTAAACCAACTGGACTTAGTTTAATGTGTTAGTCCAACACAATACAACAGATGTTTAAGGAGTTCTCACTCAACCGATCCCAGAAATCAGAAACTATAAACCCAAGTCTGAAATCTTGCAAAACAAACTTAACCTAACTTTGTGGGTTTGGGTATAAGATTTGTTGTGTTCCAACTGGAAATCTATCCTAATATTTGGGTAGCCTAAAGCTAAAGGATAAGATTTCTATGCTAAGAACAATGGGATGAACACTTAGAAATATTCTTCAAATTTGTGTTCTTCGTGCGGAGATTTGCTTGTGCTTGAGCTTGATGATAATTTCCGTGTCTTCACTATGAAGTATGCTCCCATATTTATAGACCTCGAAATCAAATAGCCTTTGGAGAGCAATTTGAATTTCAGGCTATTTTTGGTAGTTTGCAGGCTTGATGTGACGTGCTTCAGGATCGACATGGCCGAAAGCATGTATGTATGTCCTTTCTAGTCGTTTGACTATGCAGCGCTGAATCCCACAATGTCAGCTTCGTACATACGTGTCTCGTTCTCATGGTTAACAAGTACACTTATTCAGTGTTTGTTCTACCAACTAAGGTTGACATTCTTCTTGTCTGATTGACAACGTATGATCTGGTGCAACATCAGTTGACACCTGGTGTGAGCTGACCTGATCAGATAAAACTGATCAGTCTACCTGATAGAGTCTTCTGATGCAAGTTTTCTTAGCTCAACTTAGAAGACTCGACTGGTGTAGGTTTTCTGGTCTTGATCTTCTAGTAGTCATCTGATCTTTAGGTCTTCTGATTCTTCGGCTTCATGTCTTCACCTGATCATCTGACTATCTGATCTTCTGACCTAACTTGTCTGATCTTCTAATTTTGTCTGATCTTCTGATCTGACATACACATATTGAGTTTCCCCTCAATATGTGTCCTATCTTTTACATCAGGTGTCTATACAACTCAACTAGTCATCTTATCCTGATTCTAAGTCATCAGTCAGCTAACAGGCCTGACTGGTCTTATTACAATCTGTTTTTGAACTTCTATCTAAACTAACTACAAATTTCACAACAAATGGAACCAAAACATATAATCTGCAAAACAGATAACATGAATGAAAGACAAAAAATAAAGTGCACAGATCAGAAGACAATGAGACGTTGTCTTAGAATCAGAAAATGATAGGATATTTTATTAAAGTAGATGAGTGATTACAGATTACATAAAATACCTATCATTTGATACTAAGATGTCTTCATCACACGTGCTTGAATTTTTGAAGCTCTTTCGGGATGCCAAATATCTGTACATCCGTTGCATCAACTGTTCCAATCATCTCTCGCGATGATCCCTTCTTTCTTTTGCAAATTAAGTAATAGGCCTTCTTAAATCGGATAGGATCAAGCTTATTGTGCGGATCGAGAGGTGGAAGAAGTTGTTCGAAGGGAGGTGCTTCAGGAATTAAGGACATAATCTTCCCTTCCTTCATAACAATCTGGTAGAAATCAGGGTACTTTGTTTCTAACCAGTTCCAGAATTCATCATCATTAGCAACTTGATCTTGATGAATTGAAATCTTCTCCAAGATGTACACATCACACGACCCTCACCCTCGATCGGTCCCACCTAGAAGTAGATCTTCGAATACGAGAGAATACCTTTAATATTGGCGGAAATGTTCTTTTTTCCCACAATATCCTCTGCGGCAGCTTCCTTCTTTCTCTACTTCCGAATGTATGCAATATTAAACCCTTCCGCCTCTGCCATTTTCTGCTTCTTAATAGCTGCATCCATTACCCTCTGTCTGATCTTCTGTTCTTGAATTTGTTAAGGGGTCATAAACGCTTCGGATCCGGTAGTAGTTAATCGACCTTCGTCCCCCGAGCCTGCAGATTGATTTTACCAGCTTGCCCTTGCCTTTCTTCCTCTTCAATGATTGTTCTGATTCAGCTCGCTCTTCCTCTTCTGCGAATAGTTTCTTAGCAAGCTCAAGACTTTTTGCCTGATCATCAGTTTCAAGTCTTCGATTTTGTCAACCCTAGCAACAACCTCCGACAAAGCTGACTTTTGTTCGGTGATCTCCTTTCCCTGAGCCTCGATCTCCTTGTTGTGTTGTTCCCTGATTCGTTTTTAGATCATCGACGGAGTGACTTGGGCATATCGGATCACGGTGGCTTACGGTAAGTTTGGAATAGTTACCGGTGCATCTATTTTTTCTTGATCTTGTCCTTCCCCTTTTTTGGTCAGATCAAAAAGGTGTGACAACCCGTGATTAAGAGCCCTAAATTATTTCGTCATCTCCTCTTTAAGTTCTTCTCTGTTGAGAGGAGAGGAGTGATTCTTGAGAAGAAGGTGTGGGACCCAGGAGCCTATTTAAACCTGATTCAATGGCCCTCCTGGTCTTCTCGACAGATCCTTCAAATCTCTTCCAACCCAGATCCAAGCATGATTCAGTTCTTTCTAAAGATCCCCAGACACTTTCCAAGAGAATCTGCATCTCTCCAAGCATATCAGTCTGGAGCTTTAGCTTCTCAGCAAGAGGATCAACCCGCTGCATCACAGAGCCGATGATAGAGTCATGCATGTGAGTGATCTTCTCAACTGTTAGCTTCCTCTCTCTATCAAGCAGGTTCCTCAGTTCTTCCTCAAACCGCTTCATCAGATCTGCTATAAGAGTTGTGAATTGTGCATCAATGGAAGCTTTTATCCCATCTTGAATTTTCGATGTCATGAGATCTAGGGTATCAGCACTCATCACAGCAGTCTGGCCAGATGTTGATGCCTCACCAAGTTGGGTGTCATCTGCATCACCCACTCTTGGTTCATCGGTAGCTTCCTCATAGTCTTCATCTTTCTAAACCCAAGCATCTGTTCCATCGACAATTCTTGCAATTCAAAATTTGTCATGAATTAGCCGCGCGATATCGTCATCGAGGCCGATTAATTTTGCACTATCAACCTCAACACTCTCCAAGCATCGCATTTCTAAGTCCACAAAGTAATCAGATCCAAGAGCTTCCATAAGGATCATAAATCGTCGATGCTTTTCAACCTAACATCCCTCCAGAATACTATCTCCTCAGGCTTGTGCTGGATGCCAGGATGATTGATCAAATCAGGGCACCATTCAAGCAAAAACTCCTTCACTTCTTTGTTTTTGAATGAATAGCACGGGACTCTCGATTAAGGGATTCCGGAAGAGTCTTGGTATTGAAGGGTTGTGAGAAATGGAGACATAATCATCATCTGCGAGGCGGAGTTCTTGGCCGATCTACTCCATAATCCTCTCTGATTCAATCAAGGGCTGTGTAGCTGGTGCAACTGGAGAGATTATTGGGGATGGTGTTGATTCATGAGGTGAAGGCGATAAGGGTTTGGGAGATGGTGAAGGCGATTTAGAGGTGGGGGTTGGTGATCTGTCTTTTTAGACGAAAGCCGAGGGAATCTTGTATCAAGTGGTGATTTCTCTCCAGCTGCCTTCCCCTGTCCCTCTCCTTCTCCTTCACCAAATTCCATGAACTATCGGCTGATTCCACTCGTTCTAAACTTATAGTCCGTTTAGGACTCACAATGAAATCATCACCTGATTCCAGATGAATCAGTTCCTCCGTCCTCTCCACCGGTTCAGAGACCTTCTCCAGAAAAGTAGAAATCTTCTTCTGACGCTTTTCTGGTTCCTCTGACTTCTTTGTCACATCCTTCCTTTTCAGCCTCTTTACAGGAGTGACCTTTTCGTGCATTTTCGATTGAACAGAAGACGCAGCTGCCTTTGAGTCCTTTCCTTTACCTTCTACGCACTGTCTAGGCACATAGGGGGATGGATCATCATCAGATTGGCCCGACAAGGACTCATTTTTGCCCAAGATGGCCTTGAATTTTGCCTGATACAGCTTCGCGCCATCCTCATTCCACTCAAAATTGTCGAGGCGGCACATGCGGAAGGATGATAGAGACTTTATGAATGAAAGAGCACTTGGAGGATAAATACACCTCATTCCTCTCGTTCAGATCAAACTTTGAAGTCTCTTTCGTGATGCGGTCTTGAACATTCGATCGATGAACATGGTGCCTTCTTGATAATTGCAGTCATGACACCGATCTTGTGAGATGTGACAGCATCCAGACTATATGTTAGGCACAGGATCACCTTCGATACAATCTTGAAGAGAAGGCGATATTTCCTCTTCAGATATGTGGCTTTGACATTCACCGTCTGATCTTTATTGCGCGGTCTCGTGTATTTCGACACGAAGAACCCCTTTCTCTCCTACATCAGATGTGAAGGATTCCGGAGCAATACTTCCTTGACGGAGACCAAAGATTCTCCGTAAATCATTATCTGTGACCACAACCTCCATACCTCCGACGGAATATATCAGCTTCTCATCATCATCCTCGTCTTTCCTTAGGTTGTACAGAAATTCTAGGGCTTCATACGTGTGTACGACATTTTGATGCCGATAGCAGTACAGATCTAAGCCACATGCTCGCAGGCAATCAAGAATTTCTAAGGACTCATGATCTGTTGTAACTGAAAACACTACAAATTTCTCATCAATGATATCATTCTTCATTGATGCGAAATTGCAGATCTTTTTGCCTTGTCCCTTTCGTGCGATTGAGTTGTGCCATTTTTCTGTAACATATGCAAATATAGAAATAAGTTTGAGTAGAATATTTCAATAAACACAATCAAACCAACAACTCTAATTCGGATTAAGCATGTATGCATAAAGAACATTTTAATATCATAATAGATACGAATTTTCAGACACATGGAAACACGATTCGTAAACCTAAGAGAAACCATGATTCTATTTAGCAAGGACATTTTCATAAAATTTTCCAAGTATTGATTCGTGAAGTGAAAAGCGTGAAAGTTGAATCAATTGATTGGGAGTGGAAAATTTGTAGAAGAAGAAGGTTTGATCTCAAGAATTTTGGTAAGTATTAGAAGTGGAAAGGGTTTTTTGGAAATTGAGTTAGGGTTATATAATGCGAGGGAAAACTTTTAGCACGATTCCCCATAAATACTCAAGTATTCGGGTTTTGAAATCGAGGGCTGAGATTAAGCGGTCGTAAAGTATTTTAATCGTGTGGTTGTGAAAAGTAGCCCGCTCGTATTTTGGACTCAAAATATCACAATAAATGTTATTAAATACATATTCCCCACGTCCGCATTAAATGCTTGCAGTCATGACGTTATAAAGTAATGGGAATAGTAATAGCTAACATAGAATAGACATAAAGAGAAATCGAAAACGATCGATCGATCGATATTTGTAATCGATTTACCACTTGTTACGACGGTTGCCTAATTACTGTTGACTTTACTAATGATAACCTAGTCCTTAGTATTTCCCAACAATGTCCCACTTATCTGATCAGATTTCTTCTGGATCAGGTTCTTTCTGATCCAATCAGATCAGTTGAAGTTCCCCCTACAACTGTTATCCATTTCGTCGATCCCGGTCGATCGATCTTTACGATCGATTGAGGTACCATTACTCAACTGATCCTTCTTATCTCGTCAGTCTCTTAACCAACTAGTCCTGGAGACCAGTCCACCAAAGATTTTTGGTGCATTTTCTCCTAAGTCCAGAAGTCCTAGCTTATTACATAGTTCTCGAATCGACTTTTTTTGCTAGTGGCTTGGTTAAGATACCGACTCTCTATTTATCGGTATGGATCTTTTCCATTCTGATGTTCTTCTTTTCCACATGATCTCTTATAAAATGATGTTTGACATCCACATGCTTGCATCTTGTATGTAAAACTGGATTCTGAGTGATTGCAATAGTACTATTACTGTCACAGAATATGGGCACATTCGTAGCTTCAATGTTATAATCCCTCAGCTGCTGACTAAGCCAGAGCAGTTGGGAACAATAACTTCCTGCGGCCATATATTCTGCTTCAGTAGTAGATGTGGCAACAGATATCTGCTTATTTGAAAACCAAGAGATCGGTTTTGCTCCCTAAGATGACATATGCACCGAGGTTGATTTTTGTCTATTCTACAACCTCCATAATCGTAATCGAGAATACCCACTAAGCTCTAGATTATCATCGATGGGTAGAATAAACCAAGGTTTCTTGTCCTTTAGATACTTAAGAATCGCTTATTCGCTTCTGTGTGGCTTTTGCATTGGATTTGCTCTAAATCCGCACATACACCTTTTGCAAAAGTTATATCCGTCTGGCGGGCAACAGCATAGTAAAGATCCAATGAGAGCCCTATATTCTTTTCGATTAGTTTTTCGACCATTCTCATCGGATACATCTTGAATCAATCATCATATGAATTTTGGCTTCCCATCGCTCGAATTCCAAACTTAGCCAATAGATTCCTAGTGTACTTTGCCTGACAGATGAATATTCCTTCTGTACTTTGCTTAACTTGTAGACCCATAAAGTAATTCATCTGACCCATCATGGACATTTCAAATTTCCCTTGCATCGGTTTGTTGAATCTTTCACATAGGCTCTTGTTGGGAGATCCAAGATGATGATGTAAATCCACATAGATCCGAACCATAAGAATATCTTCTCCATCTTCTATTCTGAATAAGGTTCTATCTATTACTCCTTTAGTGAATCCACTGTCTATCAAGAACTGAGATAGTGTATCATACCAAGCTCGAGGAGCTTGTTTCAGGCCATAAATAGCTTTTCTTAAACGGTACACCTGTGTTGGGAGATGAATTTAAATAAGATTTTGATTAGATCCCAAAACCCCTGAGTATGACATGTTCAAGATATCTTGATAGTATAAAATCAGGAAAAGGTTTCAATAAAATTTATGACTCAGGATTATCAGCATCATGTATAGTCAGCAGATATAGATCGGGGAATTGTTAGTGTCATCAAGACTCGGAAGAATCTCAAGACTCGAGAAGACCTCGATGACCTCAAGACTCGATGACTCAAGACTCGAAGACTCTAAAGACAAAAGTCCTCAAGACTCGAGAAAACATCGAAAGTAGCTCAGAATATAATGAAGACTCAAGATCCTCAAGACTGTTTGTGTCTTGAACAAAAGGACCACGAACCACTATCTTAATGAAATAGTGCTATGTTCATTCCTAGTACAAACAAACAGAATGTTAGACATTTGTGGACATTAAGGAACATATCAGATCAGAAAGGTCAACTTAAAAAGAGCCATTTTGTTTGTCTCTGCTCAAAGGAAGACTTCGACCAATAGGGAGGCAACAACAACGTCATCGAGATACGACATCAAAGCGACATCTCAATCGAGAAATGTCGGGATCGATATCTTCGGTTCACGGTTGGTGATTGGCTACATGACCGCATATTTCCTAAAATATGCAAGGGTGTGTTGCTTCAAAAATAGTCGTTCATCAATAACGTGAAGAGGAAACTCTTCGATACTATCTCTTCCAACGGATAGTTTTTCAAAGAGTGACCATTGGAGAAGTTGCCTATAAATACCAGTGACCTTCACTATTGAAAGGTTACGGGAAATCAATGCAACTCCAGAGCTCATTCGTATTCTTGCAAATTGAAGCACTCGAAAAACCTAAGATTTCCCAAGTGTTTCACATTGAAGAGAACTCATTCACTAAGCCTAGATTTGATAAGCATATCCAAAGCTTAGTAGAGATATCCTAGCCTTTGCATTTGTACTTATTGTCAAAGGATATCTCACCCTAGTTGGAAACCAACCCAACCCAAACCCTTTTATAGGTAGTTTGAGTGTGTGTTTGATTATTGGTGAGAAGAGTTGGCAAAAGAGTTAGTAAATGTTTACGGTTGAGTCGACGTAAAGCTCTAGAGAAGAAGTGATTTATTTTAGGCAACAAAGCTTGTGTGCGTTGAGTTAGTAAGCTGCAATAGTCATCCAGAAAACTCAAGGTAGAAAAGTTAGTAAGCTGCGGTGTTCAGCCTGAAAACTTTAGGTGATAGTGTGTTAAGAATTTTCTCGAAGATCGAGAGAGTGGACGAGGAGCTTTGCCTCCGAACCACTATAATTTTGTCGTGTTGTTTGATTTATGTCTTTGCATTCTATCTCTGCGATATTTTCCTTTGAAAAGCATATTGATTTTCTTGATATTGGGTTGGAAACAATCCTTCGAACTTGCATTAACCTTGATCCAAATTTTTAACCTTTGTTTTTACTAAGGAAGAGACTTACAAAGAAGATAAAATGAGTATAAACAAACTTTGGGCCAACACATTTCGAACTCTTGATTAGCTAGAACGAGATAGTTACCAAAGCCCAATCAACTCTAATGAGTATTCAAGAAGATAATTATCTCGATCCAAGCTTATCGAGGATCTCGATAAAATTTAGAATCGGTTGGGCTAATCGCGGAAGCCACGAAAAGTTTGCCGGGGATTGTCTCTGTAGACTTTGACTCAGGGCAATTTGTGCTTCTCAGGGCAAAATTCTCAGGACATCCTGACCCTTCTGATTTTAGCAAAGAAAAGCTTTAAAAATCACCGAACACGTGTATCCCCCCATACACGCAAGTAAGAATCGTTTCACCGGGGACCAACAAGTGGTATCGAGAGCGTTGGTTCATTTTGACCACTTGCTTTGGTAGCCATAGTCTATTCTTTGAAAGACTTTGGTGGTCTACTAAATAGATCTTACTGCTGATATCTTACAAGGCTCATTCATCATGCCTTCTAAGACACTTCCTCTGTTCTCTGTTGAAAGCTATGACCTATGGAGATTGAGAGTGCATGCACATCTGTATTCTAAGGATGAAAGAATATGGAGAGTGGTTTCTGAAGGACAATTCAAATACAATCATTGTGAATCCTAATTCATCGATCTTCGAGAGGAATGATCGAGAGATGAATTTCCAAAACCTGATGACTAACTTACTCCTGATGAGAGAAAGTTAGTCAATTTGGACTACATTGCTAAAAATACTTTATATAACACTATTGATGATGGTGTTATGGGGATGATTTCTCACTGTGAAACTACAAAAGAAATATGGGACACACTTGCTATCATGTGTCAAGGCACAGATCATATTAAAGAGAACAAACTTTACATTTGCTATTGGAAAGTTTGACAACTTTTGAAATGGAAAATGAAGAATCCATTGACAAACAGAAGTCGATTCACTAGCATTATGAATGATCTGAATGCTCTTGGGAAAAGATACCCACGAAAAAGATTAAAATCGAAAATTCTTAGAGGATTATCTAAGAAATGGGATATACATCTTTGTGGTGATTGAAAACACCAAAAATATTGATTCTATGCCATACTAATAAGTTTTCTCCGAACCGAAAAGCTTATGAGTTTGTGATTGATAAGAAAACTAAGAAACTGAGCAAGCAAAGATGAATCTTCATCTAGCAAGAATGTGGCTTTCAAAGCCAAAGAGAAATCTGTAAAACTAGAGAGTTTGATAACTCACCGCCAAAAAATCGGAATGAGCAAGCAAGAGGATAAACTAATCTTTGTTGGCAAGGAGGTTTGAAAGACTAATAATAGATATGGAAAGTATAATAAATACTATAAGAAAAAAAAGCAGTGCGAGGGCAGGAATAACTTCGAGGAGATCCATCGAGAAAATGAAGGACCACAAAATCAAGGATCCTCATCCGTAAAAGAAGGACTCCAAAACCAAGGAGGAAAGTGATCGGGATGATGATGCTAACAGATGCTATAACTGTCAGAAGAAAGGTCACTTCCAGTATGATTGTCCTGAGCTAAGTGCCAAAGAAAGAAAGGAGAGACAAGCCAAGAGAGACAGAAATATCTCTAGCAAGAAGGCTATGATTAATGCTGAAGAAGAAGAACAATCTGAAGAAGGATCCAGTTCTTCGGAAGAAATATTCTCGAGATAGTAGCGGTGATGATGTCGCTTTTGTTTCTATGGAGGAGGTAAATTCTTCTATATCCGTTGTTGCTCCTACACAAGCACCTGAGTTATCAAGTTCATCTGTAACCAGTAACTTTGACCTGATGGATTCTTTTGAGAATCTTATGAAGGACTATTCTGTGTTACAAGAACTGCTTATAGAAACTCAAGAGCAGAATAATGAACTGACTTCTGAAAATCTAAAGTGGAAAGACTCTAATACTGCTGAAATCACTTCTAAATTAATGGGAACTACTGATGAACTAGATGTTCTGAAAGTACAACTCTTAGAAAAGGAGAAAGTGATAGAGACCCTGAAAGGAAAATTAGAGAAATCCACTGAGGAGAATCAGCTTATCAGGACTGAATTCAATGACCTCTATGAGAAGTATGAAACTCTAAAGAAAAGTGAGGATAATATCACCCGAGAAAGTTAGCTCTATTGAATTACGTGATCTAAAGTAATAGATGAAATTCAGAGTTATCAAAGACCTGCAACTATAAAGATTGGATTGGGATATAATCCACGGGGAACCTCACAAGGTCTTCTGAATGCTGCTTCTTCTAGTAGCACTAAGACAATCTTTGTTAAACCTGTGGCATGTACTAATCTTCTTACTGAAGAACAACCCCATGTTTTAGACAAGGGTAAAGGACCTATGGTTTCAGGAAAACTGAAGGTTCAGGAAAGAAAGCCCAAACCTCAGGTAAAGGCTAGAAAACCTAAACACTCAGTAGGAAATTTTTAGGCCAGTACTTCAAAGCCTCAGGCTAAGAATATCAACCTGAAGAGATCTACACTGAACCATCAGAGGAATCTTCGGAAGAGAAACACTCAGCAGAGATATTCTCAACTGAAGAGACCAAGTCCTCGAGGATCTTGAAAAGACCTCAATTTCAAAGATAGTAACCTAAACCCCACTGACCTAAGGGTAAAGGTTTCCTGAACCCAAGTCAGCAGAGACAGAGACCAGCTGCACCAAGGACAAAGCATTGGAACAAGAGGCCTGAACCCAAGAAGAACTCTAAGGCTCATGTTCATGCTAAGGTTAGCACTCATACACAAGGATATTGCCAAGGCACCTTTAATTGGTGAATGTGTATGTAGATGAGGAGACAAATCAGCCACTCTAAAGTAATTAGAGTTATCAGGCAGATTTGGGTTCCAAAAGGTACAGCTAACCTGGTAGGACCCTACACCAAATGGGTACCTAAAACCCGATTTGCTTTTTTTTCGAGGTTTAGGAAAAAGGATCGAAATGAATGAAGACAACATAGCTTACGATGAGTGGATATGAATTGGCTCATCCGCATGGTATCTCGGATAAATGGATGTTCAAGACATATGACAGATATAAACAATTACTCACTGACTATGTTGAGCAAAAAGACCCTCAGATTACTTTTGGAGATAATTCCAAAGGACATACTGAAGGATATGGAACTCTTGAAGTTGATTCTATTCATATCCATGGTGTTTCATATGTGTACGGTTTAAAGCATAACCCGCTTTATCACCAATTTTGATAAAGGATTCAATGTTGAGTTTTCAAAGAACTTATGTTATGTGAAAGATAATACTTCACAACAAATACTATATTTGGTATAAGAAAAGGAATGTGTATCTTCATTGATTGGAGATCAACTCCTAAAGATACATGTTTGGTTGCTAAAAGTTCTCCGATAATGCAGGTTGGTTGTGGCACAAAAAGACTAAATCACTTAAACTTCAAAACCACGAACAAACTTGCAAGATTAGCACTTGTGGGGGTTACCTAATGAAGTGTTCAAGAAGGATCATATATGTGATGCTTATCGAAAAGGAAAACAAATCGAGCATCTTTCAAAAGTAAAGTAGAAGTTTTCTTGTGAGAATACTACAACGTAATTTACATATGAATCTTTTTGGTCCAAGAACACTGTGGAGCACAAATGGCGAAATATACACTTGTGGTAGTTGATGACTACTCTAGATATACTTGGGTCATATTCTTTCAAGAAGAAAGAGACTCGCATACAAAGCTGCTGAACCATCGAAAAGACTTCAAAGATTGAGAAGAACCTGAGTGTGGTCAAAATCAGATCAGACAAAGGAACATAATTTATCAACCATATTATATCTAATTATTGTGCAGCAAATGGAATAGCTCATGAAACATCGGTGCAGGACCCCACAAAGAATGGTGTTCTTTGAAAGAAGAAATAGGACTCTGAAAGAAGGCTGCAAGAACAATGATTCTTTGGGCGATATTCCTAAGAGATTTTGGGCTTAGGCTATCAACTTTGCATGCTACTCTCGGAAATGGATCCATGCTGACCAATAATCAAGGAAAAACACCTTATGAGATGTGGAATGAAAGGAAGCCTCTTGTTTCTTTCTTTCGTGTGTTTGGTTGCAAGTGTTTCATACACAATAATGGTAAAGATCAGTTGAAAACTTTTGATAGCAAAGCTGATGAAGGGATATTCTTAGGATATTCGAAGTCAATAAAAGCTTTAGAGTTTACTGTTGTAGGACTCTTTATTGTGGAAGAAACACCTCATGTTTTTTTTGATGAATCTACTTGTGTTCGGAAAAACAGGAACATGACTTCGGGGAGATCGACCAAGAGAATCACCGGACTTAGCACGAAAAAGAAGAACAAATCATCCTCTCGAGTTCGAGAAGAAGAAGTCAATCACTTTCTATGAATGGAGTGAATCAGACTCAGATAAAGAAGCTCTGGATGGAAATACTCAGGATGGTGAGACTCAGGATGGAAATTCTCCACTAAAGGAAAGCCAACACACTGAAGCTGACCAATCTGAACATACAACGATTCGAGGACTCTCGTATGTAATGCCGTGAAGATGTGGTCTGGTGAGGCAAACTCTAAATCTATCAACCAAGGGGGAACAAATGTCTCGACAATGTTTCAATGGAATTTCCGAGGAAGATGATTCACTCTCCTTCATTGTTCCCTGAATTTGATGAATTACGAACCTAACATTTCTAATGTTGAGGAGATCTTGAAGGGGGAACATCCAGAGAAGATGGTTGGATAGTCATCCTACAAGTCGATTGTGGGTGATCTATCGAAGGAGTTAAAACAAGAAGGTTCCATGGAGAAAGTGCTTTGTTCTGGCTGCTCCTATCGAAAAAAAAAGAACTCATCGAGATTGAATAAGCTCTTCAAGATTCATTACGGATTCTTGCTATGCAAGAAAGAGCTTAATCGGTTCAAGAAATGAAGTTTGGGAGCTAGTGGATAGACCTCGAGACACAATGTGATTGGAACTAAATGGGTGTTCAAAAATAAGAGATGAGAACAACAACATTGTGAGAAACAAGGTAAAAATTTAGTTGACAAGGTTATTCCCAAGAATAAGGCTTGGATTATGATGAAACCTTTGCACCTGTTGCAAGACTAGAAGCCATCAGATTGTTTCTTGCATATGCTGCCCCACATGAAATTCACAGTCTATCAGATGGATGTGAAAAGTGCATTTTTGAATGGTGTGCTTAAAGAAGAGGTTTATGTGGAACAACCTCCTAGTTTGAATGAGAATGACCAAGTTTCTGAGGCTCCAGGGAAAGCCTTGTATGGTCTAAAACAAGCAATTTGAGCATGGTATGATACACTCTCTCAATTTCTTACCGACCATGGTTTTATCAAAGGAACTGTTGATAGAACCTTGTTCAGAATAGAAGATGGGAAGGATATCTTACTAGTTCAGATATATGTGGACGACATCATATTTGGATCTCCAAATCATCAGATGTGTGAGAAGTTCTCAGCTCTGATGAAAGGAAAGTTTGAGATGTCTATGATGGGGGAGATGAATTTCTTTCTAGGACTGCATGTGAAACAATCTAAGGAAGGAATATTCATCAATCAGGCAAAATACACTAGAGATCTGATTGCTAAGTATGGTGTACAAAATTGCAATGTAGTTAGAATTCCTATGAATACTAACTACAAGATGGATCCTGATCCTGAAGGCAAATCAATAAACCACATCGATTATAGAGGATCATTGGTTCATTGTTATATCTCATGCAAGTAGACGATATTACATTTCTTTGTTGGGATATGTGCAAGGTACCGTTTAATCCTAAGGCTAGTCACATGGAAGCTGCCAAAAAGATTTTGAAGTATCTTAAAGGCAATGTGAATAGAGGATTATGGTATCCAGCTGATGATAACCTTGAATTAACTGGTTATTCAGATGCTGATTATGGAGGATGTAGAATTGACAGGAAGTCTACTACAGGAGCTTGTCAATTTCTTGGAAGTAAACCGATATCATGGTTTTCAAAGAACAGACATCGAGAGCAACCAAGATTCATGGAAATTTGAATACATGGCTGGAGGAAGTTGTTGTGCACTGATTCTTTAGCTCAGACAACAATTGAGGGATTATAAGATTATGACCAATGAAGTACCCATATTTTGTGACAATAATAAAGGATGAATTGCTATTACACAAAATCCGTTATTGCACCTGGGATGTAAGCATGTTGATATCATACATCATTTCGCCGAGAGATCATGTTGAAAAGAAGGATATAAGGATGGAGAAAAATTCATACCGATAAACAAAGAGCTGATATCTTGACTAAACCATTGGCCGAATCAAGATTTCAGGAGCTATCAGTTGAATTAGGCATGTTGGATCCAGGTGAATGAATTTCACTGAAGGGAGAAGTCCTTCATGGGCATGTAGTTATTCAGGGGGAATAACTCAGGACAAAACATTCTCAGGATGGAAACTAAGACTCAAGACGAAATTTTGTCAAGATCAGTATTCAGTAAGGATTGTGCATTCGAAATAATCCTGAAGTTATATTGATACATGCATTAAATTCAGTAGCATTTATTACACAAGGGATTACTCAGTAATCATTTGAAATAAAATAACAAAAGGCCTGAACTTTTAAAGCGGGAATGTTTGAAGTACCATTGACTGAAAAAGACGAAAAGTCGCCTCGATTTTCCAGAAATAACCATTTGTCAACCTATAAACTGCTACTTGCCTATTGTCCAGAAAATTAGCCAAAAATAGCTATTTTTCTTGAGATTTCCTTTAAATCTCAGATTAAATCTCAACCATTCATCATATTTTTGAGATTTAATCACATCCCTTGATCTTTATTTCTCAGATCATATATAAACCAACTGATAACCCTCATTCGTTTATTTCTCACATTTAAACGATCCGAATTCTCAAATCCTTAAACCTTCAAAACCTTCAAACTCTTCACATATCCACTACCCGTAAATTATTGCGAAATGGAGTTCCCAAGTTACGTTTATGATTAAGGATCTTGCCAAAAATCAAAAACCATATTTTGAACATGTGGTGGCAATGATCGACAACAAGGCTACCTGTAGAAGAAGAGGCTCTAAACATGTTGAGGATCGCTCGATTGACAATTAATCGGTGAGCAATATGCCGTAATCCGAACTAATCCAAGAAGTGTTGTAATTTGTTGTTAACCTTCGAGAAGGAGGACGAGGAGGATCGTGTCGCAACTAAGTTTTGGAACTTATGCGTAAATCGAAAGGTAGAGGTGATTTGGTTCCAAAGGTGTAATATCGTTTTTGTAAGATATTAACTCGAAGTTTGAGTTA